>OZ038484.1:102579896-102599896 GCA_964036315.1 Acanthosepion esculentum
CTCTTGTATAAAAACAAAAAAAACTTCATATTAACCGGTGAACACGGTTATTATTCGTAAATCAAATGTAGCGGTCCTCTAAATACAGGGGCGTCACCAGACGAGAGATTTTAAAAGGGGCTTGACTACTCTAATTTGTAGTTCGGCCTTCTCATATTCTTTTTAAGCTCATGGTTCAAACAAAATCAAAAAAGTCGTCATAAAAAAATTTGGGGCCAACTTTTTCCTGGCGCTTTTTAAAAATTTTGCTTAATATCTCCTTTTCAAAAATAGCAGGACTGATTTACGAAAACTTTCATGTTATTTTTTTATTTTTTAATAAATTAACCCCAGGCAAGGCGATAATGCCACTAAGACGCAAGGGGGCTACTGGAAGTGAAAGAGAATAAAAAGTCTTTAGAAGAAGCCGGAAGCCCAATCCTAACCAGAATCAAGGGATAAACAACTTCTGTTCAAAAGACCGGGGAGGAGTGTGAACCGGACAATAGGCGAACCTATCTCCTCCTAAGGAAAAAAAATAAATAGTAAATAAAATTTCACAGTTTAGGCGTAGACTTTAGAAAGAACCGGGAATCCCAGTTCTAAACAGGAAACAAGGGATAAATCACTACTCCTGTTCAATCAAAAAACCGGGGAGGAGTTTCAACCGGACGGCGATATTGTGTGCGCGTGAGTATTTAATTAGGCTGCAGTTCATTTAAACATGTTTCATTGAAAAGTATAGACATTTTATGTTTATTAAGTTTAACCATTTTCGTTTTCTAAATTGCGATTGATTTTTTTTGGGGGGGGAGGGGAATTTCATACATCTGCAGCGGCCAGTTTTGCCAACAATGATTGGCAATTAAGAAAAAAGATGATCAAACTAAGATATAAAAATAATCGAGTAATCGGTTTAAATGCAATACGCGATATACGCTTGGGCGATCATGTGTCTTTCGATTCATGACTATGCAGAAGATATTCCTGCAGTAGGCTGCCGTTACTGTTTGTGGTAGACTGGTTGCCAAACAAGGCTATAGTGCCCAGTCTTGCTATACAACCCATAGCTGGAGGTGGCGAGAAAAGATGGTATTTGCGCATAAGTGAATGTAAGGATCCTGGCTGTCCCTAAACTTTTCTTTTTCTTCTTCAACATTTAAAAAAATAACAATATGTAACTTTCGATACATGACTGACGAGGCAGATTTTTTTCCCGCAGTAGGTTGCCATTTCTTTCTGCTGTAGACCATTCAAGGCTATATAACCTGGTCTGTTCTACTATTTACCCATAGCTGGGGGGAGGAGAAGAGGATTAATACCTTTCCCAAGGGTATTAGCACGTAAGTAATGTAATGGATTCCTCAATCCGTGCCGCTATCCATTACTCCACCGTGCCTCCCCGTAAATAAAATTAGACGCTTCCAAAATAAACAAATAAAAAAAAAGAATTAAGAAATGTATTAATAACTTATTAGGAAGTTTTTTTTCTTTTAATCGCCAGAAGAAATATATAAAGAACATTTTATTCACTTGAACGCATGCAAAAAAACATTAGTAAACAAATAATACACCATACAGAAAATAAGCAAGAAATTTCATTCGTGGAAGAATATGATTTCTGAGGGTCATGTTAATCTGTGAACAGCAACAACAAGAACGTTAAATAAGCTTTTAGTATGGATGTCATCCGTTAGAAAAAAAATGGCGGTTTATTTAAAAAAAACATAGTAGAAAAAAATAGTGGATCAGTACTTTTGTCTAGGATCGGGACAGCAACTTTTCACTTCCTCTGCTTGTGTTTACGCAGTCGGATGCGGAGTTCTGACGCTTATCCTCGGACAGTTTAACAGTTTAGCGATGAAGAGAGCTTATTGCAACTTAACAATAACACTCTTCCGTCTTCCACCATGGCACTAAACTGGGCGGGTCGGTGTACGCTGATGCCTGCATGGCAGCGGTAACTCTGCATATTATTTTTTCTTAATCCTTGGCCCATATGTTATGGGTATCCCCCACGTGTAACATGTGTCATCCTGTTATAGCAGAGGGGAAAGTGGGTAAATAAAAGAGAACGCTGTAGTTTGTTCAACATGAGATCCGTTCCTCCTCATCTCCGGATGAAGGCAACAAATAATGAATAACTAAATAATAATGAAAAAATGAATTAAAAATAAATAAATAATGAGTGAAGAAATGAATGAAAAACGAATGAATAAATGAGTAATAAAATAATAAAAAAAAAAATGATGGAAAAATAATGAAAAAATGATGGAAAAATAAAATAATGAAAAAATGATGGAAAAATGAATAATAATGAAAAAGAATAAAGAAATGAATATTGAAAAACAAATAAATGAAAAATGACAAATAATGAATATCGAAAAATGAATAAATAAATGATATAGTGAAAAATAATGAAAAATGAATAAATGAAAAATAAAGAAATGAATAAATACAAATGAATAAATAAATGAAATAGTGAAAAAAGAATGAAAAAATGAGAATTAAAAGAAAATTTTTAAAAAATAGAAAAATGAATAAATGAGGAAATAAATGACAAATAATTAATGAAACATGAATAAGTAAATAATGAAAAATGAATGAATAAATGAATGAAAAAATAAATGTGAAAAATAAAAAAAAATAAAATGTGAATAAATAAATAAAATAATAACAAAGGAATGAAAAATATTTTTATTCATTTTTTTTCATTATTTTATTTATTCAATGAAAAATGAATAAATAAAATAATGAAAAATAAATAAATACAAAGCTGAGCTCAGCGCCGTGACCCTGGTTATGGGTAATCTGTGTTGTTGCCGAGAATCAAATTCGGTTAATTGAAGTAACACATTTTGTGTGAAAAAAAAGCCTTATTTCGGTTTCTTAGAATACGATATTCATTGTTTGTTTGTTCCTCGAGAGATTTTTAATTTTCTCAAAAATGATGTTTTAAAGTGTTTCTGTAGTCAGGGTTGAGTCTACAATATAAATTGATCAACTGAACTCGGACCTTGTGTCCGTTTAGGAGGCTAATATGACTGCAAAAGGAAAGCAAGTATCTAATTGGAATAATGTCCATTTAGAATTAAAATATTTATTTCAAATTTAAGCAATGTTTTTCTTGTTTTATAATAATAGTGACAGAGAATTTGGATAAACAGCCACATTTTCGTAAACAAGTAGAGAATCTGGCACCATTTTTACTTTGAATTTCTACCTTAAATTGAACATCAGCTCTCAACTTCATTTTTTATAAAAATTCCGAGAGAAACTAATGTTGTCTTCAAGCGAACCAAGCTACATGAGAAAATATACATGTTCATACAAAATGTTTTTACTTCTGTTAACCTGTTCTTCTTCTTAAACCCTTGTCTACTGTGACTCTGCAAGTATTTAAGTATCGAATCAGTATAATTGCCATATTACACTAATATCCTTGGAAAAATCATGAACCCATCTATTAATGTATAAATTTCAGTGCAGACTTGTCTTGAGAGGACAAACAGCATAGGGGAATGATAATTCTGAATTCAAGACCAGCCTGAAGAGGTATGGGCTACCTCAGGCCATTTTGCCCAGGAGACGCCATTGTTTCTATGGCTTCAATACATGCGGTGTCCTTATGACTCTATCTGTGAAAAGTTATAAATATGGAGTTTTCATGTGGATAAATAAATACAAGTATAACTTTTTTTAATTCCATTTTAATAGTCATACATATATATTTTAGAATGGATTTTGTTTATTAATCCGATAGTTATTTATCAGTTAAAACGTTATTTTTAGTTGATACACATATTTTAGTAGACGGTCAGTTTATTTCTTAAACAATATATTTATTTTTGGCTTGAATGTTTGAGAAATCTTATTAAAGAAAAATTTGTACTCTCCGGCAGGATTTGAACCTGCGTCCCCCAGTGTAGCGGAGAGTGCATATACTCTAATTAAAAAAAAAGAAAACAATTCAGCAAGACGAAAATCTTCAGAAAGTTCTTTAATCGCTAGTTCATCCACTCCACAGTAAATCTGCGTCCATGTTCTTACAACGTTTCACCATTCTTGTCAGGCCTACTCCTATCACAATGTGGGATATTTAATAACAAAGATGGTGGAAAGAAAAAGAATCCAGATGAAATTGGTGAGATTGTATGCGCAAAACACATAGAATTTTTTTTTTTTTTTTTCTAAATTTAAATTTCCAAGCGTAACTCCTCCGTGCAATTTGTAATCGCATCAACGTAAAAACAAACCCAGTCCGATGATGTTTTAAAAGGACGAAACGCATCACACAAAACTTTTTTCCTATTCTTGTCATACATTTTTCCTCCAAAAGTGTTCTTGATATATAAAAATTTATTTAAAAAAAAAAAAAAAAACAAAGTCTAGATCACTTAGTGTTTATAATTGAATTATTCTTTCACTGAAGTTAGAATTACTGCGTTTTTTTTTTTGTTTTTGTTTTTTTTTCTCCAAAAAACGAGAACATCGTAATGAGTCTATGGAAATTGCAAAATCTTTAAACCCATTTACCTGCCATGTTATTCCTTGTATTTACATTGAATTGCTTACATACATTGCATTTGCAGAGGTATATTTTACAACACTTAGCCTTTAAAGTTTTTTATTAATAGCCGTCTGTCGTAATTTTACATTTCACGAGTAGAAAAATAATGACTATTTTGAAAAGTATTTTTTTTAATTATTTCTAATCAATATTATTTTTTGATGTTTTATACGCATATATATTTGATGTTCTAGTTTCTATAACAACGACAATGGTAATTACTGAAATGAAACATAAGGAATAAATAAACTCCTAAACACCAGCCTGGGCCAAAAATGCGCATTAAAAAAATTGGCAGTTAATGGGTTAATATAGCTTCCCTAAGTCCGAAAGTTGGATATAGTCTACTTTCTTCATTTCGACTATACATGTTTTATTTTGAATGCATCTATTTTTACCCAAGGCGCTAGTGACCGAATTCTACTTCCGACAAAAATGCTTGTCATGGGCTGTTTTGACATCGATACCTTGACTCACTTGCTTAATCGAAGTAATATTTATATTTTTTTTTTTAATCAAGCGATACCATCGCATCATCATGTGGCGTTAAAGTAAAAAATTACTATTAGTACCGGATAATTCAGACATCATCTTTGCCGAAAATAATTAAGATCCGACGAGGCTTGAACTCGATTTCCATAGCCTGGAAATGTACCAGACTTCGACGCCGCCTGAACAGGTCTGGGTGGAATGACATCAACATACAGCGACTTGCCACTTTCTGTCCGATTATAAACCCAGAAAAGTTCTATGCTAACAGTTTGTTTTCTTTGTTTTTTTCGCGTGTCGAACCCTCTTCCGGATCCATGTTTTCCAGCCAACTTTGATCTTTAAAAACTTAAATACGATGTTATATCTACTGTCTTCTTGTTACTTTTCTATTGTTCTCGTTCCTTAATATTATTTCTTTTTCTTATTCTTTCACACGCAGTAACCTCTTGTGTCTTAGTGGTTTTACTGCCTTGTATGGTGTGATATGATTAAAAAGAATAGCGTCTTCCTTAGTAACTAAATCAGCCTTTCAGTCAACATTAGTTAAGAAGAAACTTGAACCGTTAGAATGTTTTTCAGCTGATAAATGCGGTCAAGTCTATTTTTAATGCTGACGAAATTTCACAGAATCATTTTCTCTGTTTTTATTTTCTTGAAATCTTTTTTTTCTCTTTGAGAATAAAATAGAACAGTGATTCCGAACGTGGAGAGTAATTTGAATATTGGGAATAGGTGGTCAATTTGGAATTTCGGCGGGAAGAACAAAAAGATTTCCATTTCTGAGTTGTGTTAAGAGACTTAATTGTTTAATTAAAAAAAGAAAAGAAATTCTGTGGTGGTGTTTGGGGGGGGGGGTCAAGGCGTTAAAGAATGTTCGGAAGCAATGGCCTAGACGTCGGAAATGGTTTCAACTTTTCTGTGTCGTGACCCTTCAGGACGTTGACGATCATGGCTCTCCAGAATTTCCTATTCTTTGTAGCACTTAATAACTTTTGTCTTTTTGTCATCTCTTCCAAGCTCTGCTCCACCGTCCATTCGCTCGAACTCGCCAGGTAGCTTATGCGCTGTTCCCTCTGTATCTCTTACCTTCAATCTCTTGTGAGGATCAAATTTTCCAAGCCCTCTTTCCTCATGAGCCCCCCAGAAATATCAACTGGTGTTAAGTATAAGTCCTTTTTGTTGGCATTCGTCATTGCTCACATGTTCGGTCCGTGGTATTCTCGGCATCCTCCTGTGGAACCACATATCTGTTGCTTCAAGTTTCTTTATTTGTGAGGTGATTTTTCCGTCATTCACAGCCATATAGAAGGACTTACGATGGAGTAATGGATAGCGGCTCGGATTGAGGAATCGGAGAGCCGAGTTCGAATTCCAGTCGAATCCATTACATTCATTTACATGCTAATACCTATGAGAAAGGTATGAATCCTCTTCTTCTCCCCCCACCTATGGGTAAATAGCAGGACATACCGGATTCTATGGTCTACCGCAGAAAGAAATGGCAACCTACTGCGGGGAAAAAATCTGCCTCGTCTGTCATGTATCGAAAGATATATGATCGCCTAAACGTGTATCACGCATGCCACATAACTGACTGAAGAGTTCAGTACTTTTTTTCTTATTTTCTAACAATATTTTCCGTTTCTTAATACTTTGATCAGCTTTTAAAAGGCATATTCGCTATCCCAGTGCGCCTTCAGATTCTCGTGTCGCTCTTTCCGTCCTCTGATAATACGCTTCCTAAATATCGAAATTGTTACACCCGTTTGATTTCGTTATCCCCAATTTGTTATTTGCAGGCTGGGCTGTCCCTTTTGCTAACAACCAGTCTTCTTGCAATTGATGTTTAGTCTTTTCTTCTCGCTTTCCTTCACTCGCTTCTGTGGGAGCATTGCTCGTCATCAGATGATCATTTGAATGTGTGCTCTGATATATGGGTCAGCGATCACCTGTAGTTGCAAAGTAACGAACTGAATTTCGATGTTACAAATGGCTTCTTGATTCACACGAATATTGACTGTAAATGGAGCGGGTGCTTACAAAACTAGACATTATTTGTTTTACTTAAAGACATACCCATTTAGGGTGGAGGTTGTCATAGCTCTACACGGATTCATTTTCTTTTTAATATATGTGAATTACCATAATAGACGAGACACAGTGGAGTAATGGATAGCTGCTCGGAGCTGAGTTTGAATTCCAGTTTTATCCATTACATTTACGTACTATTACCCTTGGGAAAGGTATGAATCCTCTTCTCCCCGGTTCCAGCTATGGGTAAATAGCAGGACAGACGAGGCTTTATAGCGATGGGTGACGACTGGTCTAGGAGAAGGAAACTCCGAATTCAAAACTGGAGAGGGTTCGTCTCCGTTAGGCTATTTTGCCCAAGAAACACTATTTCTGCTGCGGCTGTAGGGTTACGGAATCCGCGATCGATCTCGAATTAACATAAGAGAAAGAATATATGTATTGCCTTCTCAGTTTCGTAATATGAACTTTTTTTTTAGCCTGGTGATCATCCAAAGCTAGAAATTCCGATCTAAGCTGTAGATGAGGTGAGAGGAAGATATGGATTCATGCCTTTCCCAGGGGCATTTGTACAAAAGTGAATGAAACGGACAAGGAATTTGAACTCTGCACAGCAATTACATTTCTTCACCGATAAAAATTTCCCTATTTTCATGCTTTCATCTCTGCTGGAAACAGAAAAAAGGTTTCAGACACAAAAATAAACATTAAAAATCACACTTATCTTTGCGCCATATATATATATATATATATATATATATATATATATATATATATATATTAGAAGGTAAAAGGTACTTAAAGTTACTTAATTATGATTATTTCAAATCCTCCTAATTATTTCTATGTGTGTATCCTTGCTTGAACCGGCTTCTAATGCTCTGGACTGAGCGGCTCGAAGATCGTAGTCATAGCTCTTGGAGGCACAGTCCTATGGGTAAAATAGAAATTGGGATGAGTTCCACCACGGAATATGTGATCGAGCTGCGCTATACCGAATCTAATTCGTTACATCATCTGTTTTTGTTTTTTGTTGTTTTTTTTCTTCCTAAATCGATGGATTCGTGTTTTTTTTTTTGTTTTTTTTTTTCTTGTTCTTAAATCGATGGATTCGTATTGTTTCTTTTTGTATTTTTTTTTTCTGTTCGGAATTTGAACACGGCTTGCCGATTTCATTTCCCGAGCCGATAACCGCTGCGCTACTTATCCAACCTATTTACAGATATTAATTTTCCCATCAGTGGGACAGTTGAATAAAAAAAAGAAAACTGATTAAATAATTGCAAACCGTATCCATTTACAAATGCCATTGATTCTCACTTGAAAATGTATCTTTATTTACTTTTCTATTACGCTGTACATTCACTACGAGTCACTTATCATCTTTTTGTTTGTTTTCTTCTGTTCAACATAGCGTGACATCCTAAACGGCTCTGTCTTTCACAATTAAGTCCGTTTCTTCGTAAAGTTGTCGTTCTAAAGCAGGTATGGGTAACCTTTCTCGAACACTGGGCCGCATGAGATTTACTTCGTTATAACGCGGGCAGAAGTATTTTAAAAAATCAAACTGATTTTGATTTTTATTTTGACATTGCTGCGGCCATTTTCACCACAGAAGACCATAAGCGTAAAACGTCTGCCTTAGAAATGGGATGGGGGATTCGATATTCTTTTTCTTTGTCGAAAAAATTATTTCTGTAATAAAAAAAAAATTGATGTTATTATATAAATATTATCCCTAATGACAAGTGTGATTAACACACACGCTGCTGTGTGTGATTTGTTTCCAATTTATTCATTTGAATATTCAAAATTCTTCTAAGCAAAAGAAAATGAATTTTTCCTGTTTCTAGATCAAATGAGGTTTACACGTATAATCTTCTTTAGTGAAAATCTGCATTATTTTAAGACAAAAGGTTATGCTACAAAATCCAAGAAACACATTATGTAAATGGTTATGTGCGAGTGAACATTCGAGAAAAAAAAGGAAACCAACAAAATTTTCATAAACGTTATTTCCTTTATGAAAATATGGCCGCCATTCAGAAAGTCAATCGTACCGCATTTTGCTCATCACTGTTCTAAAGCCTCGTCTTGAAACACCAGTACAAATAATGAAATATCCATTGCATTGTTTCTTTATATGTCTACTTTCCTTTAGGTTTATAGTACAGGGTGTTCTAAAAGTCACGCAGCAATTGATATTAAACATACACGTGTGAAATAGCAACAGGGAAAATTTCCTTGACATGATCTTCCATAATTCGGCCAGTAAAATTTCTTAATAATATTGTCACGTACAGAAAACTGATTTCATCTGGAAAATAAATACATTTACATGGTTATCAATAGTAATGCAACTTTTGGAACACCCTGTACATCGGATTTGGTGTTCACTGAGATTTATGGTACATTGGATTGAGAGGAGTTTACAGATTACAGTTAACTCTGCTTGTCGACTCTCTGCCTCTGGACGGAGAGGAACCCAGACGAGGCTATGCCAAAAGGCAGTCTCATCTGGGGAGGTAGACAGCTACCCGATCCCGTGTATACGTGGTCTACGGGCAATTTTTGTCCGGGTCTACGGGCTCGTAACGCCCCACGTAAAAAAAAAAAAAAAAAAAAAAAATGAATAAATAAAAAATAAACATGCCTTGTGGGGAGGTCTCTGGTAAATACCGACGTTTATAGTACATCGGATTTGGTGTTCACGTGATGAGACAGATAAAGAAATTCGCCTGTTTACACGCTGTCACATCTCGGGCAAAAGAAGCAAACAATTGATTGATGTACATGGCTGACTATTATTATTACCTTTTGACCAGCATTTTCTTTTAATTTAATTTTCACCGAAACTATTCGGATACTTTCTGAATAAGTGCTGCGAAAAAAGCAAGTGAAATTAAGATATTTACCCGACTTAGCCAATAAGGTAGAATGTGACACGACATTTTTTATATGGGGGTGGCTATTACGCATGCATATGGGCCAATGACAGAAACTGATCAGTCCCTGAGACCATTGTCATGCTGACATTGATAATACACCGACTCCACCTCATTTATTGGAATGAGGTAGGTGCTGCCTCAGAGTTGGAATGCTCTTCTAGAACGGGATGATCTTCTGCCATCTCGAATGAGGAGAGAACAGATACGACGTTTTCATCCGGGCAAAAAAGTGAATTTATTTTCATAAATTCACGAAAGCTTACATTTTGTCTGTGTGTCCCCTACCTTAAGTAGGTACCACCACTGATTCGCTAAAAAAAAAATTTTTTAAAAATTAGCATATATTGATGAAAAAATGTCCCAAATGTAATAAAAACATTTTTATCGTCAAAATCTTTGTTATTATTAAGAGGGTAGAGCAAAGGATCTTTTGATTATTAAATTATCTTTTTTACGACGTTCGAAATTCTTGTTAATTTATATATATATATAATTTTTTTTTTTTTTTTTTACATCAGTGTGGTGGCCAAAGGTTAGTACAGGAAATTTTATCGTGTTTTTGCAGTGCAAAACACACTGATTTGGAAATTTTTCAGAAATCACTTGTCGGATTTTAATGAAACTTTCAGAATTTATTCATAAGTGAACGATATTATTTTACAACGGGTTTTTTTTTTTTTTTTTTTTTTTTTTAGGAAATTTTGGTTTATATATACAGTGTAACCCGGATATAAAAGAGTTGTCGGGACCGGAGAAGAAGTCTCTTATATCCGGGTTTGGTCTATTATATGTACATTAACACAGGCTCTAATTTGGGACCAGAGAAAATCTCTCTTATATCCGAGTCTCTTATATCCGGGTAACACTTTATGTTGTTCCTCACTTATTTAGTTTACGAAATTTCGAGATTAAAATTTGTAGAGCTTAATGTTCATATTAGTTAAAAGCAGATTTCCTTAGAGAATTTAAATCCTCAATATTACTTTTTGTAAAGCAGGACTCTGTTACCGAATATCCACTGAATAGTAAAGCAAAAAATGTCATAAAACTAAATCATTATTTAATTAGAAAAGCTTTTAACTGCTTTTAGGAATAATGATGATCCATACTTTGGGCCTCGTGTCGTATCTAAGCAACGCTTAGAAAATCATGTTATTTGTTCCTTTAACATAGAATTTCGGTGTCTTCGAACAGACAAATTCTTTGAAGATGTTTTTAACTGCCACAGAGAAAGTTCTGCTGAATGAGCTGGGTAAGGCAGTTTTGTTGGACAAGTTTGTTCAGTTTCTGTAGAATCATTTGGGATACATGCGGACGGTCGGTTGGTTGTTGCCATAGGGAAGAATTGGTCCTTTTTTCGATTGGCCACTGTGAGACATTTTACTTTTCGTTTTTTCATTCTCCAAAGGATGAAATGCTAGGCTGAAAGATATTATTGAAACATACATTCTGTCAAGAAATAACCGACTGCCTTTTACAATTAGCATTAGAAATGTTTGCTTCTATTATGGTCAAGTATTCTCTCTCTCTCTATGATTCTATTTTTAAAGTAGTTACAATGATTGATTTGATCGTTAGAACAGAAGAAGTGTAATAAAGGGTCAGCCTAGCACCCTGATGATCTACTGGGTTACAGGATAGAAACGATAATGTACTAAATAGTGTCGTATGTTGGCGGCTTATTAAAATTACGGTGAAACATACCGACAAGTATTTCGTTAACAATCCGCGCCATTTTAGGAAACCCGAGAAAAAGCTTGTCTCCTTCAATTTCCACCTCGACAAATTCACACATGCAGTTATAATTGCCCTTATCAGTGCAGTCGTACTTTGTGCAATCAAAGTAGCTGGGGGTGGGCTGTACCGTGACAGCTTTCTGTTTCGCTTTTATTGTTATTCCTTTTTCTCTTTCGTTATAGTTTTCTTTTTTTTTTCTTCATTTACGTTTGTTTCTGTTTTTGTTTTTTGGGATTTCGTATTTTTTTTTTCTTTTTCTTCGTTTTCCTAATAAGAAAAGGGGGTTTGAATAATTTGACATCCACAGAAAATATTATAAATACAGAATAGAGGAGAAGAGAGAAAAACGCCAATTAAAACAAAGAGCTTGTGTAAATGGATGGCAGAATGACTGGTAATGATAATAAAGGAACAAACATTACTTAGAGATACAAAAGATAGGAGCCATGATCGCACACATCGTAAAAGGACACGATTAATAAAAGAAAAAAGTGTTAAACGTCACCTAGTCTACCACAAGGCTACATAGTGAGAGCACTACGAGACTCAATGACAATATCCTAGCGATAACATGTTGTTCTTTTTAATATTCATGAATTTGTCTATGGCTCAAAGATTCCTTCATTAAGATAAAATATTATTTACGTTTCTTTCCTAAAGGGTAACAAGCCTCTAATGGAGAAAAGGCGGAGAGCCCGGATCAACCATCACCTCGACCAACTTGCTGGACTTCTTAGTGAGGGACGTAAGAAAGACGTAAGTATGATTTAATTATTTTTTTTTATTTGTTTGATCCGGCGTTTCTAAGATCAAAGTGATTACAACTTCCTTTTGTTAGGCTTTCATTTATTGCGATCATCTGTAGAAGAGAGGTTATAAATAACTTTCACTACACGAGGGCCCTTCGGGACGTAGACGATCATGATTCTTTGCACATTGTTTGTGGCGTATTTTGATAAAGCTGTCATTACCCTAGGCAGTCTCTTTGATTTTATTATTGATTTATTTTGTCAATATAAATTGGTGCGATGTTTTCGGATGAGCCTCATTTTCAATAATTCCAGCATTTCGCTCAAAAGCCGGTATTGCATTCGTTTCATATACACCAGGGGTCGGCAACCTACGGCACGCGTGCTACACGTGGCACGCCAAGCAATTTCCAATTGCACGCAGCTGCAAATGACATCAGGAAGTCCGAACCAATAACTAATACAGACATTTAGCTGTTTCAAGTTTAATATATACTAAAGTATATATACTATATATTACTGTAAAAAATATATAAAACAGGTATATTAACCTTGACTTGTATAAAAATACGTATGCTGTTGGCACACTGAATGATTTTAAAACCCTAAGTCAGCAAAAGGTTGCCGACCCCTGACATACTTTACAAGTTTTTGAATTTTGGGGTACAACAAACTTGTCCGTTTCCACAGAAACCTTATCGTCATCAAAAAGGGATCTATCAAAACAATAATATAAGATGGCGGAAAAAGCGATGGCGGGATTTTTTTTTCTTTTTGGCACATTTTCTGTTAAAACTGGAGGAAACGGAAAATAAATGGCAGGAAAAAAGACTCCCACTTTTGTTTTGTTTTTTACTTAATTTTCTCTCTTACTTCTTCGTTATTTCTTTTTTTAAATCTCCTTTTGTTTCTGTCCTCATCTTGTCTTACATTAATCTCTGTTTCTCTATTTCCCTTCTCCCCAGCTTTAGTGCTCCGAGAGCAAAAGCCTAAGCGACATAATACTAGGTAGATATTTACATACCACTATTCGTGTTTAACAACACACCCGACTTCTATTTCCGACTTTTCCGACCTGGAGGTCTAATAAGTCGAATCCTCTTGCACTGGTTTTCTTCTTCCAGACAGTGCCTCCCCATTAAAGAAAGAGTGTCAGCGGTACGTTTTGATGTCTTTCACAGTGACTGAGAAAACGCTGCAAATTTTATATGAACTACACTAAAATAACTGACTCCCATTGTCACAAATAAATACCAAGTTGATACCTGCCGGTCATTGACTGTTGAGTGTCACGCGATAATATACCCTTCTTACAATAATATTTTTCTGGTTTTCCTACCTATGCCAACAAGCCAACTATTGATATTTAAAAACTTTAGCCAGGTAAGGCAAAAGACAAATCGAGAGTGGATAATAGATGGTGTTGCTCCAATCCTATTTTCTTCGTTCCGTTTTCCCCTCTCTCTATTATTTGACTTTTCGCTTTGTTTTTTTACCACTTTCTTTCCCCTTTACACTTTGTTTTTTTTTTTTTCGTTTTACCTCTTCCCTTTACATTGTTTCTTGTTTTACCTCTTGCCTTCACTCTTTGTTTTTTCTCTTCCCTAAACGCTGTTTCCCCACCTCTTCTCTTTAAAACACTTAGCTTTTTTCTTTTCGCTTTACGTTTTGTTTTGTTTTTCGCTTTACGTATTGTTTTTCGCTTTACGTTTTGTTTTTCGCTTTACGTTTTGTTTTTCGCTTTACGTTTTGTTTTTCGTTTTACGTTTTGTTTTTCGCTTTACGTTTTGTTTTTCGTTTTACGTTTTGTTTTTTGTTTTACGTTTTGTTTTTTGTTTTTCGCTTTACGTTTTTTTTTTTTTCGCTTTACGTTTTGTTTTTTGTTTGTCGCTTTACGTTTTGTTTTTTGTTTGTCGCTTTACGTTTTGTTTTTTGTTTGTCGCTTTACGTTTTGTTTTTTGTTTTTCGCTTCACGTTTTGTTTTTTGTTTGTCGCTTTACGTTTTGTTTTTTGTTTGTCGCTTTACGTATTGTTTTTCGCTTTACGTATTGTTTTTCGCTTTACGTATTGTTTTTCGCTTTACGTTTTGTTTTTCGCTTTACGTTTTGTTTTTCGTTTTACGTTTTGTTTTTTGTTTTACGTTTTGTTTTTTGTTTTTCGCTTTACGTTTTGTTTTTTGTTTTTCGCTTTACGTTTTGTTTTTTGTTTTTCGCTTTACGTTTTGTTTTTTGTTTGTCGCTTTACGTTTTGTTTTTTGTTTGTCGCTTTACGTTTTGTTTTTTGTTTGTCGCTTTACGTTTTGTTTTTTGTTTTTCGCTTTACGTTTTGTTTTTTTTTCCTTTTCGCTTTACCATTTATTTTCCCCCCTTTTGCCTTTACTCTTTGTTTTTGTTTTTTTTTCCTTTTGCCTTTACTCTTTTTTTTACCTCTCTTCCTACTCCATTTGTTCTACGTTCTTACTTTGAGGTTTCTCTTTCACTTTCTACTCTAGAGCACACGACACTCAAAATTGGAGAAAGCAGATATTTTGGAGATGACTGTCAAATACGTAAAGGATTTACAAAACCAACTCAACATGCAATCCATAACCGCTGACCCCAACATGCACTCAAAATATAGAATTGGTTATAAAGAATGTGCAAGCGAAGTAACTCGATATTTGAGTTCTGCTCAAAGTATTGACGAGGGCGTTCGCAATCGGATTACCGATCATCTCGCCAACAGCATTAATGTAACTAGAACAAACCATCCACAAGGCTCGAAACCAGTATCGCGTGTGGAAAACATTGAAAAGAAAGACAACACATCAGAGATCACTGTTCAGAAAACAGAAGTATCGAAACAAGAGTTACCTGCCCCTGCTACTCGTACAACTGCTTCACCAACTGCCAATCCGATGAAGTCCATCCAAGTTAACATACCCAACTCCCTGCCTCTTTCAGGAATTACAATACCTGTGTTAGCGCCCGGTAGTGAAACGTTACTTAGCCCCCAAACAGCTGCCATTTCTCTCTGTGACAATCCTCTTCATCCAGATTCTTTAACTATGCCAGAGAACTGCAGACTTCAGTCCACAGTGGCAACAGCTCCCAATCTTGGAAAAACACAAGAAAAACCTACGCCTAAGGCAGCAATGGAAATTTCTCAAAACCGAAGACACTATTTCCACCAATCGAAACAAACTGTCTCAGTCCAACCATTTCTAACGACTAACACTCCAGCTGTAAAGGTCTCAGCTCCCTCGTCGACAAGACCAACAGATAAAAAAACAACTCCAGTGACAGAACCCCTATTAGTGAAACTCTCCCCATCGCAAGTCGCTGGCTCATTCCAGATTATTCCAGGATCGATCTACAGCGGGCAACCAGTAGCACTTTATCTGGCTCCAACTGCAACTATACCAACTGCACCAGAACACATGACATCATCATCTACTAATGCACTACCTCGTCCAGCA
Organism: Acanthosepion esculentum; assembly: GCA_964036315.1. NCBI lineage: Eukaryota > Metazoa > Mollusca > Cephalopoda > Sepiida > Sepiidae > Acanthosepion > Acanthosepion esculentum. The sequence goes on from OZ038484.1 coordinate 102,595,860, forward strand.
ATAACTGCTGCTTCTACAACTAACAGCGACTCGTTGTCCATTCATATGCCGCAAGTAGTCACGGCAGTTGTTTCTCCACCAACCTTGGGCCTTCTTAGCCCGCAAGCTGCCACTCCAGCTCCTACTAGTCTGCCAGGATCAACTTGTTTCAGCCATTTATCTTCCAGTTTGCCTCTTTCAGCTTCAGTTTCAACTTTGTCTTACAACCCATCTCTTTTTGCGCCTACTTCTGGTCAAATAGCCTATCCCCAAAGGTTGGATACCGGAAATCATTCTTCCAGCTTACGTGCCAATCATTTGTGTTCTTCAGAAAATGAACAAAGTTTGTGGAGACCCTGGTAACATCCTATAATTTAAAAAAAAAATAGTCAAAGACGACGCCAAACATCATGGGGCAATTAAAGAAATAAACAAAAATTATAGACAAGTTTAAAATATTGAGACGTCAACTTAACATTTTTTTCAATATACATTTATGTGGAATCCCCTTCCTCACAAAGACACTAGGTGCTATCTTAGAGGTGGGAGAATTTGAACAGCGGTTAAACCTGACTGTAGTACAGACTGCTATTTGCCACTACCCATTGTGAGTCAGACAAGTTGCTGTATCAAAGGAGACTTGGAATTAAGTGTTAAGGAAAGTTCTTCAAAGCTTTCGGTGGCACCTTGTGCATTGAGAAACAATTAAATATTTTTGTCAAATAGCTTTTATACATATACGACGTTTCACAACCGTAACTGTTTTCAGACAGGTTCCTAAAAAAAAAAAAAAAGTTCCGAAAACCTAACCTTGGCTGTTAAAATTTAAAACTGAAATAGAAAAATGATCCATTTGTGATAAATATGGTAGCCGGGGTGGGCGGGGGTTGCGAATATTGGAGGGTTTTGTTTTGTTTTTTGTTTTTTTTAGGAGTGTCAGCACGTGCATATTTTATAATAAGTTAAAAAAATTAATATCCGTGAAAGCTACAATCGCTCACACTAATGAAACCTAAGAAATAAAGCCATTCTTAACTGATAACTCATAATTCTGATTTTTACCTTTATTTCCTCTATTTAACAAGCATTCTATCCTATCATTCTGTCAGATTCTAATACAAATTTGATCCCAGTTCCTTCTATCCAGTTTATACCTCTGCCGTCAGTCATTTTGCCTCCGACATCGGCTTGTGCGTTGGGTTGGTTGATTTTACGATATATAAATGGTTGTGTTAGCACGAAGTCACAAGTTACTATGACCGAGCCTTTCAGTGTACTCACCGTGTTCAAACTGTTGATCACGCTAGATGTTGCACTCTCTCCCAGAAACTGTAACTAAGGTCCGCTCAGTATAAAAAAAACACAGGAGGGTTATGAGTGTTGGACAAACACAAATATTCCTAATCAGGCGAAATGCAACGGCGAATGGCTAGCCACCCTAACAGACAGGTGTGCCCGGAAAAAATATCCGGCTATATTCGATAATATAGATAAACATTGCTTATGTTTACAGTCGAGTCCGCAAGCATTCACCTGGTAGGTGGTCCCCTTTTGGCGTGATCTTGCACCTGTACGGTGTAGGGTAACTTGCAGAATTATTCTTGACAGGTAGGTCAAAAACGAACGGAAATTGTTTTTGTGTACAGCAAAGTAAAAGGGTTTGGTTGCCTTGAATAAATTCTTTTACTTTCCTTACATCATTGGATATGAAGCACCCTTCCCGATCCTTTAATTTTATATCGTTTTGGTTAATCCCAATTAAAAGCTGATGCTAAAAATTTAAAAGTAAGGATGCCCAGAAATTGTTTCATTTTTTTCTCACCGAAAAAGACTCCGAATTCTGTGTGTTTTTGTTGTTAGATTAATCCTCATCACGACCTTAATTACTAAAGGGATATGGCAAAGAAATTTAGCATATCAATTCATACTACTGGAGATTAATGAAGCGCTATAACCTTTTTTTTTTCATTTTTTTTTTTTTTCACTCTTCAAGCAAAAATGTAAAACTCTGGTAACTTGACTGTCATGAAACTTAATTGAAAAGATGTACAAGAATGACCGCTCGAAAAAAAACGTTATAAACGTGTTGATTCTCCGAGATTAATTTGTTGTGACTCTATACTAACACAACTACAGTGTAACCTGGATATAAGAGAGTTGTCGGGACCGGAGAAGTCTCTTATATCCGGGTTTGGTCTATTTTGTTTTATTAACACAGGCTCTAATTTGGGACCAGATAAAATCTCTCTTATATGAGGGTCTCTTATATCCGGGTTTGGTCTATTTTGTTTTATTAACACAGGCTCTAATTTGGGACCAGAGAAAATCTCTCTTATATGAGGGTCTCTTATATCCGGGTTACACTGAAAAGAAGCAATTCAGCTTGAACTTCTTTTTTTGGGGGGGGGGAAAGTTCACTTCCGTAATTTAAAAATTATGAACGTCAAATTTAACTGGGTTATTTTACTAAAAGTTCACCCAACACAAGCCTCAAGAGCCACTCAATATAGAGAGAGGCTTGACGAATGAGGTGTCTTTGTATGAAGTAAAGATTATAGGGATAAGGAGGATATATAATAAGTGACCCTTGACTTGAAGATATTAAGATTGTAATGACCAGAAAACATCCACGTAGGAACCTGTTCCACAAAATTCTTGGGGGAGCTGTCAGGGTGGAATTTCCTCCTTAAAACTGGAATACGAAGGAAATGAGGGTGATTCGGCCTTTGTAGATGTAGTGTGGCGAATCCTAGCTGTAAACAGTACTAACGTAAACTCCCTTTTTTCAAAAAGTTTTTTTTTAATTTTTATAAATTTTTTAAATTTTTATATACAAAGCAATAAAAATGTTATCGTCACTTATATACAGCATTTAAGAATAGAATGACTTTGTAAATACAACCACTGTGTTAAAGAAAAAAGTAGATCCGGTGACCAAATCTTAAATCCTGCATCAACACAAATATAGATCAACTATTTGCCAATTTGTACCAGCTTTGAGGAAGGACGAGATTGAATATTTTGTAAGCCGCAATTGATGTTAATAGTTACTGTTATTAATCATTGACTCGTATTCTTTTAGAAGCTTTTTCTTTTTTACATTTTTACGAGCATTACCCCTTTGAGCCCTGCGCTCATAAACAATTTTAACCCTTTTGCCTGAGCTCCTGAGTCAAAATTCGCAAATAATTGGTATGTAATTTTTCACAGTAGATATAAAAATAACCGGTGGCTGGACATTGTCATTCTTCTCTAGCACCAGTAAAGCGGTGGTCAGGGCTCAAAGGGTTAAGCAACATGGATCTGAAACGATTAACCGTCAATGAGATTTGAACTCGCAACTCCTATCCTTGAAAGTTTCACAAAGTATCTGTTAATAGGTAGCTCTAATAATTATTGACTCGTATGCTTTTTTGAAACTTATTTTATAGCAACGCTGAGGTTGCTTCTTACATTTTAACAAGCATCTAGCGACATAGAAACATAACCGTACCTTTTGAGAATCTGTCTATATGGTCAGAAAATTGCCGATTAGTTTAAGGAAAACTATCAAAAATCATTCAAATTTATACATAGAACCATATTGTTTGTTTACGCGTTCACAAAGAAATCCTATTAGCTTTAATAAATTTCAGTTCAAATTTCTTACGATGAATTATCATTGATGTTATTATTATAATTATAGTGTGTGAGAGCAGCCCGATAAAAAAAAAAAGGCGCTTAGGTACAAATATACGTAGCCCAATATTTCCTGTTGAAAGCTTGATGAGGGTATACTGTGCGCATGCGTGACAATACGATACGCTGACAGGTTTGGATAAAAGCAATGTATAACTATGCAAGTAAGGCCCTTAGAAAGATCAGTTACCCTAATCTGTTCAAACGGTTTTCATTTAACAGTGTTTTCAAGTATCTAGATGTGTTTCACAAGTTGCCTTGGCTGCCTCATCAAAAATAAAACAAACAAAAAATACTCGACGCGTGGCCGTGCCGCTACTCCTCCTCCGTTATTCCCACTAATGGTACTCACTGCGTCTTACCCTAAGGAACATGTTCAG
>OZ038484.1:102602396-102697396 GCA_964036315.1 Acanthosepion esculentum
TGTAATTTTCGGGCTAAAACGTCTTTCTTACTTATGATTTTTGTTTTATTTCAACACTACGTTTCGGTTGATATATTCTTCGACCTTTTAGAATATATATATATATATAATGAAGATTGAAATTCTTTGCAAAAGAAGACCATCTCTTAACTTGATAGCTTTTTGTGATTTCATTCAGAATTTAATTATTTCCATCATTTGTACACAAGGTAGCGCTCTGCTATGGGACTGTAAATGATTCTTAAGGCCAGCTTCACTTTTACAACCTCTCTTACATGCGTGGCAAATAAAAATCATTTGTCTGTATTGCCTATGTTGGAAAGTTGCCTGTCCCTGTGTACAATCACGTGACGTTTGAGTCTCGCGACAGACTTAGAAACTTTGTCACAAAACTCGCAAAAGTAACTTGCAGGTTCTTCTGGTAGGGTTTCATTCACAGGCGCTTTCACCTGACCTCTCTGGTCTGATCTCACATAACTGGCTAAACCAGCTGTCAAAAGGTTGACTTTACCATAAATACTGCAAGTGTTAGTTATATATATATATATGAAAGAGAGAAGGGTGTGAAATTGGTGCAATTAAATAGGTGAACACAGATCGAATTCCTGACAAGTTTGTTACATTCACTTTCGCGCAAATACCCTTGGGGGAAAAGGGATCAATTCGTCTCTTCTCTCTCCTGGTATGGGTTAAATAGCAATGTCGACTGGGCTCTCTAGTCGTACACATAATATGCAGCTAGTGGCAAGATCATGGACCCTCTTGTCGACGTTCGATTGTGTTTATTTTTATTTTATGATCTTTATTATTGTTGCTTAAATTTATTGGTCCGAGTGAACAGTTTTTCTCATTGACGAGAATATAGCGTTTTACGATCAAACTTTTATGGACATTTTGCAGCTATTGGAGACATAAGTATGCATTTCGCGTTTCATTGCGTTTCTAAGTGAATAAAGAACCTTGCTCACACTCAATATTACCTTTCTTCCAAGGAGCTCAGCTTTTGGTGCCGGTTGTGAAGATTTATCCTTGTTTATCTGTTGCTTAATTCGTTGAACCCATTTTTCATCACCACCTATAATGATATAATTCAGTAAAGGTTACGATGCCACATTCGTCATTACCAACTGTTCCCAAAAATGGAAGTTAATTCTGGCTCGCTCTAATGGAATGTTAGCGAAAATATTGGGGTAACTTGAATTATAAAACCCTTTTGCTAGGTAAGACGAATATCCGCCAAAAATTTTATTACCGCTAGCCGTGGAAAACGGATTTGAAAAAAAATTCCCCTTGTGCTCTGAGAAGCGGTTATTTTATTTGGTGAATAATTAACATTGTTCCGGGAAAGACCATGGTATTTAATTACACAGTGAAAGCGTTAAGGGAGAAGAAAGTCATTTCAAAATTTAGTGGCGCATAGACTTTAAGATTTCCTACGGCCGTATCACGTTGAAACACCGGTTCCCGTACGATCATCGACGCAACGTCGAGCCTGGTCAGTACCTAAATGGGTGATAGCTTGGGAGTACCAGGTGATTTAAGGTTGGATGTGCGGGTGGTGAAATGGATAACGGCTCGGAATTGTTAATTATAGGTCGAGTTCCAATTCCAGTTGCGTTCGTTGAATTCATTTAGGCGTAAATACCCTTGGGGAAAGATATCGATCTACCCCCTTCTCCACCCAGCTATGGGTTAATCAGTAAAACTTGTATCACTGAATTATTATTATCTCAAAAAAAAAATTCTTACAATCTAAAAATATGTTCTGGCTTTAAATAATCTGCAAGCAGTTGATTGATTGATAAACTGTAGAAAAGGAATCAGTCATTTCCAAAAATTGTTCCTTATTCTACCATTCTGTCGGAATGGTTAATCAGAGAGCCGAGCTCCAATTCCAGTTGGGTTTGTTATATACACATACGCACAAATACCCCTGGGAAATCTATGGATGAATTAATAAAACCTTTATCGCTAAATCATTATTATCTCAACATAATCTAATCTAAAAAAAAAAAATCTGGCTTTAAATAATCTGCAAATGGTTAACAAGCTGTAAAAAATGAATGAATGAATCAATCAATCAATCGTTTTTTGTTGTTGTTTAAGACAAGAATGCCATTTCTACAGTTTATCAATCATTTCCAAAAATTGTTCCTTATTCTACCATTCTGTCAGAATTGTTAATCATGGAGCCAAGTTCCAATTCCAGTTGGGTTCGTTATATTCACTTACGCACAAATACACTTGGGAAAGATATGGGTTAATTAATAATTTTCTTATGTCTAAATCATTATTATCTCAACATAAAAAAAAGATTTAATCTAAAAACAATATTCTGGCTTTAAATAACCTGCAAATTGTTAACAATCCGTAAATAACGAATCAATCAATCTGATCTAGAAATCTTGATACTGTCGAAGAAGCATAGATCGGTCGAAACCATGTGTTAAAAAGGAAGACGATTGTTGTAACTGTATGGAATAACATAACATCACTGGAAAGGTTCTACGTGGAATGTCCATTTCATACTAGAATGTGCTATGCAAAAATCTGTCTTACGTTGTTTTTTTTTTGTTTTTTTTTGTTTAACTAAGACAAGAATGCCAAAGTGGAAATGTTGAAAAATGTTTTTCTTTTTTTTTTATCAGATTGTCATTTATTTTTATAGAAAAAAAATAAACAAATAAACATAACAAATTGTTTTCATTTTTCGTATTATTTTTATAATAAAGATGTGCGTGTTAATTCCTCACCCCCATGTTCTCTATCTTTATACAATATTCTTTTTCCGAGTACAGCCGTCTGCTCGAGTGGCAAGATATCCCTTGTTGCAAACGTCTGCTCAGTCATTTTGTGATTGTTAAACGTCCAAATAGCCCAGCTGTGTTTTGCCTTGCAATAATGCTGAGCAAACATTATAGCTTGTAGCAGAGAGAGCATAATCAACCGTCACCAACAGTTGAACAGAGAATGTTTCCTCAAACCCTCGGTCACGATGACTTTTGACTTCGTGTTACTACAACCAGCTAAGGCTTTTGAAGAGTTTCATCTACCCACTTTCAATCACAAAATTTGGGTCAAATTGTGTTATGGTTCCCAGGCACTTCCCACTGGGACCTCACGGAATGATTATCTCTGCAGACCGATATTATCAAGAATAAACTTCGACAATTAAACAAATCGACCATGATTTTATATACAAGTTGAGAGAGGGGTTTTCAAAAACGCTTGTCTTCTCTGCCTCATATATATAATTTCATTAAAAACGACAGACAAGGTACTACGATTGAGCTTTTTATTTAATTTTTCTTGTGTTCGAACAAGAGATATATATAGCACTCAATATTAAAAATAAAGCTTAATAATATTATATGAAAACATTACTTAACTTTTAGATATCATTTTTATCCCGACATCGATGTTTCTTGGTAAAATTTCCAGTCTTCAGGGGTTGCGGTTTTAAACGGTATTCCAATTTTTTAAAAAATTTCAATTTAGTAATAATAATATAACATAATAAATCAAGTCAAATATTATAATTTAATTAATAATAAAAATTAACAAATATTACAATTTAATTAGTAATATAACTTAATATAACATCTACATAAACCATAAAAATTTGCGCCTGGAAGAAAAATCTACAGCTGAAAAAATGAAAGACGTAAACAAAAGCAAAATTTCATGAACGTACGTGTGTAAAAGAACGTTAAATTCATGAATATGCACTTGTAAAAAACCGGATTGAAAAAGACGAGGGACAAATGGGGGGAAAAAATGAAAATACCATTTAAACCAACAACTCTGAAGACTAGAAATTTTACCAAGAAACATCGATGTCGGGATAAAATTGATGTTTAAAAGTTAAGTAAACTTTATATATATATATATATATATATACACACACACACAGTGGGGGGAAACAAATATTCGTACAGATAAAATTTTTAATTTATTATATTTCTAACTAATGAATAAACATGCTTTTCATATAATCCATTGTACACAGATGCATAATAACTAAATATCCATAGAAAACAGAAAAAAATGATTCAATAGAAATAAATCCCATTTATCCATTTTAATGGGTGAAAAAAGTATTCGTACAATACAAATTTCAGATTTTAAAGCTTTTAAATTCCTTTAATACTCTAGATTATTCAAATGGAATATTCTAGAATGCTCCAATAATGTTATCAATAGTTATTTTTAGCTTAAAAAACTGCAAATAAACAGAACATTCTATAATGCAAGAAGATTTTCATCATAGCAAGAGGTAAAGAATTGACAAATTCGCATAAAGAACTGATTGTTAAGCTCTGGAATGAAGGTAAATGTTACAGGAAAATCTCAGACAACCCGAAAATTCCTTTTACTACCATTAGTTCATTCATTGCAAGGTATAAAAAAAACTCAAAACTTGAAATCCAAGGAAAAAGTGCTCCACGGAAGATTTCTGCAAGGTCTTCGAGGAAATTTATGCGTCAAATAAAACAAAATCCAATGGTTACTCGTCAAGAGTTGCAGGATGATTTGCTTTCATCAGGAATCTGTGTCATTAAATGGACAATACGTAATAAAATTCATAGGGACTCTCTAACGTTACGCTTCCCTTGGAAAAATCCACTGCTATTGAAAAGACACAGAGATGCCAGGTTGAAATTCGTTCGTGAACATAAGGATAAGGAAAAATCGTATTAGGAAAGAGCATTATGGATAGACGAAACCAAAATTGAGTTGCTTGGACGTAATTCTAGAAATCATGTACGAAGGAAAGATGGCGATGCCTTCAAACAAAAGAACACAGTTCCAACAGTGAAATTTGCTGGTGGTGGCATCATGGTTTGGGGACTGAGAACTACGAGAAGAGATTGGTTGCTGTAGAAGTGACTGATGCCTATTCTAGAAAGTAATGAAGATTATGTATTCTTTTTCGTATTGTACGAATACTTTTTTCACCCATTAAAATGGATCAATGGGATTTATTTCTATTAAATCAAAAGTTTTATCTGTTTTCTATGCATATTTAGTTATAATGCATCTGCGTACAGTTAATTATATGAAAATCATGTTTATTCATTAGTTGGAAATAGAATAAATTAAAAATTTGTATGTCTACGAATATTTGTTCCCCCCTCCCCACTGTATATACAGGAATGCCTCGATTAGTGCGGCTAATGTGTAAATTAAAAGATACGCATTAATCGAAGATAGTAACTGATAGGAAATGATGTAAATTATACCTCAAATTTTAATGTCATTCACAATTAATTTTTAATTTGCGTACTTTTTAATTAAAATATAGGTATATATAAGAAGGTACAATAAAATGCTCTGAATTAATCTTTATTAATCAGATATTTTATGGAAAAATTATTTAGAGCTGTTTGCCGCATGAACGCTCATGAATATTCATCAGGTTAACTAAAATTAATTATGAAGGATATGGAGTGATACAATTCAATGCCGAATAAATGAAATAATTGAAAGGAATAAGTGATTTCATATGTACAGGAATCCCTCGATTAATGCGCATTCCATTAATGCGTTTTCGATTACTGCGCTAAAATGGTTACATACCAAAATTCCATTAGTGTATACCTAATACTCGATTTATGTGGTAAAACATTCTTCAGTTTAACCATAGTAATTGAAAATTGATTTTTTATAGTTACCGAGTAATTAAAAATTTTCTAAAGTTAAAAATGGAAAATGGGTAACTATTATTTTGTTTGTCAAGCATTACTTTATCTAAGTAATGACAGTAGTGTTAAAAAACATGGACGGTTATAAATAGATAAATTTTATAATATAAGCCGATGATAAAAATACGTATTTAAATATATGTCTCTATTAAAGTTATTTGAATATTCTAATATATTTTTTCATGTTTACTTTGAAGGTCTTAAAAGGAGAATTCTGATTTTTTTGTTTAAAAAATATAGCCGATTTAATTCGATACAGAAATTTACATTTATTAAAAAATATCGAAATATAAAAGATGTATGCATTTACTATGGAAAGATTATAAATAAAATGTTCAGTTTAAAATACCAATGATTATGATATGTTTGGAAAATTTGAAGGAGCAATTTCTCAGTAGCGCCAAAAAAATTTAAAAAACCAATAATATTTTTGATCTTGTATAGAAATACTTGTTACAATATAAAATCATCGCATTAGCCTTAATAAAAACCCACAGAGGACGAAACGCTTCGGCTAAGATAAATTTTCCTTTTGTCTTTATTCATATATGTGTCAGTTTGTGCGTGTGTGTGTGTGAGAGAGAGAGGAGAGAGAGAAAGAGAGAGATAGAAAGAGAGAGAGAGAGAGAGTACGTAAATCAATACATCCGTAACCTGTATTGTTGAATTGATATCTTATCGTATAATTTTCGGTCTATGTGATTAGTCGCATACCGTTGAGTTAAGTTCCTAGTAAAGAAAGATTATGTTGATTGTTACGCAAAATAAATGGTTTGGTTTTCATCCCGAGTTTATAAACTAATTGAGTTACATATATGAGATGCACACCTAAAAATTCGTAGGATCTGAACAGCGCATACGAACAGAATGAGGCAAAAGTCTTAGCGTGTGTGTGTCTGTCTGTATCTATCTGGACGCGGCCTTGTGTGCTTAATAAACTAGATGAACTCAGTTTTGTCTTTCTCCTAGACTGGTTGCCAGTCAAGGATAAAGACCTCAGTCTTCCCTGCTATTCAACCCACGGTTTGGGAAAGATAAATGGATTCCGACCTTTCCAAAGAGTATATTTGGTCAAGCGTAACATTAGATGGTTTCTCAGAAAACATTAACATACCTTTATATGAAAATACTTACGATATATATATATATATATATATATATATATATATATATATATATATATATATCGTATGTATATGTGTACGTCTGTGTTTTTAAGATATATAATAGCATCCGAAACAAAATGAAAATGATGAACAAAGTGGAAAAGTTATAAACGACGCGTTTCGCTGAACGTCTGTTAGCTTCGGCTTTTTCAGGTAAGCTGAAAGCGACAGTCGTCCGGCAAAATGTGTCGTTTATAATATTTACACTTTCTATCATCAATCTCCACACACACACATATATATATATATATATATATATATATATATATATATATATATATACATGGTAGAAGATGACAATTGGGAAAAAAATCTTATTTTTTTTGCTGCCGCATTTCGTCTTCCGACTTTTTCAAGGCAAAAATGAAATCGAAATGTTTTTGTTGCTATAGTTACATTACAAAATCCAAATTAAAAAAAAGAGAGACGCTTCTGCGTAAGCCCCTGACTGGTTAATGTAAATTTTCTTTATACTAAGAGTTTTTTTTCTTTCCACGACGACATTATAATTAAAATCCCAGATCAATTCTGTAGAAAAGACAAATTAGTATAAGATGACAATTGAAAAAATATCTTCTTTTTTTTTGCCGACGCGTTTCGTCTTCCGACTTTTTCTTGTCCATAGAATTGATCTGGGAATTTAACTATATTGTCGACATGGAAAGAAAAAAAAACTCGTGGTATAAAGGAAATTTACATAACCAGAAAGAGACTCTCTTGATTTAATCTGGATTTTGTAATGTAACTATAACAGTAAAAACATTTTGATTTCATTTTTGCCTTTAAAAAAAGTCGGAAAACGAAACGCGTCGGCAAAAAACTAAGATTTTTTTTTCCAGTTGTGAATCATATACCAATTTGTCTTGTTGTCTTCTCCACAGAATTGATCTGGGAATTTAACAATATATATATATATATATATATATATATATATATATAGTCAGCATATCTTCATTCAAGCATGTTTGGTTGAATAATCTAGACATTTATTTTTTTTTATTTTAACCCTTGCAAAGCACAACCCTAACGCACCCCATATTAATAATCAACTTTTGATTGGATTTTCTTGGTGTTAGTATTGCATGTCAAATGAGTATCTTAGTATTTCCAAGGATAATTGTTATATAAATGGGATATGGGATATCGACAAATGTTCGACACCATGTTTCCTGAGATAAGAAGGCAGTTGAAGTAAAATTGATGTTTTTCGACATGTAATCATCGTAAAGTTGATAGAAACGTAGTTATGAATAGCAATTTTTTCACTAAACATGGACATTCATGTAGTTAATGTGAAGGATGAATTTGGTGGTTGGTCAAGAGTTCTTCAATATTGCGCTTCATGGCGTTAAGACGAAGTAGCAGACCTCCTCTCTGCGCAAAATCAAAGCGATTTATCGACTTCTTGAGAATCTGGGACACCACACTGAAGCCTCTTTCAACTAAATACGAGTTTGGTAAAAGCAATAAAAAAAAACAATTTTGACTTATCCCACAATGCAGAAAATCTTTCTGGAATAGTGAACTGCAGACAAAATTCTTGGTAAGCGTGCCGTTTAAAAAAAAAATGTTTCAGTTCAAAATCATTTCGCAAGTCAATACGTTCTCTCTCAATAGACCCGCCTGTGATCTGAAAAGGGTCCAAGATCAAAGCTGAAATCTCCAGATCTGACAAATCCTAAAAGCGCAGTTTCATGTCAGCCTCAGCGCTCTCGTGATAATCTGTTTAAAAAAAAAGGTGGGGAAGCTTATCATCAGATAAGCATTCTCCCAGTTCTTTTAGGCTTAGAAATTGACAGAAGTGTTTGCGTCCAATAATTCGCTGGTAAAAGGGCAGTTTCACGATGAAACCAGAGATGGCGGACTAGGATTTGATGAGATTAGTTTCATCATCTTGCAGTTGGATGTTCCGGCTGTTGTATTTCGTGAGAATGTCAGCCAAGTAAGCAACGTAAGGGTTTAATAGCTTACAGTTGTTTTGCTAGCGACGAATCCATTGACTGTAAGAATTTAACGACAGAGGTAAAGAGTGAGAAAGGTTGAGCAAGGCATTTTTCATTAGAAAGCCATTGCACCTCTGGTTGCATTAGGAGCCTCTCAAATTCTTCGTCGTTTTCAGAACACAACTGTTTGAAAAGTCGCGAATTCAACGGGCGAGCTTTGATTTTCTTCAGAGCTACAATCACGGTGGTCAGAGAAACGTTTAGTTGCGGCGACTAAATGCTGTCGATAGATGATGCAGTCAATGATCATAACGTTCGGGACTGCTTGCTTGAGAAAAGCGACGAAAACTTCATACCATCCAAACATAGTCTCTCTCTCTCTCTCTCTCTCTCTCTCTATATATATATATATATATATATATATATATATATATATATATATATATATATATATATATAAAATAAATGAAAATGGTAATCCGTATGTAATTTTCAAGAGTATAAAGATCCAAGAATATATTATATTTGGTTTGCAGGTCTAAAAAATCGAAGGCTATTTTTATAGCTTTCAAGAAATAAAGATTATTACCTATTGTATTTTAAGTGTTTGATATTCATTAATTAATATATATATATATATATATATATATATATATATATATATATATATATATATATACAGGTAAAATGAGAACAAATGGAGTATGATTCCATTGTACGTAACATTTAATTTAAAAGAGAGCTCAGTACATAGTAGAGAGAGCTAAATATTATTTATTTTAGGATATTAAACTATTTAAAAATCGCTACACAATTACAATTATATTTCAATACCATCAATGTGTCTCTTCAGGTAATGTTAAACTACTAGCGAGTGAAGTAGTTTAACCTTGCCTGAAGAGACACATTTATGGTATTGAAACAAAATTGTAATTGTGTAGCGATTTTTAACCTGTTTTAATATCCTAAAATAAATTATATATATATATATATATATATATATATATATAAAGGGAGAGAGAGAGAGAGAGAGAGAGAGAGAGAGAGAGAGAGAAAGGAGTGGAGAAAGAAAGATGAGGAAGAGAGGACGGGAACAATAATAGCATCGTGAGTCATTTTTATTTACTCGTTTCCGCTTTTGCCTGATCCGATGCCTTTTTACGTGGAAAGAGGAGTTAATCGGAACTGCTGGTGACAGCCATGTTTGTTTTTATTTTGGTTCTTCCCTAATCTATGAGTTAGCACAGCCTGATCTTTGACCCCTCAAAGTCTTTTAGGACCGGACGTAAAGTGAAATGAGGCAAAAGTTTGTTTGTTTATGAGCTATTCGATCCCCCTTCATCTTTTCCCCTTATGTCTTCCCACCCCCTTTCCTGGTTTACCATCTTTTTCCCTGCCCACTGACAACTCTTCCCTTCATCTTAATTACATGGTGCTTCTTTTTCTCGTCCTATTAGAACTAAATTCTTCTAACCTTTATCTATCGCTTCTTTTAATCAAAGATTCGCGTACAACACAACCTTGCATGAGCATAGAAGCTATCAAACGATTTTTTAACGCCATTCTCGTTCAGGGCGGACACGATTATGGCTCTCCACTGATGCCTTTTTCATTATCTGCGAAATTACATGACTTATTGCGAAAGATAATAAAGTGATTTCCTGTTGCCTTCTCTACAATTTTGAATTCACAGTTGCCCTCCGAGGTCAACTGCTACTGAAGACCAGGGAGCACTGTCTACTTTGTTATTTAACCCATAGCTGGAGTGAGAGGAAGAATGAATTCAAGCCTTTCTCAGGGGCATCTTGCGAAAGTGAATGCAAGAGAGCAAGCTTGATCTAGAGACTAGAGCCTGATAGCTCTATATAGATAAACACTTTTTACACTATTAACGTATCATTTTTTTTATCATTTCACCCCAAGCAAGGCACTAAAGCCACTAAGACGCAAGGAGTTACTGAGTATTAGAGGATATGAGGAAAAAACACAATGAAGGAGCGTGAACATTAAAAGAACAAGAATCAAGAAGACAGTAGATAACGATTGACATTGCATTTAAATTTGTGAAGTTCAAAGTTGAATGGGGAAACGAGGAGACGTGTAATAGAAGAAACTGTTATCATAGAACTTACGGTGACATCTAGATATTTTAACTGTAAAAAAATGAAATCTTGCTGCCAATCTAGTACTTCACTTGGATTGATAAATTCTAGGTATCATAAAGGAAAGTTTATCATAACAATTACCATGAAAGTATTTATGCAAAAGTCACAGGGAAGCTACATTACGGCGGTGAGGGGAGTGACTGACTAAAGTTGGGATGCCAGGTCAGAACCAATAACGTTGCAGATTCTTCTTTGGGTTTTATCGAGATTCACTAAATTTGTAGCAGGAGCACCAGACCAGAATGGGAATCAGTATTCAAAACACGGACAAATGGTAGACTTATAAATATGTAAGATAATTTCTAGCGAGAAAAAATTGTCTAGCACGACACAGGGAAACAAATTTTCTAGCAGCAGACCTAGCAATTGATTCGATACAATCTTTTCACTTCATTTCAGCGGAAAATGTTAGTCGGAGAATGTGTAATGCATCACTCACCTGAAGGTTAGCATCAGCCATGCTGATAGAAAGTAAAAAGTGTTCGCGAAAAAAAAAAAGAAAAACTTATGTAAAAATAATTAACCTTTTCATTTCTTTACCTATTTCATGATGAATATTTTCAGAGTTTATTACAAAATATTTTTTCCTAAATTGTAAGTATGTATGTTCAAAAAACATTTTATACTCGATTCCTGCCAATTAGAGATTTAAGAAATACATGCAAAGCTAAAGTTGAATTTTAAATGTAGTTTGTGTTTGGTTAATTGCAGAGTAGTTTCTCTCTTCTTATTTGTTTATTTGAAAATGATTATAATATAAATTATTATTTAAATTTGGTTGAGAATTCGATGAAACCGTAAATATATGAGAGAATCTGGAAAGCTCTTATCTTATTCCTATGACTAAAAGGAATCACGTTCTCTCTCACTTATGTAGATTTGGTTGAAATAAAATCCGTTTTTCTGGTGACGCTTACTTAACATCGAGTTTAAGGGTCGCATTGAACTACTTTTATGTAATTCTAAATACAGTGTAACCCGGATATAAGAGAGTTGTCGGGACCGGAGAAGAAGTATCTTATATCCGGGTTTCTCTTATATCAGGGTTTCTCTTATATCCGGGTCTCTTATATCCTGGTTACACTGTAATACCAAATGCATACTTTCTATTCAGTACTTATTTTGCACAAAACGTGTTTATGTCAGGTTGCTATTACTAATTCTTATCAATTCTTAATTATATTTTTTACATCATCACACCAAAGATATCTAACGGCCCTCACCGGAGAACAAGAAACGGCAAATAGCATTACTGATTCCAGCAATCTAGTCATTTGAATAATTTCAATTCTTCCTCAGATTTCATTATTGAATATGAGCGCAACAGAGAGATTCAGGGATACAAACACCCACAGCCGAATATGCTCATCACAACACCCAGGTCATAACGTATAACAGACATTATTAATGAGAGACAGCAGAAAGCCATCGATAACGCTAGTGTACAAATATGCAAAGCCTAATATATACCTATCATAGCACCTAGTCTCAGAAGGTTATACAAAGCACATTATTATTATTATTATTATTATTATTATTGTTATTGTTGTTATTGTTGTTGTTGTTGTTCTTCTTCTTCTTCTTCTTCTCCTCCTCCTCCATCTTCTTCTCCTCCTCCTCCTTCTTCTTCTCCTCCTCCTCCTCCTTCTTCTTCTTCTTCTTCTTCTTCTTCTTCTTCTTCTTCTTCTTCTTCTTCTTCTTCTTCTTCTTCTTCTTCTATTTTTTTGTCTCCAATACCTCATAAATAATGGACTATTCCGCGTTTAGCATGGAACGAGGTGAAAAGACATTACTCGCTTTTAATGAGAAAATGGAAGAAAGAAGAGCGAAGGAAAGGAAGATAGAAGTAGGGAGAGCAAGAACCCGATTAAGGCGGCAATAACAGATACTACACTTTGAACCCAGTCAAAAGGCCGAGAATTGATGACGACTGATAAAACCGCCATTTTTTAAGGCGCGGAGTATCAGGCCAAAGCCCAATTACGATATAAATGAAATAAAACAACACCGTCTGCTGAATTATTTTTAAATCATTTGTTCGTAAGATGGGGATTTGGAAAGAAAGAAAGAAAGAAAAAAATAAGTGAGTGAGTGAGTGAGTGAGTGAGTGAGTGAGTGAGTGAGTAATATCTCCTGCATACCTCATAAATAACGGACTATTTCGTTTTGATTTTGTAGAGAGAGAGAGGAAAAGACACTACAGTGTAACCCGGATATAAGAGAATTGTCGGGACCGGAGAAGAAGTCTCTTATATCCGGGTTTGGTCTATTATATATACATTAACACAGGGTTTAATTTGGGACCAGATAAAATCTATCTTATATCCGGGTTTCTCTTATATCCGGGTCTCTTATATCCGGGTTACACTGTACTTGGTTTTAGTGACAAAAGGAAAGAAAGATAAACGTGTTTAACGGTTATTTTAGTGAAATGGAAACAATTGTTAACTTTAAATCTTTTCATTTTTACCCATTTCTTAAAATAATTGCCAGCATTAATATTGATGATTGTTATTGCAACATTTTGTTAAACTTCAAATATTTCACGATGCGATAGGTGAATTTATACGGATATTTTATCACCGTAGAACTCGCCATAAGCTTATTCAATCATTAAGAAGAGTTAAGAATTAAAATCCATCTCGCTCTGTCGGCTGGGGCTTCAGAATACGCCGACTGCACCTCAGCAGAGGGGTAAAACACACTCAATGTGGCGTCCTAGGTATGCATCCAGCAGCAAGGCCTCTGATCTGGAGGTTTTGCGAAGTGTGGAACCACCTCCTAATTACTGTTGTTCCCAGGTCCAACTTGACCCGGGGTGGTAGCACCTGTTAGGTTCCCAGCTATGGGCAAATAGTTAACCCTCAAATTGGGGTCTAAACATTATGAAAGTATAAAAATACATTTTTAGAGTAAAAATACCAGCAATAAATTAAAAAAAAAAATATTACCATTAATATATTTTTGTAAAAGAAATTACCAGCAATACATATTCTATTCATACGAACTTATCCTAAAAATATTGTTGGCATTAAATAACCCATTGAGGTTGATATACCGTAAAACAAAATAAACTAAATAAACCAGCATGGTTATGAAAAGACACTCAGTGGCAACACCTTCCTCAATATATTCACCGTACAACAATGTTGTTTTTAGGAGTGTTTTAATCATGTCTCGAATCTTTAAATTCAATATATCTCGATTTTATTTATTTTTCACACTCCCAGTGCGCCAGTTATTATGGGTCCAACTGAAATCGTGTACTATGCTACAAATATTTCATGAACAGGCGGTCACTTACGTTGAGTCATCTCTAGTGAATGATGGAAGATTATGTTGCTCCGAACTCAGAAATTATAGTATTGACCTCAGTGGCACCAATCGGAAATGCGATCACAGACGCATTGATATGTGTGTTCGTGTTTTTGTTTGTGTGCATGAATGTGTATGTGTGTTCATGGAACGCACACGCGAGCACACGCTTTACTGACCCTTATCGCGTGTGTAATTAGCGCTCACGCACACGCATGGATAAGCTTTGCTTGGATGAGGATTTAATACGGACGCAACGTGACCCCGACATGTCACGAGAAAACAAAAACAATCTCTATGTGACCGGTTGAAAGCCATCAAGAAAAAAAGAAGAAAAGAAACCTAATTTAAAGATAAAAAAAAAGGAAAAGAAAAGAAACCTAATTTAAACCTGAACCTTTTGGATACCTACCCGTCTGAAAAAGACGTATCTGTTTGACACTTACCAAGCACAGCGGACTTGACAACACAAAAATGTAATAGATTGACCAAAGAGTTCTTTCAGTATTTGTCGTTAGGTGGCATGAGAAGCGTTTAGCTTTAATTAAGTTTATTAAAAAATGATCGCTTGTGTGTGTATCGTGACAGCTACCTTATAGACATTGGATTTTATGTTATTTAAAGTGATTTCTTGGCGCACAACTTTTATTATGGCCCATTTAATCAAAGTGAGAGGACCAGGCCTCAATTTACAATCTTGATAGAGTTCCAAAGCGTCTCTGAGTTATTGTGGGTGACGAATTATTTTCAACCCTCTAACCACTCTCTCATCGCTACTTCCACGGAGAGTGCTCGGAATAAATACATTGGTTGGTTCAAACCTTCAGGGCTAGGGCCACGCGTCCCACGTACATTGTAGCAAACCACCCACATTCCCTCCGTATTCTATCGGCGTGAAGTAAGTAACTCTCGTACAAGTTCTTCCCATGAACCATTTGCTCTGTGGAATCGACACCCAAGAGTATATTTCCCCGATCACTATAATATTAACCTGTTCAAGTCTCGGGTTAACCGTTATCATTCCCTCCTATTCGCACAAATTTCATATTAACGTAACCTTCTACCTCGAGTGACCCCCGAGCCTTGTATAGGATGAACTTTAATGTAAAAAAATAACATGGAAAAAGAAAGAAATGTATAATTATCGTGAACGTCAATTAAAACAAATAAACAATACTGTTTTTCGTTCTCTCTCTCTCTCTCTCTCTCTCTCTCTCTCTCTCTCTATATATATATATATATATATATATATATATATATATATATATATATATATAAAATAAAACAAATGTACACCACGACTAAAAAGGGGAAATGTTCAAAATGATTGATACATTTGTTTTTTTTACGGCTTATCATCCTTTTGCATGTTATGTAAAACCAGAAAATATTTTTAGATTATAAGAATTCATTTTAAAATAGTAAAGATTTAACGATACAATTCCTACTAGTTAAAATCTATGCTTGTGCAGGTGTAGATGTGGAGTCATACCTTTACCCAAGGATATTTGCGCGTAAGTGAATATAAAGTACCCGACTGTAATTGGAACTCGACTCTCCGATTTTCAATTCCGAGCCATTATCCATTACACCACTCGCACATCCAAGCTTACAGCATCTGTCATTTTCAAGTGGTCACTCATCTCGGTACTCACCAGGCTCGACGTTGTTTAACATCGGTGAGCGTACTGCGTTTCAACGTAATATGGCCGTAAGCCGTTCTAAATGAGGATAGGATATGCATATATATTAATAATATGACCGTATACGCATATATATCACTGGTAGATTACATTGAGACCTAACAGCCATTCTGTTTACAAAGTGAAGGTTGTACAGATTTAAAGATTTAGTCTCGCATCGGAAAAGACTGTATCAAATATTTTATACGCATTTTAATTATTTTGATATGCATATGGAAATTTTTATCGCAATATATATATATATATATATATATATATATATATATATTATAATTTTTACATATAGACAAAAACAGTTTACTCACTACAAAGATGCAACCTTGTTTCGGTGCATTCATTTGCACCTCGACTGGTGAGAACCAAAAATGCTGCAGCTGCGGTGCAAATAAATGCACCGAAACAAGGTTGCATCTTTGTAGCGAATAAATTGTTTTTGTCCATGTCTAAAAATTATAATAAATAATTATTGCTCTACTCTTGGTATTGAGCCCTCTTTTGAATTAATGCTGTGAACGTTAGAATTTATATTATTTTTCGTTCTCATTACATTCGGTTATATATATATATATATATATATATGTATGTGTGTGTGTGTGAGTATGTGTGTGTGTGTGTGAGAGAGAGAGAGTATAAAGAGAATGCGATATGGTGAAAAATTCTTGTATTTTTAATGATTGCGTTTTTTTTTCTTTTTCCATTGGTTGAACAAACTTGTTAAGCAGATAGATAGATAGATAGATAGATAGATAGATAGATAGTGATTAGACGGAAAGAGATAAATAGTGATTGGACGTAGATCAGCCAGCTATTCGATACCTTTTGATAGTAACATTCCGAAAAATCTAATGCGAAAAAGTATTCGGCAAACTCTTGAATCTGGTTATCATTAGAGAAAGTTTTTTTTTCCTTTCAAATTGTTTTGCAGCAATCTAAATTGGGGGTAATCGGTTTGTGCAAGACCGGCTAAATGTTGTGGGTCGGGTAGAACAAACCAACTGCGTTCCAATTTTTTTATGTGTTATTCTGGCTGTATGGAGCGCGACATCCCAGGAAGACAGTCCATCACTGAGAAGGAACATCCTGATTTGAAACCTCCGCGGACTTGCGGTCAGCGGAAACGGCCATGGAAGTAAATCCAGACAGAAAACCTGGAGTGGAGCCACGATGTCGGTTAACTGTCAACACTGACAAGTTTTCGACAACCCCTGTAGCAAAGCTGGCCCCAAATATAATGCTATGTGTTCCCTTGGATCTTTTTTGGTACGACCGAGAGTAATCTGGACAGCGCACAGCCTCCAAATATTATCACCTAGGCCTGCGCCCTCAAGAGGTCACGCCATTCTCACCACCAAAGGACTGAATTTTGACCAAACCTTTATCTCACGTGATGAAAGGATACTTACTATGCAGCTTGGCGTTGTCACCATTTTTCTTATTGATGAACGCAGGTCGCTTTTCGATCAAACTTTTATGGATATGTTGTAGCTGCTGAACATGTTTTTTCATAGCATTTTAAGAATTCTAAATGAATAATACGCCAATGTTACCACAATATGCACAACATTACCTTTCTTCAATGGCGTTCGGTTTCTGAGGTCGGTTGTAGAGATTTATCCTCATGTACCCACTGTTTTTTTACATTGAACATTGTTGTATGCAACCCATTTTTCATCGCCTGTTATGGCATATTTAACGAACGATTAGTTCAGATGATGCATTTGTCATTACAATTCGGTCACCAAAACGTAAATTTCTTATGACTTTTTCTAATATTTTATTTCTTTAAATCCCCAAAAGAAATACAAAAACCATGTTTTATCTTTTGTGCTTATAATGTTTCCATCTCTCTTTTTCTTAGTTATTTCGTTTTTCCCATCTCCATCTATGTCGCCACATCAATATGGATATCACATTATCTGGTAAAAGAAACTTCTTTTTTATTCTAAACCAGTAATTTTCGATATAATCTCGTTCTTTTTCAATTCAGTTAATTCAACTCTTCTACATTAATCACTTAAATCGAACATTATAGGGAAAATTTCAAATCAATTTTCATCAAATTGAAATAAATAACTGCGTTCGGCTGTGATCATATTGGTCCACCCGACTGCTCTTCTTCTTCTTCTTCTTCTTCTTCTTCTTCTTCTTCTTCTTCTTCTTCTTCTTTCTTTCTTTCTTTCTTTCTTTCTTTCTTTACTTCTACAAGTATTCCTTCATCTTTTCTTCTTCTCTCTTTCCTTTACTTCAAGCATTTCTTCTTCCTCATCATCATCATCATCATCATTTTCACAGTCTTATCTAATGTTTTTGTTGTCTTCTTCAATATGATCATATTCTCTCTCTTTTTCTTTACTTCTTATATGTTTTTGTCTACAACAATTCTTTTACTTCTTCGTCTTCTTCTTCTTCTTCCTCTTCTTCGGCATCATCTTCTCTCTCCTGTTTTTGTTTTCGTTTTTCTTCTTCATCACCATTATCATATTCTCACACTTTTTCTTTCTTGCCTCTTTCTTTTCTTCTGTTTTCTGTTGATGTTCTTCTTCTTCTTCTTCTTCTTCTTCTTCTTCTTCTTCTTCTTCTTCTGCATCATTTTCTTTGCTTTCTTTTTTCTTCTTCGTCACCATCATCATATTCCTACTCTTTTTTGTTTGCCGCTTTATGTTGTTGTTGTTGTTGTTGTTGTTGTTGTTGTTCTTCTTCTTCTTCTTCTTCTTCTTCTTCTTCTTCTTCTTCTTCTTCTTCTTCTTCTTCTTCTTCTTCTTCTTCTTCTTCTTCTTCGTGATGACTTCACTTGGGCGGAGAGCACTTAAATCAAACCTCAATGCAATAAAAAGGGCAAAGGTTGAGAGAAGGTACGATTTAATGAAACGGGAGGGGGCTTGAGATCCATGCAGATTTATCTTGCCGCCGTTTGCACCACTCCATTTCCTTGCTGTGCTCTGGCAATTGTTTGCATTATATCATATTGCATGTACTCACCACTTGTCACTTCTTTTTAAGGCTCATATCTACAACGTTTAAAATCAAATTTACAAATTTAAAACGTATGATATGGGACAGCATTTTAGTGATAGCCTCAAAAAAGCTATTATTCGCTTCTCCGCACAAGGAAGATTAGAAAATCATTAAATACACACTTTTATGCGATTCTTTACACTAATGTATAAAACAGAGAAGACAAGTTTCCATATTTCAGTTGTTGCTCAGCATTTTTCCAGATTTCAAGCGTTTGTTTCAAATTGCCTCAAAAGTATAAAACAAGAAATATAATGATTTTGCAATATAACTGAAAGAAAGTAAAAATATTGCTATTTTTGCGAGAAAACAAAACATAATATACACACATTGATTTGCTTCGCGGCTATAACACACTGCACGCATATGTGTACACACACACACACATAGATATATATATATGTTTGCGAGTTTAAGAGAAAGAGTGTTGTGGAGGGGAGGGTTATTAATTTTGTATAATTTTTGTTAGAAGCGTTATTGGTAGCATCTGTCTTTTTGGTTTGTGGATTTTGTAAGTTCGATTGGTACACATCATTTCATCCTCAACGCTAAAAAACGAGCTTAGAAAATCATATATTCATATTATATATATATATATATATATACATGTGTGTGTGTGTGTGTATGTGTGTGTGTGTGAGTCATTATTTTTGTTGTTTAGTGTCATATCCGTTCATGACGTAAGAAATAATGACCCTCCACTGACTCCATTTATTATCTGTAAATTGTCATGACTTCTGTGAAAAGGTAGGGAAGTATTGTCCATGTTTCTTCTCCCGCCAGCAGAGCAGACCAGGTTCTATATCCTAGGATGGCAACTGGTCTACCACAGAAAGAAATGGCAACCTACTGCCGGAAAAAAAATCTGCCTCGTCGGTCATGTATCGAAAGATACATGATCGCCTATACGTGTATCACGCATGGCATATAACTGACTGATAAAATTAACAGTCCTGACCTGGCATTGTGACTTCCTGCATTTTCCAAACACACAAATTCAGTTTCTCTCTATCTTTCAAATTCCAGTCAGATCCATTACATTCACTTGCGTGCTAATACCCTTGGGAAAGGTATGATTCCTCTTCTTCTCCCGCCAGATATGGGTAAATAGCAGAATAGACCGGGTTCTATAGCCTTGGATGGCAACTGGTCTACCGCAGAAAGAAATGGCAACCTAAAGCCGGAAAAAAAATCTGCCTCGTCAGTCATGTATCGAAAGATACAGGATTGTCTAAGCGTGTATCACGTATGACACATAACCGACTGACTGACACGCGAATGAAATTGAAATGAACTGTGCTGTTAGCTCTGATTTTCCTTTCTGTTTTGCGACAACTCCTGGATAAACGGAAGAGACTAAGAGTGTGACTCTTTGAAGTCATTTATCTGAATCCTTAACGCCATTAAAATTCCAACATTTTGATCAAAAACAGTGAAGTAGTGACTGTTCTGAATTGGCTATCAAAGATATCTCGTGACAATTTTTATTTATTTATTGTTTTCTACTTTTCTTTGTCTGTGAATCGGATATAGATTCAAACACTTTTTAGATTTTGATAATTGTGGTGAAAGCAATGATTTTCCTGGTGCGTCTAACGTAATATTACGCTGATATGACGTCACACAAAAATATTTATGTCCCAAACATTGAAACGGCAGCAAAGAAATCCCTGTCCGTTCTCTTACGTCTTAATGAAACGTTTTCTTGTTTACTCTTCGACTGACATGAATCTGAGCTTATTTTCTTTAAAGAACCTCCCCTTACCAAAACCACCGACGCTACCACCAACACCACCACTCCAGCCGAATGCTTTATAAATCAGCCGATCTGTTTACCACTATACCACCGACATTACAATGCTTTCCGTCGACGAGTAAAATGCTATCGGGTTTCTAGGGGCGAATGCGAAGTCAAGCCACATCAGAATCAGGGACATCCCGAGAAAAAAAAAATGTAAAAAATAAATAAATAGAAAATAAATTATAAAAAAACAAAACAAAAATAAAACTGAAGGACTCCACCCTTAAAACCAAGAGGTAAAAGTCAAATGTCTGAAAATTAAAATAACAAATAAAAAAAAAAAATAAATAAAATGGAATTTTTAGACAACACCCAATAATAGAAACAGTCGTAACACATTTGGTCTCAACACGTGCTTGTTTCTTTTCTTTTTCTGTTTTTTCTTTTTGGGAAGAATAATTTAAAAAAAAAAATATTTAAAAAAAAAAGATTAAAAGAAAATCAGTTTTAGAAAATCTGCGTGTCATCCTTTAAGCCAATCATTTAAATTATTAATCTATCAGATAATTTTCACGAGATGTAGTATTGCTGCCATATATGGCCTGGAGCTCCTTCTGTTTGTCTCAAGGTCCTTAATAAAATCCAAAGATATGCAATGTAATTGGCCCTGGTCTGGCATCTCGTCTGCAGCCGCTCTCACACAGACATGTCATTGCCTCCCTCTGTCTTTTTTACAAATACTTTCACGGTAACTGCTCCGATGAGCTGCTTTCGCTGGTTCCCAGACTCTAAGCGTTCAACTCGGCTGGCATCTCTCTCTCACCCTTTCACTGTCGAAAATGTTAAATGTAGCCGTCTCTTTTACTCCAATAGCTTCATGTCTCGCACTTCTCGCCTGTGGAAATCCCTCCCCATTTCTTGTTTTCCTGATAGCTATAATCTCTAACTATTCAAATGTAATGTCAATTGACGTCTCCAGATGCCCTGATCTATCATGCTTTCCTCTATCACTCCTCTTTGCTCTCGCTCCAACTCTCTGTAACCCCTTGCGTACTAGTGGCTTCCCGCTTTGCTTGGGGTGGAATGCTTAAAAAAAAATAAAAGAAGGAAGGAAAAGGGAAAGAAACAAACAAACATAGTCAGGATATTCGTTGAACCTCATCCCATCAAATCCCGAAAAATCCTTTCGAATAAATGTACTTCTATAGGACATCATGTGTTACGCGTTTTACAATGGAAACATTTACTATGCTTAACTTACTCTGACACATAGCACTTATACGAGTGCGCACAGGAAAGCTCTGGGTCAAACCCAAGGGGTGTGGAAACTACAAGCAAGAATTATATATGCATTGGCGGGCCGAGAGGGTGGAGGCAGGAAAGGTGCGAATTTTGGGGGCTGGCATTGAGCGTTTATTTATTTATTTATTTTTTTTACAGTGATGTTCACCCTGTAAAAGGCCCGAGAGACACTCAAGGTAGAGGGTTACAGAGTAAGAGGCACAGCTTATGTAGATATGTGTGAAAGATAACAGTTAATTCTAGGTTAAGCAGTCTTAAATGATCGGGGAAGCAACATTTTGGGAGTCGATTCCACAAGGCAGTGGTTACTTGAAATAAGCTGTTTTAGTGAATACATTTATCTCACCAAAAGGGGAAGGGGGCTCGGCGTGGTGTAATGGTTAGCAAGCTGGTCTAACAAGCTAGAACTGTTACAACTAGAACTGTTACAACTGAATAGTGAGTTCGATCCTCACTGGGTGCCCCATACTTTCGGCCATGTGCCACATCTAAGCCTTGCTTAGAAAATCAATACATCTCGCCAAAGGGATACGATGTACGTGGCACGTCGGGTCTTGGCCGTGAAGGTCAGGAGTGGTGGAACTAAGGAATGTAGTTCGTCTGAGTACGCCCCATGGAAATAGCGATAGAGTAGCGAGAGGCTTGCGAAGCCTCGTCTGTGAGAAAGGGGTTGTAGAGTGGAAAATAATTCGTTACCCACAAGGGCACGGAGACTGGAAAGTGAAGACTGGTAGCTGCTCCTGCCCGTACATGCCAGCAGTACTCCGTTTTCGGGCTGATTTGGCTCCTGTAAAGGTAGAGGATAACAGGAGCAGTGAGGTAGTTGCTGGATACACACAGAGAACCTACAATTTTTCGAGCATCATTAACAAGGGCTCGATATGCGAGTTCCACTTGAGGTCTGCGTTCCAATAGGCGCTCAAGGAACGGGGCCTCTCTGAAGGAACATATGTTTATTATGATTGGTGAAAATTCTGGGTTCGATCGGTGATGGTGAAAGGTCACTAGTTTTGTTTTCGAAGCATTGAATGTGACGAGTCTGTTTTTCCCGCACTGAGCTGTTAGAGCTCGGTCAGAGGAGAGATCAGCTGTCAAGCTCTGGTTATCTAGAGTTTTGGAGGTTCACCCATTTACCGTTGTATCCCTAGCATAGATATTCACAAATGATCGGAGTATACTCCTAGGCGTATCATTTATATATATATATATATATATATATATATATATATATATATATATATATATATATATATATATATATATATATGCACATTTCATTAAAAACGACTGACAAGGTGCTTTTATTTAGTTTTTTATATAATTTCTCGTGCGATCTAATAAAGTTTTTCTTTTCAGAGGATAAATTATATAAAAACTGTCCGAATGTTCTTTTTATCCGAGCGCTTTCGGCTATACATTTAGCCATTTTCAAGGATTATATTTCAACTGTTAGAATTAGAAATAGAAATAGTTTGTTATATGTATGTTTTTAATTCGGACAGGTTTTATATAATTTATCCTCTGAAAAGAAAAACTTTATTAGATCGCACGAGAAATTATATAAAAAAACAAATAAAAGCACCTTGTCAGTCGTTTTTAATGAAATGTGCATGAAAGAAGGATTGCTGCCTAAATACACAAATATATATATATATATATATATATATATATATATATATATATATATATATATATATATATATATATATATAAGTGGGTTTTGTTTTTTTTATTATTAAACGTACCCCAAGCAAGGCAATGAAGCCTCCAAAACACAAGGGGTTACATTGTGTGGAAGAATTAGAAAGTAGAAAACATTTGAAAATCAGGAACAATAGAAGAGTAATCAGGAAGACAGTAGATAACGATTGATATTGCACTTAAATTTCTGAAGATCAAATTGGACCGGAAAGCATGGAACCGGAAGAGAATTCCACAAGCGTGAAGTGCGAGGAGTCAACCTGTTATCATAGAACTTACGGTTAAATCTAAGCCAATTCAACAGTATATTGATGAAGCCTTGTTGCCAATCTAGAACTGCGCTTAAATTCATAAAGTCTAGGTACCATAGCGAAGAGCGATATTTATTCTGTATATTCTACAGAAATGCGGCACATGGCCAAAGGGGGGATTGGGGAAAATAGGACGGTCTTCATCTGTCTTAACTATAACTTAGCTAGCCGCAAACACTGACCCAATCGTACGAACAATATTCCTTACACCAAAACACCACATTCATCCGTACCGTTCTTACTACAACCACCATAATACCTCACTGTCTCTATGAAAATACTGACTAGTCCCCATATGTACAATTCAATGTCTGTGGGGGAGAGGGGGATAAAATAACAATTTTTAAAAATTAACCCCAATGTGTATATACAAAC
This sequence comes from Acanthosepion esculentum, assembly GCA_964036315.1. Lineage (NCBI taxonomy): Eukaryota > Metazoa > Mollusca > Cephalopoda > Sepiida > Sepiidae > Acanthosepion > Acanthosepion esculentum. The sequence goes on from OZ038484.1 coordinate 102,626,839, forward strand.
GAATACAAACGAAGAGCTCATCCAAACAATTACCATAAGCGTATTTATAGTAAAAACACGGCGGTGAGAAAGTGACTGAAGCCGAGACGCCAGTTCAGGACCAATAATATTGTTGATTTGCCTTTCGATTTTATCAAGAATCTCTAAATATATAGCAGAAGCACCAGATATGGCAGCACAATTGAGTGCATGGAAAAATGGCAGATAGATAGATTCTGACGAGAGAAAAGCCTGTTTAGCACGACTCAGTGAACAAACCTTCCTGGCAGCAGACCTAGCAATTAATTCAATATAATTGTTCCACTTCGTGTCAGAGGAATACATTAACCGGAGAAGACGTAATGGCTCATTCTCCTGGATGGTGTCATCAGCCATGTTGATGGGAAGCAAAATGTATTCGCTCAGAGGATTAAAAGAGAGTAGTTTTCTTTTGGAGGCATTAAGAAGTCATTCCTTGCCACAGTTAATAACACACTGTGGGTCTTTTGTGGGATGAGCTGCCATTTTGACCTTATCGAACCAATCAGACTTACTATTAAGACAGGAGCTAATAGTTGTGTCATCAGGAGAGATACAGACTGAGGACATCAGGAATGTCGTTCATGAAAAGTAGGAATAATGTACGTACGACAATAAAGCTCTCTATTAATAGTAAAAGATCTTGAAGAGTCTCCGTTCAAGACAACGTTTATATAGCGATTTGATCAGAAATATTGGATTAAATGAAATTAGATGAAAGAAAGATTATGAGATCTGAATAGATAATGTGAGGAGTGAAGATAGGCTTGACAGTAAGGTTTCAGTTGATATAGTATGACGAAATAAACAACTTGAAAGGACGTATAGCAACAAAAACATCCTTAACCCCAAAACGTCTAAACTGCGATCCTGGAAAATGGCATTTTAGTGATGAATGCAAAAAAATGTTACATTCCAATGCAAGAGAATATGTACGGTGCTATAGTGGGCGAATGAAACAGTGCAAAATGCACCACAACGACAGTAAAATCTGGTGGTGGACACGTAATGGCGTGGAGTTGCAACAAAATCGATGTTAGAAGAAAATTTGTAAAAATTGATGGAAACTTAAACAGCGAAAACAGTATTAATGTACTATGGTCTAATCTTCTGCCAGACAATGAAGGTAGAGACATTTTTCAGCATATTAATGCTCCTTGCTAGGCATCACGGGCAACAAAAATGTTTTATGGCGATGAAGATGTTCAACTTTTGGAAGACTGACCAGCACAAACTCATGTCTCTAGCTATAATTGAACCAATGTGGTGAAAACTGAAGAAACTGCAACGAAAAAGCACACAACCCTAAAGAGCTTTGGTAATACTGCCAAGAAGAAGGGGGGAAAAGTCTAGATATAATTGAACCAATGTGGTGAAATCTGAAGAAACAAGTTCTGCAACGAAAACCACACAATCCCCAAGAGTTTTGCTAATACTGCCAAGAAGAAAAGAGAAAAATTCCTAATGAGAAAATCTGAACGTTGTTCTATTAAATGCTTCATCGAACTGAAGCAATTATTCCAGCCAAAAACAGCAACAGTAATTGCTAACTCAATACTTTGATGTTTCGTACTGTACGAATAAAGACGACTTTTTGCAAAAAAAATTCTTTTTAACTTAAGAAAAGTTTTGGTGGCCCAGTATTTTTATATTGCATTTTTTCAACCTCACCCTCTATTACCCACCATACAGCATTAACGAAAAAGCAGTAACTTGTTTTCTAGCCGTCAAAGACCATAAGATGTACTAAATAAAACATAATGCTAATCACTCTTGATGCCGGTTCAAGGGTTTCGTCCCCACCAGAATCTATGATATGGGCAACCTATTCAATTTTCATTTGTTAGTGTTCATATAAAATACAAATTTTATTGTAACCATATTATGTATATAATATAGGTGAACAATTCAACTAGAAAAATTGAAAATAAATACACGTCCTTCTTTCTTGTAATCGGTACTTTCATGCAATTTAAGGATGGGGTCCTCTTCATTTTCCACTGCTACAAATAACCATAAATACAATTTATTTAAATACAATATATATATATATAGATCACTCCACCTTAAATAAATCAACATTGTTTTGCATCAATGTTTAAAATCAACTTGAGATTTTTCTTAAAATGTTGAAGAATTTTAACACATTCAACATTATGGGTAAACGATAGGGAATTTTGTATATTTTTTCCAGACTTAACCTGAACGAAAAAAATTCATGGATTCTAGAAGAAAAGCTGGACCCCAGAATGATGTCAAAATCCGCAAAAAGTTTTTCATCTTTTAATAGTCAGTTTGGCTTAGTTTAATTTGTAATTTGATCGAAAAAAAATTTTTGATAAGATATAGAGGGTCACAAAGCACTACCCGGGCCTCTCAATTATATATATATATATATAATATATATATATATCAATTATATATATATATATATATATATATATATATATATATATATATATATATATATATATATATATATATATATATATATATATATATATAAGAAAGAAAGACCAAAGGGTTTTTTGATTATTAAAGAATATATTTAATCCATTTTAGAACCTTTAAAATATTTGTTAATTTTTTCTTGCGTCAGCGGGTGACCATGAATTATTATAGGGAATCTTCGCATCTTTTTTACGATGAAAAACACATAATTGTTGGAATTTAAAGAAAATTTCAGGACATATTCACAAATCAATGAGATTATTTTAGAAACTTCTCGTTTTTTAGAAAATCTTGGTCAAATATATTTATACATCTATAACTCCCTCTTATTTAATTTTAGTAATTTTTGTGAAATTCATTTTCTTTGTTTATTCTAGAACTGGATGGAAAATTTAAATCAATTATTTTTTGGAAAACAGGACATCTAGTTGCCGAAAATCTAGTATTAATCATAAAATAAAACTAAGACATTATTTAATGAGAGAACCTTTTAATTGCTTTATTGAATAAGATGTATTCCGGACACTATGTTCTCGTAAGAGACTTTTCCGATGAATAATAAATTTTTGCAAGAATTATATTCATTTTAAAAATTTCAATTACAATAATTCATAAGGTTTTAAATCTTTTAAATTTCTCAATTAATTTGTAGCGGTAAGTTGATGTTGTTATTAAGTAAAAACTATATTTACTAATCATAAATAGAAAAGCTTACTACAATTCAATGACCCCCTAGGATTTTAAAAATAATTTTTTTCGAGTGTTTTTATAAACGTTGCGACTTTTATAAATGCGGACGTTCATACATGACATTATCAGAAAATAAGGGCGGTACGTATAGTAAAAGCCAAAGCACTTAAAATTAAATAAAACATTAGATTAAGGAGAATATTTTCCTAAATTGTTAAGATTACTGTTTAGTTAATATATATATATATATATATATATATATATATATATATATATATATGCTCATGTTATATTCATCAAGTATTTTTACAGATATGTGGCCGTAGAAAAAAAAATTCTTATTGCAAATATTAATTTTAATCTATTAACTTGAAGTTAAAACTAAAACAAAAGCTTCAAAAAAGATTTTTCATTTATAAAAATTAATCTTAAACCTTAGGTATCGCTTTTCTGTGGATTTAGGTATGTTCAATAATTCGCCGAAAAAACACCATAGTATGATGAAAAAGGACCCCAAACTTAATAAAAACAAAGTTTTATCGTGAAAATATTTATGACATGAAGAAGGAAGACCAAGGTATTTTTTTAATTATTTTTAATCCTTACTAGCACGTTCGAAATTTTGATTAAAAATCTTGTTTTTTTTACGTCAATGGTAATGTAATATTTAGCATTGTTTTTCTAGCGCCTTTTTCAGTTGAAAAACACATAATTTTGGAAATTCTTGCAAAAATCAAATAATTGTCTTATTCATAAATGTCTTATTCATAAATCTGTGAAATTATTTTAGAAACGTTTGTGTTTCAGAAGTCATGTTAAAAATATTTTTATATCTGTTACCCCACCCCTACATAATTTTATGAAAACTCGTCTATGTGTATCTTTGTTTTTTTTTTGTTTTTTTTTAATTAAATGCAGAAGACTTGGAAAGATATAAATCATCGATTTCTTTTTGTAAACCGAGAAGCATTTCTACCCAAAATTCATCTCTGAATTGTAAAATACAAAACCTAATAAAACTAAGACATTATTTAATTAGAAAAACTTTTAATTGCTTTTATGAATAATATATGTTAAGGAAATTATTGTTTGAAGCCAAAATATTTTTTCAATGAAAAATTAATTCTTACAAAAAATTGTTTTCTTTTCTTATATATATATAAGGAATGAGGAATGAGGCGATAGAAGTACAGGAATAAAAAAAATACCAGCTTATATGCAAAGTTACGCGTGGAAGGTAACGACCTTTAACGACACTGAAAATGGCGACAGTTAATGGCCGGAGAATTGCCGGCTAAATGATTATGAACAAAAGATGAACGTGTGACGCACCCTCCCTTGTCTAAGTGCTTTATAAAACGCCGACGTACATTGAATAAAAAGCTTTGGCCAAATGAAAAAGAGTAAAACAAGTGAAGAGTCACCGGTTATTTTTGCCTGGATCTGTATTAAACGTTCATTGCGAAAGTCTATTTATTTCATCAAAAGGCTGGTCGGATAAAGGAGTGCCACACAGAAGGAAGAGAAGGGCGTTGACAACTATCAAGACAAGACAAGACTAGACAAGAAAGAAATACATGAAAGCTGGAGAAGAGGAGGGATAGAACAATGATGAAGACAATTATTACGATAAGAAGAAAGAAAAACAAAGAAAATGTAAAGAAAAAGAGTGAAACATATTCCAATGGGACAAAGAAAGAAAGAAAGAATGAAAGAAAGAAAGAAAGAAAGACAGAAGACATAAGAAGAGATCAGCGTTAATGCGCAGATCAATAAAGAAAAGAAACAAACAAAGAATGAAAAAAAATGCAGAAGTAGGAGAAAAATTAAAAGAAAGGCAATAATAATGATGGGAAAGGAAGGAAGGAAGGAAGGAAGGAAGGAAATGGTGATGTGGTACGTGATACTGATAAAGATAAGAAAGAAACAAAGAAACAAACAAAGAAACAAAGAAAGAAATAAGGAAACAAAGAAAAAAAGAAAATAAAGTGTACGCGTCCTCTGGTGTGAAAACTCCTGCAATAATGCTTTACAAGTATATTTATCCAGCGCCCCTGCCCAATAAAGCAGGATGTGTGATACAAGGTCTTTTTAACGTGGGGAGCGCCATACGCATATGTATCCATATGGGCCAAAGAGAATTTTTTGTCCAGTCCCCACGACCACTGACACGATGGCATCGATATTTACACCGACCCTTCCCTTTCTTACTGAAATGATGAAGGTGCAGGGTTAGTATCCCCGGGAGTGAGCATGTTCTTCCATCTAAAATAAGGAGAAACGTTTACTCTGCCTCCCTGAAAAAACAAAAAGTTAACTCCTGTGCCAGGGGAAGTACGCTTTGCAAGTAAATCTCTCAGGATATTAACCCTGTGATGGTGGACTATTGGATAGCGTCTCGGAATCGGAGAGCCGAGTTCGAATTCCCTGTCGAATCCATTACATTCGTTTACGTTCTAATACCCTTCGGAAAGTTATGAATCCTCTTCTTCTAAAGCTATGGGCAAATAGCAGGACAGACCGAGTTCTATAGCCTTGGATGGCAACTGGTCTACGGCAGAAGGAAATGGCTGGAAGAAATCTGCCTCGTCAGTCATCTATCGAAAAATATATGATCGCCTAAGCGTGTAAAACTGACTGATGTGACCTCGACCATCAGTTATGTCTTTGGCCGGAATAAGTTAAACTTCATAAGCAGGTACCTCGTTTTGCCGGACACTTTAATCAATTAGTCTAGCCAACCATTTCTTCTGGTATACGCCAAATCTTTTCCATATCATGGCACTCGACAACTTATTGTCCTTTCTACGCTTTATCATTCTCATCCTCTCTGTTCCACCATCCATTCACATAAACTGTTTCTCCTGTCTCTAGTGCGTCCTTTGAGTGTCAACCGCTATCTTCCCCACATATCCCCATGAATTGCGCCTCTTATTCCGCAACACTCTACCTCTAGTGGCTCTTGGGCTTGTGCAGGGTGAACATTATTGTAAAAAAATAAGTGTTTCTATTTGCTTTAAGTCTTCCTTGTTGCTCACATGTTCTGTCCATCGTTTTTTTATACTAAAATTCCCCTAATAAAAGGCTCGAAACCCACTCAAGTTAGAGGTTTAATGTTAAAATAATAATGATGAATGAGGTCGTAGGAAGTGAAGATTACAAGGTTAAGCATGTGGTTTCGCGGGTGTTTGTTCCAGAAAGTAGCCCTTTTTGGGAAAAAAAGTTGCTTAAGTGGAACTTCCTCCTAACGTTTAGAATACAGAGGAAATGAAGGGGGTTTGACTCCGTGGAAGTAGTAAGGTGTGTCCAAGTTATAACAGTTTTAACATTTGTTTTATCATTTCACCCCTAACAAGGCAATAAAGCCACGAAGACACAAGCACTTAATAGATGTGGTAGAATATGAGAAAAAGAGAAAAATATTATTAAGGAGAAAGAACAAGGAAAGAACAGGAATTAAGTATGCAGAAGATAACGATTGTCTTTGCATTTAATTTTTTGAAGACATTTAACTTTTTGACTGGAAAGCAAGAAGCCAGAAGTACGAGAGAAGACACTGTTAGCATAGAACCTACGGTTACATTTTTAACAGTAAAATGATGAGACCGTAATACATCAGTTCATAAAGTCTAAGCACCAAAGATGAAAGCGATATTTATTCTGTATAAATTACAGAAATCTGGCTCAAGCCCGAAGTGGGGATTGGGGAAAAAAGGACAGTCTTCTTCTGTCTTAAATATAACTTAGCTAGCCAGAAACACTGACCCAATCGTACGAACAATATTCCTTACACCAAAACAACACATTCATACGTACCTTTCTTACTACAACCACCATAATACCTCACTGTCTCTATGAAAATACTAACTAGTCCCCATATTTACAAATCAATGTCTGTGGGGGGGGGATAAAATAACAATTCTAAAAACTAACCCCAATGAGTATTTACAATATGAATAGAAAATATTTACAAAGATGAAAGCTCATCGGCATGATTACCATGAAAATATTTATAAGAACAAGCACAGAAACGCTGTGTCACATGAGAATGTGACTGAAACCGAGATGCCAGATCAGGACCGATAACATTGCAGATTCTTCCTTAGATTTTATTAAGGATCTCTAAATACATAGCCGAAACCCAGACCAGATATAGCAGCAATATTCAATGCTGCCACATTGTCTGCGGTGGAATTTATCTGAACATTTGCCATGGAAATAGCGATAGATTAACAATAGGCTTCAAACGTTGCATCTCTGGAAAAGAAGTTGTAGAGTGGAAAATAAACGATTTTGAACTCTATCAGAGTATAAGCCATTTTGTGGCCTGTCAAGGCTGGAAATAGATGATTAAGCAGCTCCAGTCTAGATATGGATATACCGCTAGAGTAGCGATATGTTTGCAACGTTACGTCTGCGGAAAGGGGGCTGTAGAATGTAAAAATAAATCTTCTCCCCTAAAGTAAAGATTAAACAGTTCCAGCCCAGATACGGCAGCAATACTCCATCTTTTGTCTAATTTGATTCTTGTAAAAAAAATAAATCATCAGAGAATGAATCAAGTACTTGTTTGAACAATAGAATGAGCCGACCTGCAGTTTTAGCAATGGATTGTATATGTAAGTTCTACTTGTTTTTTAGGCAGTTCTACTCAACGTGTGGTACGCGTACCAGTACAGGTACGCGGAGTTTCCATCAAACAAAGAAACAGTAGACACATTACACGCCACGAGAGACTGCCGGGATATCTGACTCGTTTTTTTGTTTTTTTAACATTTTTCTTTTTCTTTTATATTTATTAGGGTTACCCTATTTGACGGCATATAAGACGCACTTTATTTATTAAATATATCTTTTAAAATTCTCTTACGTCTTATATATCATATGTAGGTTTAAACTTCGCGATCGTCGGCAGAAATTAGCAACTTGGCAACTCCTATTAGTTTAGACTTTAGAGTAACTTTCATATACCTATTGTCATTATTTAAAAGGTTATTATGCAGATTAAAGTGTTATTGATAATATTCATTATATTAGTATTATCCTGTTTAATATTAGTACTTTGTTTCACTAAAATTATAGGCAATAAATTCAAATTATATATTTGTAAAATATATTTGTTTCATTAATATTTTTCTTGCGATAACTTCCGGTTGCATTGGTATAAATACAATCAGAATTTTTATATCCTGATTATTCCACTAAGACGTTTACAAGACTCAGGTTGTACAGATCATATAAAGGATATAATACAGTTTTTATAAGCTCGTGTTCTTTTTCCTATTGTTTTTCGTTTAATTGTAATAATGGCTTGTTTAACCAAAATAATACCTCATAAATAAAGCCTCGATTGTACCATGTACTAATAATTTTACTAATTACTAATTTTTTCTTGATTTCCCCTGCTAAAATTGGGGTGCGTCATATAACCCGTCAGATCCGGTACATTTTTCAGTTACTCATGTTAAAAGTCATTGCTATACAACTAATGAATGCGATATAAGGAAAAGCAAAACAGTGAACTAAAATACGTATGCCAACACCATTATGATGATGTGGAGTGTCACTGTATGGGAATGACATCTAAGAATACCAAAAGGCCATGTTCATGGACATATATCAATTTAAAATTTAAATAGTTATCCAGTTTTTTGTTATATTCATTATAGTTTTCTCATATAAATAAATAATACTACGAATGTACAAATAATAGTTTCTCGGATCGTTATTATATAATTATATGGCACAAATATGGTACCGGTCCCTGGCACACTGGGCAGACTTGTTACTTCATTGATGAATGGTTTTAGAATAAATAACACATCATGTTCTCGTGTTTAGTTCAGATAATTTCAAAAAATAACCCTGAAATAGGATATATCTAATACACACACACACATATATATATATATGTGTGTGTGTGTGTGTGGAGAGAGAGACACAGCGGGATTGGAAAGCTTTGCTCGCTAGTCCTCCGCATGTAAAAAACAAACTACGGGTACGCCACATGGGTCAATATGAGACCCAGTCGACATTCAACGAGAGCCCACCCGTTCATCAAGACTAGAGTAGCTGAAGAGCTAATCGATCTGACGCTTTAAATCTCTTCTTCATCTGTGGGGCAATTACTAGTATACAATGAGTTGGATAGCCACGAGATGACCAACACTCGTGACCATGTGTCCGACTACGCTAAAGTTAATAAATGCCTAGAAGTTTTTTAAAAAAAAAAAAGCGAAAAGGTTACATGAGAAATGATGGACAAGTTCAATGAAGAAAAGAAGCGGCACGTAAATTCAATCGGAAAAAAAAAGGATTCGCCACTCCTATCACTGGCCAAAGACTTCTTTTTTTTTATTGCTCGTCCGAAAAGGACCTTCCTCTGGCGTATGATGAATGACAGGTAACAGCTTTAGACGTTAATGACAGGTCGTCTTTCTTCATTTTCTTTCTTTTTTCTTTTCTTTTCTTTTTTTTTTTTTTTTTTTTCAAATGCTACTTTTATAACTTAACAGGTCAAATCGAGGATAGCCTATATGGCGACAGTGAAAAAAAAATCCCCGAATTTGCTTTTCTGTCCCTTATCTATTCCGGTGTCTTTGTTTTTCATTTTCTTTGTTACTGTTCGCTTTATGGACTTTCTAATTTTTCTTTCTTTCTTTTTTTTATCCTTTCTATATTCCTTCTTGCTTTTTTTCTTTCTTGTTTGTTTTTTAAATTTCATTTATTCATATGAGGCTTTTCCCTTTTTTTTTTTTCGTTTTCTTCTTTCTTTTCTTTCTTTTTTCGTTCCTGTCTTTTTATTAATGTTCTGGTTTCTTTGATCTTTTCTATATGTTTGCCTTTTTCCTTCTTTTCTTTTTATTTATTTATTTCCGATTTTTTCCTTCTTGCTTGCTTTCTTTGAATTTTTTTAAAATTTTCTTTCTTCGGTTTAAGAATTATTCATTGTTTCTTTTTCTTCTATTTCTGTTTTTTTTTGTTTTTCTAAGTTTCTTTCTTGTTTTTTCCTCTTTTCTGGCTATTGATTTCTTAGTTTCTTCCTTATTTTTATCATTTTCTCTCTTCTGGATTTCTTTGTCCCTTCTTTCCTTTTATTCTTTCTTTCCTTCTGTAATGACAAAAGTACGCAGGTGTACGCTTTAAGAAATCTTTATTCAACTTAGAATAAAAAGTTCGCGTATAGTGTCCCTTTATAGTCCCATTAAACAGAAATAGCTCTCTCAAAGAGGAGAGTAAAAAAAAATAACAAGGGAGACTACTCTTAATTAGTCATAACACCTTTCTTTCTTTTTTCTTTCTTTTTTAACTTGATTCATTTGTTCCTTTCTTTCATTTTCTTTCTTTTATATTTTTTATTTGAGATTATTTATCTTTCCTCTTCATTTGCCGTAGCTTATCTGCCATTGTTCTTTATTTGCCGAACCCCTTCAGGACACGTCTCTCCACAACTTCCTGTCGTTTTTACCTCTCTAAGCATCGTCTTTTTATTCTTTACGAATCCATATTGCCTCCATTTTGACATCCATTCACACAAACAGAAACTCGTTAGTTAAGTTACTCGCTTTTTCCTAACTATTGAAAACAATGCGTAAAAAGGAAAATAATTCATTATAATATGTGTGTGTGTGTTTGTCTGTGTGTGTGTGTCTGTGTGTGTGTATAAAAGTAACATGTAGATATATAAAATAACGTAAAAGGGAAATCAGTTCAAATATCGTATCATTAAAATATTGAATGTTTCTGGAAATAAACTTTGGCCTATTTCGCTTTTTTTCTCAATCAATTGTTCGGTTAAACAGAAAATAATTTTCAAGTCGTCAGTCATTGATGGAAAGAAATATTAGGAACGCGAACTGTACGAAAGCCCGTAAGGTTGAGGTTGGGAACGAAGGGAATATAGACGTTATAATCCAATGTAAGCTTTTTCTCTTCATTTTTTTTATTTTAGGAATATTATCAGTCTGTATAAGCACTGGGTTTCTAACGAAATTTTTTCTGTTTCTTAATACTCTGCTTAGCTTTTGGAAGGCTTCTTTGGTTATCCCAATGCGCCTTCGGATTTCAGTGTCGCACTAACGAAAAGAGTACTGAAGTGTTGCGCGATATCAGTCTTCCTGTATGGCAGTGAATGCTGGGCAATCTCCTCAAAGATGACGAAGAGACTTAAAGCAGTAGGAATGTGATTCTGCAAAAGGATGTTGATAATACCACGGGCCGATCATGTGGGCATCGACGAACATTTTCGAGAAAGTGGGAAAAAAAAAAGGAAATTTATACTTAACATCAGGAAGAGATAGTTTAAATTTCTAATAAGGAAAGATGTTTTTGAAAATCTGTAACTCACGGGACAGATTGAAGGTAAGAGGGACAGATGAAAAGAGCGCATAACCTACTCAGTGAGCGCGAGTAAATGGATGGCGGAACAAGATTTAGGAGAAATAACAAAAAGACAAAATTCATTAAAAGCTGCGAATAACCGGAAATTGTGGAGAGGAAGGGACACGGCACATGAAGGAGATATCACTGTGGGTATAATAATTACGTACACATTTTAAAATTAACTCAATTATATATATTTTGGTAATTTTCTTCATTACTTTTTTTACGTATATATCTAGCGGAGTGTAGTAATTCAAGGCCGGTGCGTACTGCCAAGGACCACCACACCCCAACCGGGTGGAGGGGCAAGCCTGACCCTCGCTATCTTATCAACATACGTTACAAACTGAACTAAGCACAACTGACTGTTAAAGGATTAAACATTTTCTAGGATTTTCACATTATTCTGGCGGGGTTTTTTTTTGGGGGGGGGATCGTCCAAATCCGTGGATTTGTTTAGCTCATGATAGGTCTGGAAAAAAGCACTATGCGAAATTTTTGTCCATTATGTTGAATTTGTTAAGATTCTTTAAGTTTTTACAAGAAAAATCTCACGTTGATGTTAAAAATGGACGTAAAACATTGTTGATTTATTTAAGATGCAATGATCCATCATGACATGTCTCTAATTTAAGATGATCTTTTATGACAGGTCTCTAATTTAAGATGATCTATTATGACAGGTCTCTAATTTAAGATGATCTATTATGACATGTCTCTAATTTAAGATGATCTATTATGACATGTCTCTAATTTAAGATGACCTATTATGACATGTCTCTAATTTAAGATGATCTATTATGACATGTCTCTAATTTAAGATGATCTATTATGACAGGTCTCTAATTTAAGATGATATATTATGACATGTCTCTAATTTGTATTTATTTTCATTTTTTTTTTTAATATTCTCCAATATTGCATATGATCCATTATTGTACATAATTGGGTTACAATAAAAATTTGCATTTTTATAAATACTTCCTTATGAAAATTGAGATGCAGTAGAATGGGTGGGGGCGTAACATATATTCGGGGGTCACGAGAACTTTGCATCGACCCTGTGTTAATGTATGGATTCCTAGCTATAACAACTTGGTTTCATATTTGAAGCTACTTTCAGATGGTAATAGCAAAGAAACTTGACACTGAATAGCTGAGAAATGTTCCCCACGAGTAAAGGAATTAGACATGAATTGAAAAAATCTGAATCGCCATCCTATTGTATTTCTTAATGCCATGTCTCCATCGTAGGCGATCATATCTTTTCTATTATTTACATTATTCGAATTATAGTATAAAAAGAAATGGTAAGTTCAATCTAAGGGAAACAATAATTGAAACAAAGCAAGTTCAGTCGGCCAATGATGACAATTCCAGAACAACGTAACTATAAACAATTTTTTTTCTATCTTCTGCCAGCCGCTATGATGGAGAAAGCATTACCTCGAACCGTCGCCAGTGAGACACGCTGCAAGAGCCACTCCGTTTCGCGAGGCTCGTTCCTTAATCGAGACGCAATCGCGCCAATCCTCCGAAGGGACACCATCGAACGAGGGCCAATAACCCCTGAAGTCTCCACTGCCACAGGAGTAAAAAAAAATCTATCAGCAAGAGAAGAATATTTAGCTATTTTTTTTTATCTCTGCGTCTCTGGCGACGAACCCCGGCTCAACCGCGGACCTGATCAAATTACCGGGCGAGAATGTATCAGCACAGATCAACGACTTACCCATTTTAAAAGGGAAGATGGTAATGCCATCCGGCCGCTTTCCATCACCACGGTCGAGGCCTACGGGTTCGATTTTGGAAGGGAACCCAGCTGCATCCAAACCTCTTTTGATGATGTCGTTAATTGCTGCATGCCGTGGAAAGCGGCCGGCACTACGACAACAGGAGAGAGGATGCAAACCAAACTCATCGATGGAGGCTCCACATCTGCATCTGTGACGCTCACATTGTCCTCATCTTTGTCGCCATATTTATTACAACGTTTCGGCCGTTGTACGCTCCGGCCTTTTTCAGGTGGGTGGAATGTCGAACTGAACCCTTATTTCGCTCACTGGGGTAGACTGTTCTAGTTCCACGTGCCATGTTTAATGGATGTCAGTTATCAGTTATCTCCTGTTAATTTCCCTCTGAAAGTTCTCCACTGCCTTAACTGGGTATTGAACTCACTCTCTTTGGGTCCTGTCACTGGATCTAAACAACGCCTTTAACCACTGTGCCATGTGTCCTTGAAAATAAAGGTTCAGTTCGACACTCCAACCACCTGAAGAAGGCCGGAGCGTACAACGGCCGAAACGTTGTAATAAATATGGCGACAAAGATGAGGACAATAGTCCGAATAATGTAAACAATATACATAATACCTCATCTTAGAAATATAGACAGATACATATCTTTTCTTTATTGTCTGCGAATTATCATGATTCTTGGAAAAGGTAATGGGCCAGTTTCCCCTTGCCTTTTCTACGGTTTGGAATTCAGGCAACGTAAACATAGACTTGCCAGCTCATTCCACATATTGCTGGCGTTCCTTTCTCTAATCCCCTCAGTAACTCCAATTCTTCAAACATAGATAAAGATTTACACTTATGCTTCTTACCTCTGGTAGCAACATCTGCACCCCCTGCTCTTTTAGGTAGCACCCTGAATGGGTAAATATGCAGCTATATATAAGAAATGAGCAAGACCGTATCACCAAGACAATCTGCTGCTGTCGGCTGCTGCGGAAAGTTGTAAACAACGCATGACGCATGGCTCAACGAATTAAAAATGACATATTTAGAATAAAAAAAAAAGCAGAATCATGGAAGTTAACGGATTATGGAGGTCGTATTGAAGAGTTCGGGATGTAGTTCTTCTAGACTGATTGCCACTCAAGACTAGAGTGTCTAATGTAATCTTCTTTTTAGCCCATAGCTGGCGAGAGGCGAAATGGATCTATACCTTTCCTACTTCCCGCGCCAATAGCATCCTCCTTTGTCCCCAATTTCCATCAATCTTATCAATAATCCTTTAATTCGAACAACTATGATTTTTCGAACTTATAATCAATTATTAACAGCAGCATAAAAAAAAGCAAAATGAAAGCACAAGATAATAAAATGGAAGCTGTATTACCAACTGATTCATACATACCTATTTCTTAGATTTTGTTGGTTATATCATGACGATTCGGGCGTTTTACACTGCGACCTTTATTTCTGGCACGGAGCACTTCATTTGAGCCATTTTTTTTATCATTATCTTCATTGAATTTATAACAAAATTTCGGGGTTTACAACCATATCACGTTGAAACACCGATTCTCGTCCGGTCACTGAAGTTAAACAACGTCGAAGCCTGGTCAGTCCCTAAACAGATGACCAATTGGGAATACAAGGTGCTGTAAGCTTGGATGTGCATGTAGTGTAATGGATAAAGTTTCTAGAAAGGAAATCGGAGAAACGGAGTTCCATTTCCAGTCGGGTTCGTTATATTTACTTATATTGAAAATAAACTTGGGAAAGGTATGAATCCGCTTCGTCTCGGTCCAGCAAAGGTTAATTAGTAGAACTTGTATCAGGAAATAATTATTACCAACAAATAGTTCTTACAATCTAAAAATATTTTCTGGCTTTAAATTACCTGCAATAGGTTGATAATCCGTAAAAAATGGATGAATGAATGAATGAATAAAGTGTCGGCCGTTTTACTCTTCTACCATTATTTCAGAAACGATGTATTGTTCAAAATATACATTATAGTGATATACATGTTGATAATGATCTCTCTCACTCACTCTCTCTCTCTCTCTCTATATATATATATATATATATATATATATATATATGTGTATATATATATATATATATATATATATATATATATATATATTATTTTTATTATAAGAGATTATAATAAAAACATGTTGAAATCGCTACACAAATGTTTTCATGTTTCAATACTATGATTATACTTCAGGTGGAAGAAGTACAATCATAGTATTGAAACATGAAAACATTTGTGTAGCGATTTCAACATGTTTTTATTATAATCTCTCATAATAAAAATAATAATAATATATTACTCTATTTTGTATTAAGCATTTTTTAAAAAGTAAATTCTACGAACAGTGGAATTTTATCCTATCTGTTCTTTCTCTCATTTGAGTATATATATATATATATATATATATATATATATATATATATATATATATATATATATATATATATATATATATATTATCGCTCTCGCGTCGAACTCGACGTATGAGGGTCAGACAGATCAGTTCCCAGAAACTGAAAGCCCGACAGCCACACAGGATTTGATTATAGTGGTGAAAGCCTTGTGCAGGGCCATCCACACTTTTTGGAGGGACGAATACAGGGACCTGGTGCAACGGATGCCACAAGGTCCCCAAACGACCCTCCGCAGGTTTTGAGTTCAGAGTTGTCCTTCTCCTAGACCAGTTGCCATCCAAGGCTATAGAACCCAGTCTGTCCTGCTATTTACCCATAGTTGGAGGGAGAAGAAGAGGATTCACACCTTTCCCAATATATATATATATATATATATATATATATATATATATATATATATATATATATATATATATATATTATAATAAAAAGGAAAAACAGTAAGATATATAATCCGGTGTTCTTATTGATATTTTTATTTTTTTACAAAACAGTGCTCAATGTAAATTTACAGAGAATAAATATTATAAATTAACTGATTTAAAAATAACTGATTTAAAATATGGTTTCTTCGCTACACAGGAAGTATATATATATATATATATATATATATATATATATATGTATGTATTATGAAATGGGTTAAGTCCATCAATTATTTTAATATATTTTCCGTTTATACATTGTTTTTATAGATAAAATTAATTTAAGTAAATGCACTGTTTTTTTTTTTTTTAAATTAAACAGTACTAATTACATTTACCGGCCTGAAAGTTCGAGAAATTTCATAGAAAATATATGCTTCTCCGACAGGAATCGAATCTGTAACTAAAAAAGGGAATCATCATTTGATCTCACGTACTGTTAACCATTCACCAACAAAGAAGTGTATGGTTAGCAAAGTCCAAATTACTCTTTATAAACAGACACCTTAAACGATTTTTTACTCGATCGAGCATATCTGCTCACGAAATATATCTTAACGTAAGCAATGACAGCATAATTATGAAATGGACGAAGCACGACAATTATTTTTATATATTTTCCGTTTATCAGATCAAATGATGGTTCCCTTTGGGGTTACAAGTTCGTTCCTTGTCGGAGAAGCACATATTTTCTATGATATTCCTCGAACATTCAGGCCGGTAAATGTAATTAATACTGTTTAATTAAAAAAAAACAGCATTTACTTAAATAATTTATATCTATAAAAATAACGTATAAACGGAACACACACACACACACACACACACACACACACACACATATATATATATATGTGTGTGTGTGTGAGTGTGTGTCTGTGATTAGGCAGAAATCCTTCTTTCATGCACATTTCATTAAAAACGACTGACAAGGTGCTTTTATTTAGTTTTTTTATATAATTTCTCGTGCGATCTAATAAAGTTTTTCTTTTCAGTGGATAAATTATATAAAAACTGTCCGAATGTTCTTTTTATCCGAGCGCTTTCGGCTATACATTTAGCCATTTTCAAGGATTATATTTCAACTGTTAGAATTAGAAATAGAAATAGTTTGTTATATGTATGTTTTATAAAGTGATTCATTTTTTTTTTGTTTCAAAACACGGTCAAAATATTATGTCCATGTTCAAAGTTAATATTATTAAGTGTTGGTTTGTTTGTTTTTATTAGTAAGGCTTCCATTATTTTTAGCCTTTTTTTGCAAGTGGATGATGCTATTATATTAGTATTGTCGACAAGTATATTCCGAATAGTGTCCGGTAGGTCTCCATGAATATTTAAATGAGATCTAATTGAGCTATTGTCAGAAAGGTGTAGAATTAATGTGCGTGTTAAACAATTTGTAGTGTGGCCTATATAATTATTTACGAAAGTTGATTCGTGAGGAATACAATTCCTTAATGGGCATAGATAGATAGTAAGTAATTCGAACGAGTTTGTCTATCTTGCTATTATTGAATATTGCTGCCATGTTTTATTTGGTTTTCCGACGATATATTTCGAGATTCTTGACAAAGTCCAAACTGTTATCTGTATTCTAATCGATCCTAACCTGGTATTTCGATTTCAGTCACTTTCCCACCGCCGTGACGTGGCTTACCTCTGTCTTTTCTACAAATATTTTCGTAGCAAGTCTTCTAATGAGCTTTCCTCGTTGGTGCCTCGACTGCATAAACTTAAACGTGCTACTAGATTGGCAACTAAATCTAACCGTTTTACTGTTTAAATACCTAGATACAACCGCCTGTTCTATTCTTATAGTTTCTTCTCTCAGACCTCTGACCTATGGAACTCTCTTCCTATGGCTTGCTGTCCTGACGCCTACGTTCTTCAAAAATGCAACGCCAATCGCCATCTTCTGTCTTTCTGAACGCTGTTCTTTTATTGTTCGTTCTCCACACTAAGGTCTTCTCATTCTTTTTCACTCCCAATAACCCTCTTACGTCATAGTGGCATGATTATCGTCTTGCTTAAGTTGAAATGATTAAAAATTTCAATAAAAGGAATCTTTAACGAGATAATTCATTCAATGCATTAGTTGTTCATCGTAATATGTCTAACCATAATTTCGACTGAAAGAATGCAGTCCTGGTTAAAAGAGAAATACATTTATTAAGGCGAAATATATTGAAAGTGCAGTAATTTCAGAACCCTCTAAGTAAATTTACATTTCGGATCATACGACATATCTCCTTTCCTCGCAAAAGCACTATTAATGGAATGTTGGATATTTAATACAAATAAAATTTATAAAAATATGAATAACATCGGCTAAGTTAAAAATTTACATTCATTGTATGAAAAAAATTAAATTTAATTGCTGATCGTCTCTGTTTCTTTAACGTTTTAATGTGAACTGTAGTCAGTGTTTATTATATATTTTCCTTTTTGTATATAGGATAAAAAAATATAATCCGAATTCTGATGATTAGAGAGACCTATAGAATTAAGACAAGAACAGTGCAGGTTCGTTAAAGACACTGGAACAAGGAATTTATGTTCGGAATGATATCAGAAAGAGCAAATTCAAAAGAATGTATACCTAATTTTTATAGATTATGAAAAAGCGTTTGATAAAATAAGTCACAAAGAACTATTTGAGCTGCTAGGTAAGCTTGATATATTTAGGAAGGATGTTAGAATAATCCTGTACCTATACTGGGAGCAAACCTGTTGCATACAGATAGAAAATGAATGCAATAAATATTCAAAAATACAAAGGGGCGTAATACAAAGAGGTGCCTTTGGTGCGGATTTATTTAACCTGTATAGTGAGGCGATTCTGAGAGAATTAGAAGTCCTAACAGGATTCATTATTGGCGGTCACAATCTTAACAAAAGTAGATATGCAGATGAAATAGTGTCGATAGCTGTTGTAACCTAGGGAAGATTACTGAATAGAATAACCAAGCTAAGGTTGGTAATGAACGATAATAAAACAAGAACAGCACATATAAGATTCGCAAGTGGCACGTAGAAGTAGTAGTCAACTGCTATAGTGAGTCAAGCGAATTCCACAATGAATCTCCAACTGCAGGATATCTACCAACCTCACCACGCGGTCAGATGTGGCACAAGGCCGAATTTAATGTGGGATATCCGAAAATTACTCGTAGACCCCGTCGGAGGACCATCTCTGCCCGGAGGCAGAGAGTTTGACCAGCACAGCTGGAGACGAATCTCCAACTACAGGATATCTACCAACCGCCCCACGTGGTCAGATGTGGCACGAGGCCGAATTTAATGTGGGGTATCCGAGCCCGTAGTCTCGGCCAAAAATTTCCCGTGGACCCCGTATAAAACGGTGTCGGGTAGTTGTTTCCCGAGAAGAGACTCTGCTCTTCCACATAGCCTCGTCTGGGGATCCTCTCTGCCCAGAGGCAGAAAGTTTGACCAGGACAGCTGGAGACGAATCTCCAACTGCAGACCAACATACAGTATTAACTACTGTATTTATGTGAATGAGGGCATACCTATTATCGTCCCTAGGTATGCTACAACAATAGCAGGCACGAAAAGGAAACTACAAGAACACCCACAGAAGGAGAGTGAGAAGAAATGAATAAACATCAATTTCCAGAAGACATAATGCATGATTCTTAGCAAAAGGAACACTCCAACGAGCAAATTACAATTTGGAGATACCAAGACCAAATATGTATAAAATTTAAATATCTGGGAAGTGTCTTAACAGAGGACGGAAAGTGCGACATTGAAATTAGAAGGAGCATTCGGATAGCGAAACAAAATATTTAAGAAATAGGAAAATTTCGTATCTGTCTATATTTAAGGACACATGATACAGTGGATAAAGGCGTTGGTTAGATCCAGTGACAGGACCCAAAGAGTTGTAAGTTCAATACCTGCTTAAGGTAGTGGAGAACTTGGAGAGGTGAATTAACAGGAGATAACTGATAACTGACATTCATAGGACATGGCACGTGGAATTAAAACAGTCTACCCCAGCGAGCGAAATAAAGGGTTCAGTTCGACATTCCAACCACCTGAAGAAGGCCGGAGCGTACAACGACCGAAACGTTGTGATAAATATGGCAACAAAGATGAGGACAATAATCCGAATAATGTAAATATGAATATTTCGTTAAAAACAACGAAAAGAGTACTGAACTGTTACCTATAAGGCAGTGAATACTGAAGAATCTCCTCACGGATGAAGAAGAAACTTGAAGCGACTGAAATGTCGTTCTGCAGAAGAATGCTGAGAATTCCATAAACTGAACATGTGAGCAATGATAAAGTTTTAGAGAAATTGATAAAAAAGACACATATTTAACATCGGAATGAGACGAAATTTCTAGGACACATAATGAGGAAAGAGTGCTTGGAGATTTTTACACGCACAGTACAGATAGAAGGCAAGAGGGACAGAGGAAAACAATGCATAACCGACATAAAATATTTATTCACTATATGAAAAAATAGTTAAGATGAACTTAAATTTAATTCCAACGTGTATGCAAACGAAATCGTCTCTTTCTTCGTTTCAAGTTAAGGTCAGGGTGAGGCTTAAGCCTAAACCTAAATTTAACCTTAACTCTAGAGAGATACGGAACCTTACAGGTAACGGAGCAGCAAAATGTCTTTCGTATTCGACCTTTTAAGCGCACTCCAGTCACGAAAGAATTTGCTTCAAGCTGGCCAGAGCTTTGAAAATGAAAACGTCGACAAAGTGAAAGAAAGAAAGAAAGAAAGAAAGAAGGAAAGATATTCAATTAAAATCGTTAATTATTCTTGCAGATATTTACTCAGCTTAGTCTATGTCAGGGTCATTGTAGTAGGGCACCTGATCAGGATCGAATTCCCACCAGCACTGATGGTAAACAATGCTAACATGCGAGCCATTGTTCGTAGGTGGTGCTCTTTCCTTATCGACATTTACAAAGCTTAATCTAATCTAAAGAAAAGGTCGTGAAGCATAAAGCGGGGAGTGAATTAATTACAATAATAATCGTACGTAAGACTAGCTTATCAATTGCTCTCTGGTAAAATTCATTTCCTTAGTTACCAAGCTTGGCTTAGAGTGATACAGGGCTGCAAGAGAGGCGGACCTAGTAAGACTCGAATTTATTATAATAGTAATGATCAGGAAGACGAAGTTACAATACATTGATTTCTCTCTCTTAAAAAAAAACAAAAAACAAAAACCGGTACCTCACGGCCGTGAGAAGCAAATTTGTCTAATATTCACCCAGGAAGAGAGCTAGGGTCATTATCTGACACCTGAGGGGCTAGACTATTTTGAATTTCTGATCCCATGTATGCGTAGGGCGCCTTTTTCAAAATACGGTCTTTTGCAACATTTCGATCAAGTGTCCGTGCGGATTAAATTAATAGGTGTAGATTACGCGGCTAAACCTGAAGATTGGGTTATTTTAGGATAGCTAACCATGAAACTAGACCTGTGATTATTCAAATATTTTATCGTCAAAATTTTTGTGTTATTATTACTAGGAAAGAGCAAAGGAATTTTCTATGTAAAATTATTTTTTAATCCTTGTTTTAGAACCACTGAAATTTTGGTTAAAAATCTTCTTTCTCTGGCGTCAACAGCGGACTATGAATTAGTACGGGACATCTGAACGACTTTTTCTGGGGGAAAAACTCATTCCTTTGTACATTATTGAAAAAATCAGATATATTTCCGAAATGTTTCATGTGTTTTTTCTTTACATTTATTACCTCATTCTTATTTAATTTTATGATATTTCGAGAAATTCATTTTTGTATTTATCAGTTAAAAGGGCAAGTACTAGAAGAATTTAAAACATCAAAGATTTCACCCCGTTAAAGAAAATCTGTTCTGAATCATAAAATAAAAAAATGCAATAAAACTAAGACATTAACTAATTAGAAATGCTTTTAATTACTTTTATGAATAAATTATATTAGAATAATTCATAAACTTTTAAAATCTTGTATTAATTTGTAGCGACCAAGTGATATTGTTATTAAGCAAGAACTATATTTACTAATCAGAAATGCAAAAGCTTACAAAAATTCAGCGACTATTAGTATTTTTTTTTTAATTTGAAATTTTGCGTGTGCATAAGGGTGCCCATTTTCGTAAACACGGATGTCCATACACGACATTATCAGAAAATAACAGCGGTAACTATGGTAAATTTAAAATTTATTGCTATGTTTTTAACAATGACACAAGTGTCTTCATAAGTAAGACTATAAAACCGAAGTACCTAAATTCAATAAAAAATTAAAACTTTAGAGTACTTAAAATATTTATTATTTTTAAAAGAACTGAATAGACAAATAATTATCTAAAAATGGGCGTTGATGTTGTCATCGTCATGTATTTTACTACAATCATTTCTCCTTGCATAAATTTCGCAAGCATCAGGTTAACGATAGATATGTCATCACTCGATGAAAACACCCACCTCAGTGTTAAAAAATGCTTTTCAATATTTTAAACTAGAAGTAATATTTGTTTTAATTTAGATTAATTAAACTTGATATATATATATATATATATATATATATGTATGTATGTATGTATATATAAATATATATATATAAATAAATAAAATATAAATATGAAGAAATATAGTCTTCAGACGTGCTATATTTATGGGTTAAAGTGCTCAATATCAGAGATAGAGCGTGTGTAAATATAAAAGTGAACATAGAAGGCAACACTTGTCTTTATTCATATTGTTCTTTTACAGATATACTCTTTCTGAAATTTTTACGCCCATATACAGTGTAACCCGGATATAAGAGAGTTGTCGGGACCGGATAATAAGTCTCTTATATCCGGGTTGTTCTTATATCGGGGTCTCTTATATCCAGGTTACACTGTATATATATGTATGTATCTATCTCTCTCTCTCTCTCTCTCTCTCTCTCTCTCTCTCTCTATATATATATATATATATATATATATATATATATACATATATATATATATATGTATATATATATATATGTATATATATATATATATATTACATCAGATGTTATTTTTAGATATCTTTATTTGAGTAAACGCTCCGTCTTCGTCAACAGTCATCATGCCGTCTACCGGTTACGTCCCTCGAGAAATCTGCCCTTCTCTTTAGTAAGTTTCTTGAATGCGCAGTGCCGGTAGACGAAATAGAAGTGATGAAAAACCAAACGTCTATTCAAATTCATGTATCGATTTATTATAACGTTTGAGGAAGTAAAAACATGTATTAAATAACAAAATCCATTAACACTTTAGAAATATATATTTTTGTGTGTGTGTGTTGTCAATAAAATAATGGATAAACCTATCTTTTACATATATACATTTACACATACAAACACACGTGTGTGTTCGCGCGCACGAGGTCATCGTTTGGGTGTGTTCATTTATTGTTGCTGACAGAGATAGACTCATTCTCCGACCAACGAATATATTTTGTTTTGTTTCCCTCCTCCCCGCTTTCTTCCAATGAGTTTGGTTGAGCGCTTCTTTGACTAACTGAAAGATATAACCAACTTAAAAATAAATAGGAAATATAAAACTAAAAAAAAGGGATAGAATTATACCCGGAACTCAGGTAAAAATAACCAATCCTTTAATTAATTACAGGTGGTCTCAACCGGTGAACGGCTAACATTTTGTCTCTGGGGTTGTTCAAAATGAAATAGCCGCTCTTGTTTTACTTTTACGGAGCGGCATGCAAAATTACTGGCGAGAAACTTCTTTATCTCGTGTCTTCTTATTCAAATCTTCTATGTGCCGCGTCCCTTAAGGATTTAGTCCATCATGGCTCTCCACAACTTCCTACTTCGGGTGCTTTGCTCACTGCCTTCCCCTCTTTCAGTATGTCCCGTGAGGGTTAAGTTTTCAAAGGCCTCTTTCCTCATTATGTGCCCAAGGAATTTCAGCTGTCTTTTCCTGATTCTGAATGGAAGTGTTCTGTTACCATTTTCTTTAAGACTTCTGTGTGGCTTGCTCGCCCGCTCCGTACTATTCTTCTCTAGAACCACAAGGTATTCAAGTCCATTTTTAAACGGTCATGGATGCCATGAAATCATTTTTTCTCATGTAGCGACTGTCGGGTTACTTCGCGAACCAAGTCTTTGTCTTGGGCCTTCTTACTCGACTTGTGAATCGGATATTTTCGAATCAGTACGTGACGTGATGCTAAAATTATCATTTAAATATGTTT
Organism: Acanthosepion esculentum; assembly: GCA_964036315.1. Lineage (NCBI taxonomy): Eukaryota > Metazoa > Mollusca > Cephalopoda > Sepiida > Sepiidae > Acanthosepion > Acanthosepion esculentum. Next base: position 102,651,232 of record OZ038484.1, read on the forward strand.
ACATCCTGGATGTGCAGATCGAAAAAATCAGTTTGTACGTGACGTGATGCTAAAATCATCATTTAAATAGCTTTACATCCTGGATGTGCAGATCAAAAAAATCAGTTTGTACGTGACGTGATGTTAAAATCATCATTTAAATAGGTTTACATCATGGATGTGTAGATCGAAAAAATCGCCAAGTAAGGTACAGTCACTTTCAAACAGATACAATTCAATTCATTCCTCCCCCAGTTATGAGTTAAATAGCACGGGAGACTGTGCTATCTAGCCGTTGTTAGCAACCAGTCTAGGAGAAGGATGACGCTGAATTTAAAACCCAACCACCTGAAGCTGTACAAAGATTGTTAGAAAAGGCGTCCAAATACTATGTGTTTAAAACAAAAGTTAGATAGATTTCAGCAACTTTGGGTACTCATTTGATTATACATAATACTGTTGATAATAACGGACATTGGAGCGATGGAAGGCAACATATATTTCATATCTGTAGCATTTGATACCATGTGCAGAAAGGTTTTTAATTACATGCCAGGAATGTACATTTCAGTTAGTGGCAATCTGGCCAGTGTATCAGCTTGCCCAATTGCAAATGGACCCCTGATGAAGAGTGGGCTCTCTATATCAAATAAAAATGCAATAAAGAAACAAACACAAACAGTTTTAATAATAAAAAGGGATAATAACTTTATAAAGTCATCTGTACACTACCAGTTACTCGAGTCCAATGTGAGCGGACATTTTCAAAGCTAAAGATAATAAAGAGAAGGTTAAGAAATTCGCTGTCTGAGGAGAATTTGGAATCATACATATTGCTATCCATTTGAAAGGATTTATTTGATGAATTAGATGCAGAAGCAATTATTGGCAAATTCGAGCAATCATCTAGTGAACACATACAATTCATCTTAATATAATGGACTACCTGCAATGTTCTACTGTGCTTTTGAAATATCTATTAAAGTGTAAATAGGGCAGTAAACTATTTTGAAATATCAAGCATGTACTTAAAATGAGAAAAAATAAATTCTCGATTTACATTTGGTATCTACCACCAGTAAAATATACAGTGCATGTAAATTGTAATTACTAAGAAGTACACATTTTTTTCACAAAGATTTTAATCGTATCTTTTTTTCATATGTATTTTTGAAAATCTTATTCGTTATGAAAATTAAATGATAGTATTGTAGTTGTGGGTGGGGCCTTTTTGTCACCTGTCAGCCAATATATTTAAACTCAGTTCGTCACTGGAGAATGGCATGAGGGTCTCAGGCTTTCTCAGAAGGAAGAAGTCGTCCTCTCAAGAAAAAAAATAGAACGCACCGATTTCCCCTAAAAAAGGAACATTCCCCCTGAATGCTCACCACGTTAGGGGGCATATACTGTAAACCATATTCCAACCGATTGTAGTGACCTTGCCACTATACGGCATTGATTTTATGACATGACTAATCTAGGGGACCATTTCAGAGACTAACCTCCCCTACTAGGAGATATTATTTTCGTGTTAATTTTATGAGCCTCCTCTTCCCGTCTTGGCTCAATGCCTGTTGGAAATTATGGCTCTAAATAACTTCATTCTAGAGGCATAACTGAAGAGTGATGGAACCAATGATCCAAAGGATTGTTTACCATCATTTTCGGCATTAAGTAACCAACAGAGTTGATATGCCAGTAAGTACCTGACTCTTCAGGCTATCCTCTACCTTTTATAAAGTTAGATCATAAAGTTATCAGGCCAGAAATCGAGTAGTATTGCCATATTTGGCCAGTAGCTGCCCAGTCCTAATTTTCCAGTCTTGGTAGTGTTCAAAAGCGACTCCGAGTCCTTGTGGGAGAAAAATTATTTCACACTCCAACCTCTCTCTGGCACGGTTAGGACCTGCCATGCCACTTACATAGCAAACCACCTACTTTCGCTCCGTATTCCATCGGCGAGAATTAAGTTTCGCTCGAACAGCTTCTTCCCGCGAACCACTGCCCTATAGAACAGACTCCCTAGAGGATGTTTCCCCAGTCACTACAATTTTAACCTGCTCAAGTCTAGAGTCAATCGTTATCTTCCCCTCATAGCCATATAAACTACCTCTTAACGTAACCCTTTACCTCGTTTGGCCACCGGGCCCTGTACCGGGTGAACCTTACTGTAAAAAAAAAATGCTATTAAAGCAGAACAATCAATTTCTTAGTTGCTGTTATGTCATCTACAATAACATGTTTGGCGCTATGATTGACGTGTGTGAATGGTTATCTGTTTATTCGTTATGAAAATTAAATGATGGCTATGTAGTTGTGTGTAACTCCGCCTTTTCTCCTGGTAACCAATATTTTTAGACTTAATCTGCATCTGTACATTCTTTGCATATATTTTACGTTATATATCACAAGGATAAAATAGTAGGTTATCGAATGAGGATCGAATTTACCATATTGGTCTGCGGATCGATCTGGCTATTATGAGGCTGTCCTTTTATCCAAAGACAACTTCATATAGGCACATTGTTCACATATGAACTAAATTTTTATTTCTCTCTTTGAGTTCAATCCTATCAAATCGTTCAACATATGACGAACTGGAGATTTTCTCGATAATTTTTTTTAGGAACTATGAAGGATAGTGAGAACCTTGTCTATAGTCTTTGAAAAGGATAATGAAATGTGAAAACAATTCCGGAATTTCTCTCGAGTTCAAGAGAATCTGCTGGAATTACACAAAGCATTATTTGACATTTTCCATTTCTATTTTAAAGATGATGTCTCTTGGCTTGGAATCTCTCTTCTCTTTCGAAACTTGTAAACTAATAGTGGATCCATGGCAAGCAGCTACAACACACATAGTGATGCTGCGACGGTTTCACGAGCAATTAGCTTTAACGGGGGTACAGCTGCTCCTTCTCACACCCAACCGGTTTGAAGTTGGATGTTTATTTTCCTAGACTCTTTTCAAACCAAAATAGAGTGCATAGTAAACTCTGCTATTTTGCCTATAGATATATTAGGAGATAAGAGATAATATTTATGCATCTCCTTATTGTCTCGAGTAAATTTGAACTCGGTTCGCTGATTTCATTTTTTTTTTTTTTTTTTTGCTGTTAAGGTATCTTTACTGTTAAGTCATCTTCGTCTTCCTAGCATGGATTAGATGACTGAAATCTGAACAGTTATACATTTTCTCAAACAGTTTCTGATTTATGTTTAAACCAGTTTTGTTGACTAATCTTTGGAAGTAGTATTCTTGCTATATTTTTCATACGTCAAACCTCTACAAACGAGAACATTCATGGCTCTCCACAACTTCCTCTCTCTTGTTGTTTTAAGCAATTTTTGGCTATTTATCATCAATTACTATTATTAATTTACACAAGCTCCATAAGTAGTTTACTCTCTGCTTCTCTTGTCTTCAATGTCCTGTGTGTGTTAAAATCACTAAACCCTCTTTCCTCATTATATATATCCCAGAAATTTCATTTATCTTTTTCTTGATTACTATGAGTTTCTTGGAGCTCCTATTTTGCTTAAAACGTCCTCGTCGTTCACATATTTAGTACATGATATTCTCTGTATCCTTTTGTTGGTTGGTTGTTTTTGTTTAACGGCATATCAACACCTCTATGGGTTACTTAAGGCCGAAATCTGAACATTTTGTATGAAAATTTTATTTTATTTTATTTTTATTTATTTTATTTTTTATTTTTGTTTTGAGATAATAATGGTTTTAGTGATACAAGTCGTCCTAATTAATCCATAGCGGGGGGAAGAAGAGGTGGATTCATACCTTTCAAAAAGGTATTTGCGCGTAAGTGAATATAACAAACCCAACTGGAACTCGGCTCTCCGATTAACAATAACAATTTATCCATTACACCACCCGCACATCCAAGCTAACAGAACGTGGTATTCCCAAGAGGTCACCCATCTCGGTACTGACCAAGCTGGACGTTGTTTAACTTCGAGATCGTACGGGAACCGATGTTTCAATGAGATGTAACCGTAAGCTCTGATTCCTTCGGTAGAACTACATCTCTGTCGCTTCAAGTCCCTTCTTTCTCCGGGAAGAGATTGTCTGACATTCACTGCCATTTAGGAGGATTGATATTACATAGCAGTTCAGTATTCTTTTCTTGTTTCTAACATTATTTTTCCCATCTCTTAATATTTTGCTTAGTTTCTGAAAGACATTTTTCGTTTTATCTATGCGCTTTCGGTTTTCTGAGCCACATTTTCCGTCGTTTGTTACAACACTAGCCAGAAAATGCATTGATCTAATATCTCCAATACGGAGCTTACACGTTCGACTCTCTTTTTTGCTGGCAACCATGCAACTGTCTTTTTACACTTAATAGTCAGTTCTTTCTTGTTTTTTTTTTTTTTTTGCGAAGGTGCCTACGAGTTCTTTCAATTTTCATTCTGTGTCTGGCATCAACTCAGTGTCATCTTACGTTGTTAAGATGATGTCAGCCAAATAATGAACACTGGTATTTCTTCTAATCAGTGGGGTGCAGAGGTTTGGTGATGAGGCCATCTCCTTGATTATATGCCCCTAAGATTCAAGTATGGGTGCCTACAGGGCCTAGTACTGTGAAACGTGAGGAAGAAGACATTTTAAATATGTAAAAATGAAACGAACATTTTATTCAGATTAGATATGAACTAAATTTTTTATTTCTCTCTTTGATGGGATGCCGTCCCAATATGGTTGTCCGGGGCCGTCGTAACTTCCACCCCCGCCTTCTGCACGCTACTGCTTCCAATTCTCTTCATATCGTCACTTTTTCTTTCTTTTTATGTGCCATGTCTTTTCAGGGCGTAGGCGATCATGGCTCTCCACCTCCTCCCTCTATCCCTTGCAGCTCTCAGCAGGCTCTTTCCCTCTGCTTCCTCCCCCAGACCACGGTCTGTCGTCCACTGCTCAAGCTCGTCAGGTATGTCGCGCGCTGCTTTCCGTTGTCTCTCTTTCCCTCTTTTCGACTCGTGAGTATCAGGTTCTCCAGGCCCCCCTTCCTCATTATGTGTCCCAGGTTAAGAAAACGGATTCTAGTCTTGTTCCGATTTCTGTTTTTGTGAATTTAATTATGTCTACCAGTTATATTAAGAAAAAAAAACCTATCTAATTATTACACGAAATAAGTCTTTATTAAACGCATTATAAAAGAGGCAATATTAATAGCAACAACAACAATTTTTCACTCTTCCGTCGTAAGTGGAGTCAAGCAGTCACTTCAACGCTAAACCTTGCCCATGCATAGTCATTTTCATACCGAACTTACAGTCATTATACCAATTACGTTGACCTTAAGGAAATGTAATTCTCATTGGTTCCAATGCGGACGCGAGCCGGGCTCATTTTCAGATTAAGGGGCCCCACCCATGACAGACAATTTCTAATGTCTCATACAAGTGCAAAAAGAAAAATGTTTCGTACACAATGTCAAAGGTCAAATTTTCACCAAAAGGCCATCTTTTTGCATTCTCACACACAGACACACACACACACACTCTCACACACATATACACACACACACACACACGTACGCGCGTGCGCGAACACACACACATCGAAAGACAAGATAAAAATAAAGCCCTGCGTAACGCGTTTCATCACTAGCAGGTATTACATCAGTTATAATAGTAATAGTTATATCAATGGAGTCAATTTTATAAATATGGTGAGGGAGAAATAACTCAAAATAACTTGTAACCGGCGTTTGTTATATTCCTTCTCCACCATCAGTCTCTCTCTCTCTCTCTCTTTCTTTCTCTCTCTCTCTCTATACACCCCACACACACACACACATATATATATATATATATATATATATATATATATATATATATATATATACTAGTAAACCATAAAATCCCAACTTACCTCATATAGGGTATAAACCTATTTCAACCGACGATACTTCGTCAGTCTTATTCAACCCCTAAATACAGAGTCTGTATAAGACTGACGAAATTTTCGTCGGTTGAAATAGGTTTATACCCTATATGAGGTAATTTGGGATGTTATGGTCTAATACTATTTATTTGCTCTGTATAATAAATACATTGAGCAGACATAATGTTTGTAACTTATTCAATCGGATATATATATATATATATATATATATATATATATATATATATATATATATATATATATATATATAGTCTTTTTCCATGCTATAAATGAAGAAAATATTAAAATAAAGCTAATTTTTAATATATACATAAACTAATGCATACGTTACACATATAATATATATATACATATAATATATATATGCACTAATAATTGCAAATGTATACTCATATTCCAGTGCTAAGAATATGCAAAGATTTGGAGACACTCAAACTCCTGAACAAGCCGAAGGCTTTATCAAGAGCCCTCCGCAGTAGTTAGCTTAATTGCCGCTTGAGAGAGCGACTTTTAAGCTAGTGTATATATATATATATATATATATATATATATATATATATATATATATATATATATATACTGCCATCAACAGACAGACTGTTTCGATGTATCACAGCTCATTAATCTGGCTAGGCATCCGATTGCCTCAAGCCGGGATCGAAGCATTAGTCGGAGATTTTACTCATGAGCTATATATATAGTATATATATTTCACGTGATTAAGTTTACAGGATGTCGATACTGATTCTTAAGGCAGGATCTTTCCAGTCATCAGAATGATGCTATACAATCTTTCCGCCACTTTTATCCAATCCTTGGTCAGTGCTGTGCAAGCTGAGGAAATAACTTTGGAAGTTGTTATTGAAATCCGAATTATCTTTACGCTTGATAAGTTTGTGGCAACTAATTTGGTCAATCTGGCACGTGGGCATGGCCCTGACGCTTATCCGACGTAGGTCTACCGCCACCCATTGCCAAAGCATTTTACAGTTAATTTAGGCATTCTGACCCGTGTGCTAGTGCAATTTCTCTCAATGACTCTTTCACTGTCTTTTAATTACTAGAAAGAGAGAGAGAAAAAAATCAAACTTTCCATTATTTGTTTTCTCTGGATGTTTCCCATGTCCATGATAAGAAGTATTGGAAAAGTTTCAGAAGGACTTTTCTTTTTTCTTAAATCTCTTCCACCTCATCGTTTTTTCTTGCGTCTTTTTTCTCCCTTTTTAACAGTGACTGACCCCATCTCCAACTTTATACGACTTATTTTTCTTGAAGGCCAGTTAATCTTGTCTCCACAAAGAAAAAAAAGTACAACGTTTGATGAATGTCGACGCGTAAATCCGACGTGTCAAATTGAAGTGGACAGTAAAAATAACCCGAGGTGAGGTGTGTGCAGTCATGTGTGCCCGTAAAAGATCGTGCACGTGCGTAGACCGAAGATCCGGTTTACTGGTCGAGCGAGGAATGCTGGAAATAAACTATCCGTGGACACAGGTTACCTGGGAATCAGTAAAGCGCAAATCGGTTTTAAGAAAAGTCGTAAATGTTAACAAACGACATGTTTTATATTATCTTTTTTTTTCTCTTTTCTTTTCTTTTTTCAAGCAAGCTCGATCTGGATTTCTTAATTTTTTTTCGAATTGAGTACTTCACATAAAATTAACTTATTTGTTACACTCTTTTCCACTCGCTCTTCTAGATCCTGCAAAATTTTCTTTCTTTTTCTTCATTTTATCATTCGACTTCTTTGTATTCCTTTCTTTTTTTTTCTCTTTACTTAATCCATCTACTTCAGTTCTCTTCATTTTTTCTTTTCTTTTTTCATTTTATCATTTGTCTTCTTTTACTTTATTTCTTTCTTTCTTTTTCGTTTATCCTTTTACTTCAGTTCTCCTCTTCTTTCTTTCTTTCTTTCTTTCTTTCTGTCATTCTCTTAATTTTATCATTCGGTTTCTTTTTCTCCTTTTTTGTATTCTTTGCTTTCTTTCCCTTTTCTCTTTACTTTAACCTTCTACTTCAGTTCTCCTCTTCTTTCTTTCTTTCTTTCTCTTAATTTTATCATTCGACTTCTTATTCTACTCTTTTGTATTCCTTTCTTTCTTTCTTTCTTTCGTTCGTTCGTTCGTTCTACTTTAATTCTTCTCTTGCTTCCTTCCTTCTTTCTTTCTTTCTTTCTTTTTATTTTATCTTTCGGCTTCTTTTTATCCTCTTTTGTATTCCTTTCTTTCTTTTTCTTTACTTTATACTTCTACTTAAGTTCTCTTCTTTTTTTTTCTTTCTTTTGTGCATTTTTCTCTCTTTCTTTACTTCTTTTATATTCTTCATTTTATCCTTCGTCTTCTCTTTTTCCTCTTGTGTATTCCTTTCTTTCTTTCCTCTTTTTCTTTACTTTGCCATTCCACTGCAGTTCTCTTTTTTCTTTCATACTTTTCATTTTATCATTCGACTTTTTTCTCCTCTTTTGCATTGATTTCTTTCTCTTTAACCTCCTACTTCAGCTCTCCTCTTCTTTCTTTCTTTCTTTCTTTCTTTCTTTCTTTCTTCTTCTTTTCTTCTTTCTTTACTCGCGCCTTGTAATTCTTCTCTCTCTTCATTTTCTCCTTAAACACCTTTTCTTTTTTTCTTTCTTTTCTTTCTTATTATTCATATTCCCCTTTTGTTTTCGTCTGACGTTTTTTTCTCATTTTTAAAATTTTTCTCTTTTACTTATTTCTTTTTTTCTTCATTTTTCTTTTTTCTTGCATTTTTTCCTTTTATTGATTTTTCATTAACTTATAGATCTCTTAATTTTTATTTTTTTTATTTTTCACTCTTTCAGTTTTTTCTTTTTCTTTTGTGAATCTTTTAAGACATTTTTATTTTGTCTTCTCGTTTATTTAATTTTTCCTTTTTCACCCGACATTTTCCCTTGATCTTTCTTTCTTTCTTTCTTTCTTTCTTTCTTTCTTTCTCAATTCACTTTATTGCCGACAACCCTTCTCCTGCTTTCATCTTTTAAATTTGTCTCCAGGGCAACCTCTTTATTTCTCAGGGGGCTTCAACCCCTCACTTGTAGACAGCATAACGACGTTTTAAAAGTCTATTCACTAACAATATTAACAAAAAAAAGTCTCTATTCTGTTGCCCTTAACAACATCCGTATTTTTTTTCATTTTATCATCCCGGCAATCATTACAGCTGGAATGTTCACCTAAATCCGTGTTTCCAATTTTCTTGCCCGATGATTAAACAAAGTTTGTCTTTACGGGTTATTCTTTACAAATCATATATACAATTAAGTTTTTGTACTTCGCTTTTTTCTATTTTTCTCTCTCTCACTCGCCGTCTGACTGCTTTACAATCTGTCTCAATATTCAAAATTCAATATTGAGTGTTTTAATATTATAAACAACTGATATTTTGAACACGTTTCCTCGTCTACATAGTTTTATTACAAAACGACTTTACATATTTTGTTAAAAAAAAAAAGAAGCTTTATTTACATGTTTTCCACGCTTGTATTTTGCTCTTCCATGGACTTGATCCTTCCAGCTCCAAGATAAGAAATCACTGCCATTGATTTTGCCAGCTGATAACTATTTATTAGATACCTCCACACAAACTCGATACATAAGGTTTAAAATGAATTTTAAAACAATGAAAAAGCTTTCTTGAAGCTTTTATTTTAGTTTCAGTTTCAAGCTAATAAATTTAATATTTCCAATAAGAAAAATATCTTTTCTGTATTTCAAAACTAATTTAAATTAACTGGAAGAAGATTTTGTTTTAAAATCATTAAAATAGCTGATTTGGGAGCCATTTTTAGTCATCTGTCATCAGAAAGTAATTCTCTTTATTAAAAATTCTTTCAAAAATAAAATATACTTTTCTGAATCTTTATTTGAGGAATATTAACTGATTTAAATTTAATTAATCTGATTTGAAGCAAATATTACTTACTTTAAGTTTAAAATATCGCAGGAATGAACTTTAACACAGCGGTAGGTGTTTACTTAAGGAGTTAACAACTTGAGTGACTAACGGAAATTTATCTAATTTTTCTACGGTGGACATATTTGTAAGAATTACTTGAAGAATATAACGTGAGTGCCTTTTTTATATAATTTCAACTACGCCGTTATCTTTTAAATTTATGAAAATATTCTTAATCTAATGTTTTATTGAATTTTAGACACTTTGGCTTTAGATTTACTATAGTTATCGCTCTTATTTTCTGATAATGTCATGTATGGACGCCCGTATTTACAAAAATTGGCACTTTTGTGCGCACACAAAAAAAAATTGGAATATTGGGGTCGCTGAATTGAAGTAACTTTTTCCATTTATGATTACTTACTTAATAACAATATCATCTAACCGGTACAAATTAATATAAAAATTTTGAAGATTTAGAACTTTATAAATTATTATTATTAAAAATGAAAACAACTCTTGTAAAAAAAACATTATTCATCGAATTTTTTTCTTAAGACAATAGTGTCCATGGAAAATCCTATTGATAAAAGCAATTAAAAGCTTTTCTAATTAAATAATGTCTTAGTTTTATAAAACTAAGACATTATTTAATTAGAAAACTTTTAATTTTATATTTCACGATTCAGAGTATATTTTCTGTAACTGGGGCTCCTTTTTTAGGGAAAAAAAATGATTATTTAAATTCTTCAATGAGTTATGTGTATAACTAATATAAACAAGCTCTACGAAATTAATTTCTCGAAATCTCATAAAATTAAATAAGCGGGTGGTAACAGATGTAAAAAAAATGTTTTACGAAGATTTTCGAAAAAAGGAACATTTTAAGATAATTTCATTCATTTGTGAATAAGTCCTAAAAGTTTAATTTCAAAATCAATGTGTTTTTCACTGCAAAAAAGATGCTAAAATTTCCTAAACTAATCTTTGGTTTTCCCGCTGACGTAAGAAAAACAAGATTTTAACCAAAATTTCGAGCGTTCTAAAAAGGACCAAAAATACAAATTAATAAACAAAACATCCTTTGTCCTTTCCTTTTAATAATAACATAAAACCTTTGACGATAAAAGTTTGTTTTTTATTAATTTTTAGGCGTATTTCGTCATGGTATGATCATTTTTCGCGAATCTGTCACTGTACCTACTATTTGTCTACCTTGTTAAATGTTACAATCTAACAAATAAAAAATATACAAATATGTACCATATATAATAATAGACTTTCAACACTGTACAATTCTAAATTATTTTATAAGTTTTTGATTGATTCGGGTTTTTACGGGTTGTCAAACTTTTGCAGATTATTTAAAGTCAGAAAATGTTTTGAACTGTAAAAATATTTTTGATATAATAGTGATTTAATACTACAAGTTCTACTATTTAACCCATAGCTGTGGGGAGTTGAAATGAATCCATACCTTTTTCAAAGTATTTGTTAATATAACGAACCTGACTAGAATAGGAACTCGGTTCTCCGATTAATAATTCCGAGCCATTATCCATGACACTACCGCGCATCCAAACTTACAGCACTTGGCATTCCTAAGCGGTCACCTATCTAGGTACTGACTAGACATAACGTTGCTTAACTTCAGTGATTGTGCGAGAACGGGTGTTTCAACGTTATATGGCGGTAAGCCACTTTTCTAATATGAGGTTTTCTTACAGTTATACAGTTTCATCATCTTTCCTATTCATATTTTCGCCAATGTATGAGCTAAACGCATTTATTAGTACTGATGTTTGCTAATTTTAAACCCAAAGACCAAATAACCTATAACTGAGTAGATTGTACTGTGACGGTCCTCTGTGTAAGAGCCCTTCTAATCACTGTTCGATATCGTCGCTTTTCATGTGAACTCTCAGGCAGGGCCGACAGGCACTACACTCGACAGGGATTGGAGGGTAAGAGTGATTGGAGAGCCCCGGGCAGTGCTTCGTGTCTCTCGCAATCTTATCAACATTTGCGTTGTTCGACCTACATTTATATACGTTATAAATTAAACTCATTTATTAGACAGAAACCTCCAATTCATAAGATCTCTTTCCGTTACCAGTATACTGATTGGGATTCACTTCGTGACTTTCTTCAAGACGCCCCTTTGATAGATATTTTTAAATATCCTATTGAGAATTGCGCCAGTGAGGTTTCTTCTTGTGTCAAAGACGGTATAGATGATTTTATTCTTTCTCTGAAATACCAGGTGAAACCTCAATCCTCTCCATGATTCTGCCGTTGTAGCCTACAGAAATCACTGTTTCCAGCTATACCGGCGTGACAGATCCGATCATAACAGACACCTGGTCGTGGCTGCACTTAATAAATGTAATTGTGCCCATCGAAGGAGCTAAGTCTTTGTTTGAGCACCTAACAACTTTGTCTCTTGTGACTATTGGAGGCTCTCTAATAGTATATTAAATAAGTTTTCTATTCCTCCTCTCTTCAATCAATTTGAGGTGTTAATATCTGTTGATAAAGAAGAATGTTTCGCCTGTAGGTTCTCTCTCAACTCTACTCTTTTCTCATTCGGAGAACCCTCGACTAACTTTCCACTTAGAACTGAGTCTCTGTTGAGCGATATGTATATAAACCCTTCCATCGTTTCTGTTATGATCTCTAATCTGGATCCTCACAAAGCGTATGGACCTGATGATATCCCTGTAATAATCATTAAGAAATGCTCTCCTGAACTGGCTCCTGTTCTCTCTAAACTGTATAATAAATGCCTCACTTCCTCTTGTTGGAAATCCTCCTCTGTTGTTCCAGTCTTTTAAAAAAACCCGATTCTTTCAACTATCGGCCTATCAGTTTTCTACCTTTTTTGGTAAACTAATACAGACCCTAATCAACGCTGAATTAGTTAATCATCTCACAATTCAGGGCCTTCTTTCAGACAAACAATATGGCCTTAGTTTCTCTAGCTCAACTGCTGATCTATTAACGATTATTGTGGATAGAGTCTATCAACCTTTAGATAAGAATGGTCAAACTGGGGCTGTTTCTTTGGATTTCTCGAACGTTTTAGGCATGGTTTGACATGTTGAACAGTTATGGTGTCTCTGGACTTATTTTTCAACTGATTCCGTTTGTCTTATGAAATCGTGAAACGAAAGTTATCCTGCACGACCACTCTTCTAGACCCTTCTGTACAAATGTACAAAGCTCTATCTTTGGTCCTATTTTGTTTTTAATTTTCATTAACGACCTTCCTGATGACATCAGCTCTGAATTTGGCATCTATGCAGATGACACAATCATTTGCTTCTGTCTCGATGCTAAGTCTGGTCAGTTCGATAAGGCTGATCTTACAAATGACCTAGAGGCTGTTGTTAACTGGGGCAATGAATGGCTTGTTAATTTTAACGCCCCCAAAACAAAACCTCTCTCTATTAATCACCTGAGAGTCCTCTTTCTGCCTTCCATCATGGCTGAGGCTAACCTCCGGGAGAGTGACTCGTTGCACCTTCTCGGGCTAACATGGAGCGGAAAGACTATATTGAATCCATTGCTAGTTCATCTGCTAAGAATGTTGGTTCACTGTGTCGTGCTAGATACTTTTTTCGCTCCAGAATATATTTTACATATCGAAAAGTCTACCGTCCGTTCATAATAAGAATATTGCCGCCACGTATGTTCAGGTGCTCCTGCTATATATTTAGAGATTCTTGATAAAATCCAAATAAGAATCAGCAATATTATTGGTCCTGGTCTGGCATCTCTGCTTCAGTCATTGTCCCACCGCCGTAAAGTTGCTCCCCTGTGCCTTTTCTATAAATACTTTCATGGTAATTGTTCGGATGAGCTCTTCGCTCCCCCCACAGACATTGAATTGTAAATATGGGGACTAGTTAGTATTTTCATAGAGACAGTGAGGTATTATGGTGGTTGTAGTAAGAACGGTACGTATGAATGTGGTGTTTTGGTGTAAGGAATATTGTTCGTACGATTGGGTCAGTGTTTGCGGCTAGCTAAGTTATATTAGGTTGGTGCAAAAATAATGTCGTTTTCTCACATGAATTTGAACGTCAAAAAACGACATTATTTTTGCACCAACCTAATAGTTAAGACAGAAGAAGACCGTCTTTTTTCCCCAATCCCCCCTTCGGCCTTGTGCCACATTTCTGTAAATTATACAGAATAAATATCGCTCTTCGCTATTATGCCTAGACTTTTCGAATGGACTAGATTAGCAAAAGAGTCTCATGAATTTACAGTTGAATTGGTTAGATGTTACTATACGCTCTACACTAACAGTTTCTTTTCTCGCGTTTCCCGCTTGTAGAACTCTCTTCTGGCTTCATGATTTCCGACCAACTTTGATCTTTAAAAATTTAAGTGCAATATCAATCGTTAACTACTGTCTTCCTTATTACTCTTCTATTGTTCTCACTCCTTAGTAATATTTCTGTTTTCTAATTCTTTCACAGGCAGTAGCCCCTTGTGTCATAGTTGCTATTAGATGATGAAAAAAATTCGCGGATTTTCTGGGGGGGTATATTTTTTGGTCCAAATCCATAAATTTGTTTTGCTCATGACAAATCTCGAAAAAAAAAACACTATATAATATTCACTATTTTTTATCCATAATGTTAAATGTGTTAAAATTCAAATTTTTCAACTTTTTAACAAAAACAAAAAAAAAATCTCAAGTTGATGTTAAAAATTGCCGAAAAACATTGTTGATTTATTTAAGATGGAATGATCTATTATGACATGTCTATAATTTTATTTTTAGATACCTTGTATATATTTTCAATTTTTTCTAATTGAATTGTTTACCTGTATTGCATATGATACATTATTGCACAAAAGTAGATTACAATAAAATTTTATTTCATATGAATATTACCTTATGAAAATTGAGATGTAGTAAAGTGGGGACTTCATACCATAGACTCTGGTGGGGGGACTGACCTGTATCATAGATTCGGGGGTACTACACGCCGGATCTGCTAACAGATATAGCAATTACCCAAACGAGAGATGTTCATTCCTTAAGTAGGCAATTGAACGTTGCTTTGTCATGCTGGCTTTCCTACAGGCACAATTCGGCTATAAGAGTGGTTTTCCCCAGGGGAAATTTGAATACAGGTTTGAAAACTATCGGAACGTACTTTTGTTTTTAGTAGATTTTTTATTTTGTTTTCTTTAGTAGGATCTCGATCAGTGTTTCTCGACCTTTTTGAACAAACTGTACACCTAGGAGCAAATGAAAATATCACAGCACACTTTTTAATGGTACACATTTAAAGATTATCAAATAAAACCAGGGATTTTTAAAAAAATACACAGACAAATATGAACTTGCTTTATTTTTAATGTTTCCGTCTATATTTCTGAGATGAGGTATTATGTACAGTATTTACATTAGTCGGACTATTGTCCTCATCTTTGTCGCCATATTTGTCACAACGTTTCGGCCGTTGTACGCTCCGGCCTTCTTCAGGTGGTTGGAATTTCGAACCGAACCCTTTATTTCGATCACTGGGGTAGACTGTTCTAGTTCCACGAGCCATGTTTGGTGGATGTCAGTTATCAGTTATCAGTTATCTCCTGCTAATTTTCCCTCTGAAAGTTCTCCACTGCCTTAACCGGGTATTGAACTCACACTCTTTGGTTCTGTCACTGGATCTAACCAACGCCTTTATCCACTGTGCCATGTGTCCTTGAGTTGTAAGTTTAATACCTGCTTAAGGCAGTGGAGAACATTCAGAGGGAAATTAGCAGGAGATAACTGATAACTGGCATCCATTAAACATGGCACGTGGAACAGTCTACCCCAGTGAGCGAAATAAAGGGTTCAGTTCGACATTCAAACCACCTGAAGAAGGCCGGAGCGTACAACGGCCGTAACGTTGTGACAAATATGGCGACAAAGATGAGGACAATAGTCCGACTAATGTAAACACTGTTCAATGTTTCCATTCAACTATTTGTGCAGCTTATTTAGTGAGAAAACCGTGCCTGATGCTTTTCCGTGATTTCTTCAATGCTTCACGGCACACTTAACAGGATCGCGCCGCGCACTAGCATGTCTCGGCACGTCGGTTGAGAATTACTGATCTAGAGGATAGGGCCCTATCTTCTAGATCACTAATTCTCTGTTACTAAATATGTTTTAAAATTGAGGTACATGTTGTTACCAAATTACGATTACTACAGTGATTAGACCCCCGGAACTTTATACCAGCGCATCTGTATTACGTGTTCAATTGATTAAAGGCGAACTATGGAAAGATTATTGGTATTTCGTGTGGTGGTGGAGTAAATATGATTCCTTTTTTAAATGTATCTGAGTTGTTCGGGGGGGGGGGGAATAGGGATTTATTTTTTTAAAACGCTTGTCATCTTAATAATTCCCGGGTGGTCAGTGTGGAATAAATTTATAATACTATTGACATTGACGCCCCTTTCCACTTCGCGCCGCATCGTCTCATTGTGAAAGTTTAGTCGGAAGGTAACTCGGGACAACTGACGATGAACTTGATTGATATGCAAGGTGAAAATATTTGTGCGTCCTTGCGTGATGGGCTAATTGCCCAGTATTAAACATGTGCACTGGGAGTGGGTATGTACTATATATATATATATATATATATATATATATATATGTGTGTGTGTGTGTGTGTGTGTGTGTGTGTGTAAGCAAGCGTTTGTATTGTGCGAAAGGGCACGTGTGCCTACGTGCGTACATAGAAGAACCGACATACCCGAAAAGAAAAAAGGAAGAAAGAAATAATTTCAGCACACCATCGAAAAGCGAGATGACAACTGCTCCTTATTTTCACAGCCTGTCGAATTTTCTTTTAACCTTTCTTTTCGACTCCCCTCTTCCTCTTCATATTTCGCTGTTTCTTTTCCTTCTAAAATGCCGCCGTCAGCTACCAATTGGGTGACATGAAAATGAAATCAGTATTGAATTTTAACTATAGTAACAGACGATGGAAAATGTGAGAGAAATCCGAAAACGCATAGCATATGCGAACGATGTCTTCGAGAAACTAAGTAAAGTATTAAGCGAGAGAAAATATTATTAAAAAAACAAAGTACTGGACTATTGTGTAATATAGATTCTCTGAAAAACTCTTTCCTGTCCGCAAAAAAACAAAAAAAACTAAGTGTCAAAAAAAAAAAAAAAAAGGACAGGATTTCCATTTACACCGCTTTTATTTTAATTACTTTACACACTCGGCAATGTTTGCTTTTTGGAAAAAAGAAATGATTAGAATTGTAATAAAATCTAAACATATGATGAAAGTACGTTTATACATTTTCTTTGTTCTTGAGAATTCACAACAAAAATATTAAACACTATGCCTTTATTAGATTTACAAGAATAATTTTATATTTCCAACATTCTAAAAATTAATACAATTAGAGCTAAATGCAATTTACTTATAATTTACCAAATTATAAAGAAATAAATAAGAAGACAGCTTTTTATTCATAAACACTTATTAAATCATAAAATATGTGAACCAACTATAATTAAATGTTTATTATCTACCATTTTATAAAGTTGAATCAATTGGCAATTAGCCGATAACGGTTACAATAAACAGTCGAATGAATAAATAAATAATATTTATTATTTTTGTTGTCAATTTTCAAGAACAAATAAAATGTCTCACTTTCATATATTTAGGTTTTATTACAGTTCTAATCATCGGTTTTTAAAACAATATACATTGCCGAAAGAGTGAAGGTAGGTAGAATAATGGCGGTGTCAATGGAAAAACCGTCCTTTTCACACTCTTTTTTTGCTATTTTATTTGGTGGGGGGGGCACAAAGGTTAAAGATTGCCGAATGTCTTATATGATAGTCACTGCTTGGTAGTTTATAGTCGCTCACTTAAATGCCGTAAGTGATACAAGTTTGGGCAATCATACCCGAAAAGAAAATTCATTCGATTCATGACTGAATAGTCAGGAGCCTAACGACGTGGTGTAATGGCTACCAAGCTTGTCTCGCGAGCCCAGTTGCGACTGAGCAGTGAGTTCGATCTTCACTGGTTGCTCCACACTTTCGGCCTTGTACCACATCTAAGCTACGCCTGGAAAATCATTAGGGCACTTCGACGTGGTGCAATGGTTAGCAAACTTGTCTCGTTAGATCAATTACGAGTGAATAGTGAGTTCAATCTTCACTTGGGCCGCATCTAAACTACGCTTAGAAAATCACCATGATTGACTAGGCAAAAATTTTCCCGAAGTAGACTGGTTGCCAACCAAGGCTATATATCTGTCCTGCTATTCAACCGAGAGAGATGGATTCTTACCTTCCCAATGTTAATTACGAGTAAGGGAAATTAATGAACCCGACTGGAATTCTACCGTATATAGACCGCATGCATTTAAATGTACTACTGGATTGGCAATTAGGTCTCATTGTTTTTCTGTTGAAATAGCTATACTAAGAGTTTCTTTTCTCGTACTTCTCACCCGTGGGACTTTCTTCCAGTTTCTTGCTTCTCTGCCATTTACGATCTTCAAAAATTTAAATTCTTGCTTTACAGTCTACTTTTGATCTTCAAGAATTTAAATGTAATATTAAACGTTATCATCTGTCTTAATTCTTGTTCTTCTATTGTTCCGTAATAATGTTATACTTTCTCTCATATTCTTTCATATTTAATAACCCTTTACGTGTTAGCGGCTTTATTGCTTTGCTTGAGGTGAAATAATTGAAAAAAAAAAAAATTGAAAAATTAATGGTCCTAATGATTTTTGGCAAATACAGCTCAGCTTTTTATAGACTGGGGCCAAGAGGAGACATTTTGTCTTCTGTTTAATTCTCATTTCCTGCAAAACGTGGAAAGGTGAATCCCAGCCAGCCTCCTTGCAACGTTTGGATGTTTATATAAAAAGTTTCTTACTTTATTTAACCGAATCTTAACCCATTTTTCCTTTAGTTTTATTTACTTAAAAGCTGTCCGAGTAAATTTCTATGCTTATTCTGTAAGACGCATTTACAAACCGTGAACAAAGAGCTTTGAAATTATTAGGAATTAATGTAAGCATTACTGACGGAATAGGACCATTATATTACTATATATTATATTACTATTATATTACTATATATTATATTACTATTATATTACTATATATTATATTACTATTACATTGCTAATACGATACATTGTTAACACGGCGTTGAAAAGAAGGCGGATTTCATTGAGTTCACTTTCGTACAAATACCCTTGGTAAAGATATGAATCTAACCGTTCTCCCCGAGTTATGGGTTAAATAGCATCATACACTGGGATATCTAGCCTTGGTTGGTAACCGCTCAAGGAGAAGGACGAGTATGAATTCAAAACCGATTGGGTGTGAAGCTGGTAACTTCAACGCACAGAAACCACAGCAGCAGCATTTAACACGGTGACGCATCACGAGAGAGTATAGTACTAACGAAGGGGAATAATGCTAATGGTTTTTGCTATAGCTATAATGTTGCCAATAATTTTACTCTAGATATGCGCTATAAATTACTCTAGAAATGCGCTATAAATTATTTTACTATAGAAGTGCATTGCACATGAAAAAAGGGATTG
This sequence comes from Acanthosepion esculentum, assembly GCA_964036315.1. Lineage (NCBI taxonomy): Eukaryota > Metazoa > Mollusca > Cephalopoda > Sepiida > Sepiidae > Acanthosepion > Acanthosepion esculentum. The sequence continues at coordinate 102,670,663 of OZ038484.1, forward strand.
TCACTGATCAGGAATTAAGTGAAGCGTTAATAATAGAATAACACTATTACATGAGAAATGTAATTACATTTTATTATTTGGAATATTCAAAATGATTTACTATAGAAAAGCAGTGTAAATAATTTTAATATAGAATTACATAATTTTTATATAGAATTACATGCCAATTACAGTTGATCTGTTTTTACGGTTTATCAACCGTTTGCGGGTCATTTAAAGCCAGAAAATATTCTTAGATTGTAAAAATATTTTTGCGATAATAATGATTTACTGAAACAAGTGCTCCTAATTAACCCATTCCTGGTGGAAGAAGAGTTGAATTAATACCTTTCCCATGGGTATTTTCCAACTGGAATTGGAACTCTTCTCTCCGATTCCCAATTTCGAGCCGTTATCGAGTGCACCACCCGCACATCCAAGCCTACAGCATCTGGTATTGACCAGGCTCGACGTTGCACAACTCCGGCGATCGTACAAGAACCGGTGTTTCAATGTGATAAGGCCGTAAGTCTTTTTCTTCTTTATGTGCCGTGACCCTTAGGGACGTAGGCCATCGTGGCTTTCCACAACTTCCTGTCCCTTGTCGCTGCTAATAAACCTTATTCTTCTGTTACTTCTCCCAAGACCTGTTCCGTCATCAAGCTCATCAAGTATGCCATGCGTTGTCTTCCTCTGTCCCACTTGCCCTGTCTCTGTCTTGTGAGTATCGAAATTTCCAAGCCCTCTTTCCTCATTATGTACCCTAGAAACCTCAACTGTCTCTTCCTTAGTTTTCTTTTTGTTTCCATTTTCTCCAAACTATCTTTTACTCGGTGCTCCATAGTTGCGCCCTTGTGCCAGATTAAGTTAAGCTTAATATAACTTTATCAACGTCAAAGTTGACCGCACAGAGGTTTAATGGGCTTGTTACTTTTTGACATAGGCTCGAAAAAAAGAAAGAGGCGATCATCACTTTTTATTTTTGTGGTTTTCTTTAATTCTTTTTTATTTATTATTATTATTATTATTATTATTATTATTATTATTATTATTATTATTATTATTATTATATACGCAGAGATAACCTTAAGAATAAAATACGGGGGCGTAAAACGAGAGGATGGGTAAAAGTTGAAAATAAACCTGTCTCTGAGAGAAACAATTGACACAAAGAAGTCAGTACCCTTTGACATAAGTAAATGGTAGGCGTATCGAATTTCCCTATCTGTGGTCGAAGCAGATATGTCTCCACCACAATAGGATATGTTTTAAGTCGTCAGAAGTTTCAGGTTTAGACAGCTTTCTCTTAAAATTAGGTGCATATGTGTGGGGGAGGTGTCTTATATATTAGTGTAGTCGTAGTTTGGCACGTGTTCTTCCCAAGGTGGGTGATTCAAAGACGTTAAAATCAAGATACACTGAAAAGTTCTCAGCCCAACAAGAAGCTTCGACTACCCGACCACAGAAAAAAAACAAAAAAAAAACGATGTCAGATTATGAAAAGTTGCCCCCAGAAACTCCTCTTCTTAAAAATATAAACTTAAGTAACGACTGGAGTTATGCTTCGTTGAGGGTTGACATTGAGAAGCGATTTCTGTTGTTGTTCTATCTGTATAGTCATGACTTAGTAACCTTTAATTTAGAGCTGGGGTAGTTATTCATTTTCTTTCATAGTTTGTGATTTTTTTTCTTGTCTCAGGTTTTTTTAGGTCTTTTAGCAGGTTGACTGTTGGTCGCACCAATATTTTTGGATTTTTGTTTTACAAAATATATACATATACATATATGTGTGTGTGTGTGTGTGTGTGTGTGTGTGTGTGTGTGTGTGTGTGTGTGTGTGTGTGTGTGTGTGTGTATTTAGGCAGCAATCCTTCTTTCATGGACATTTCATTGAATACGACCGACAAGGTGCTTTTATTAGTTTTTTATACAATTTCTCATGCGATCTAATATTTTTTTCTTTCTTTTCAGATGATAAAAAAAAAAATGTCCGGACACTGTTTGTAATATACTTGTTGAAAATACAAATATAACAGCATTGTCTACATGCAAAAAAAGGGCTAAAAATAATGGAAGCCTTATTAATAAAAAAAAAATAAAAATAAAAAAAAGACACTTAATAATATTAACTATGAACATGGACACAATATCTTGACCGTGTTTTGAAAAATGAAAACACTATATAAATACATACATACAACAAACTATTTCTTATTTAACAGTTAAAATATTTAATCCTTGAAAATGGCTAAATGTATAGCCGAAAGCGCTCGGATAAAAAGAACATTCGAGCAGTTTTTATATAATTTATCATCTAAAAAGCACCTTGTCTGTCGTATTCAATGAAATGTCCGCATGTCCATATAGCAAAATTGTACAAATCGTGAAGAGCAAAATTGTCCAATTGTTAGATTGATCTTTGAACCGTTGTATCTTAGAAGTGATTAAAGATATCTTACTGGAATTCCTCGAGGTTCTTATAACATTATTGGGCTCTACTTTGAACAATAGGTGTGTATTTTAAATTGAAATGATGATCCCTCTTGCTGTTGTGACCTCCTCATCCAGTTTTCCTCTCTACTGTTCCCTCTTTTTAAAAATTGTTCACCATTCTCTTGATGTTTCTGGAATGGAATTTGAACATAGAAGCCAAAGTATGAATGTTCGTACCATTACTGAAGGCCTGAATGATCTTTTTCCTCTCACCATTGTTCAATTGGGAAGGCATAGTGGGGCTGACACAAATCGATTTTAACCTGTTCTTTTTCCAGCTGAATAACTCAGAGGGGTTTTCAGTGATTCTTACAATAAATGGTTTTAAGATGGCTAAACGATTTATCAGAAAACCTGAAAAAAAAAGGAACTCAATTAGTTTGCTTGCCGTGATAAAGTCGGAAGACGGAACGCGTCGACAAAAACTAAGAATTTTTCCAGTTGTCATTTTTAATCCAATTTGTCTTTATTTCCTGGGAGATTTTATTTCTGGGAAATTTAAGTATATATATATATATATATATATATATATATATATATATATATATATATTAAGAAAGAACAGTAAGATTTATAATCCGGTGTTCTTAGCAATCATTTGTTTTTTTTTTAAATCAGTGATCTGTACAAACAGTAGAGCATAACATTATGATTATTTTCTTTTTTTAAAAATATATATATATATATATATATATATATATAGAGAGAGAGAGAGAGAGAGAGAGAGAGAGAGAGAGAGAGGAAATCACTTTTGGGCTATAAGGCACACTGAGCTTAAAATAGATTTCCCCAATGGAAAAATGGATACAGATTCTATTCCTGTTGGTAGTCACATTTTTTTTTCACTAAGACTCCCGATATATAGCTCGATGGACATTAATTTCGATGCTTAAAAGACAGGGATGTCTGCTCAAGCACCCGTATCCACTAAATATAACGTTTATAATAATAAATACGCCTCTCAGTCACCACAAGAACACATCCTCCATTCAATCCAACAGTACCATATCTTAGCAAGGATCCTAACAAAACACCTATGATTTTTTTTTAAATCTTCATATCAAAAAAACATTTTCCCTTTTTTAAAATTTTATTAAAGAAATATATACAAATTTACACATGAAATAAAGGGAGAAGGGGTAAAGTCAGAAAAAACAAAACATTCAAACAAAAATAAAACTGTGTTAATATGTCCCATCAGACCCTCAAACATAAGAACGGCCGCTGTATTCTGCCAGTAAGCAGAATCAAGAATTTCACTCACTAGTGGCAAAGGTGGGACAACATTTGTGAATGGGGAAATATGTAAGACTGATCCAATCAAGATATAACGCGAGTATAAAAACTGGAGAAACTGGGAATCTTGTTAAGGACTATAGCAAAAGAGAATGCTGGAACTAGGCCGGGAATGAGAGTCACTCACATTATCTAGGTGAACAAAAAGCGACTAGTTACCCAGAGGTAGGGACCGACAGGAATCCGTCATGTTGTGATTTTAGCAGACTTAAAAATGGAATTCAAGATTGGCTTGATTCGCGCGAACCAGCCCCGCGATTCGTATCCACCTTTTGCTGAAATCTGCCAAGTATATCGTATGATATAATGGCTGGGTTCTCCTTTCTGAGTATGCATTTATTTTTTAAATAATTTCACCCCAAACAAGGCAATAAAGCTCCCCCCACTCGCCAAGACGCAAAGGGTAACTGAGTGGAAAAGGATATGAAAAAAAGAAAAAAAAAACATTATTAAGGAGAAAGAACAATAAAAGACAAAGGATCAAGAAAACAATAAAATAATGATGTACGAGGGTCATTCAGTAAATAAGGTGAATTTTTCGGTATAAGGACTTCTAATACAGATAGAAGCTTACTTCTTTTTTTTTCAACGTAGTCTCCCAGCACTGTCACACACTTTTCCCAAGCTTCCGTATTCCCTCAGCGTAAAAATCTTTGGACTGATGTCTCAGACAGTCGCTCACAACACTTTTGACTTCATCGTCACTTTTAAAATTCGTGCCTCTCGTGAACGCTTTCAAGGGACCAAACAGGCGAAAGTCTGAAGAGGCAAGGTCTGGGCTCTAAGGGGGATGAGGGAGCAGTTCCCAGCCCAGCTCGTTGATGGTCTGCGTCGTTTGGGCTGCTGTGTGAGGCCTTGCGTTGTCATGATGCAAGATGACTCCTTCTGACTGATGACCCCTGCGTTTGTCCCAACAGATAAGCTCAAAGTCCTTGCAATGTCATCCACTGTCACCCTTCTGTCAGACTGAATGAGGTAATTGACTGATTCGATCACCTCAGGAGACCTCACTTCTGTAGGCCTCCCAGGCCTGTCTTCATCCTCAACACTGCTCCGTCCTTCTTTAAACAATTTAGCCCACTTGTAGACATTTTTTGGCTGAAATACGTGGCACCATACGCAGTTGACATTCTCCTATGAATTTCAACTGGTTTGCACCCTTCAGCAACCAAAAACTTGATAACTGACCGCTGTTCAATCCTGGAGCATGCTTCTTGGTCGGCCATCTTTGTTAATCGCCAAAACTCTCAATTTTTTTTTTTAATCTGCAAAAGAAATTAAATCCATGTGAAAAAGAAGTAAAACAAAAAAAAATAAAATAAAATAAAAAAGAGTAAGTTTCTATCTGTATTAGAAGTCCTTATACCGAAATATTCACCATATTTATTGAATGACCCTCGTACATTGCATTTAGAATTTTTGAACATCAAAGTTGACTGTAAAGCAAGAAGCCGGAAAAGTGTTCCATAATCGCAAGTGCAGGAAAAAGAAACGGTTAGCATAGAAATTACGGTTACATCTAGTAATTTCAACTGCAAAACGATGAGACCTATCTGTCAATCTAGTACTGCGCTTAAATTCGCAAAGTTGTGGTATCTTAATTACAGTTTCTTGAGAAAGTGAACGCATTATCTGGTGTGATGAGCATTAACAAGGCCAGTATTCTCAAACACTCGGCCACGATGACTTGTGTCTTCGCGCTAGCAAAGCCATCGACGAAACGGTTCCGTCTATCCAAATTCCAGTCACAAAATTTGGTCAACCCATGGTATGGTTTTCAGGCCCTTTCAAAAGTGCCGTACGATGAGATTACCTCTCGAGTTCGATAACAATAAATCGACTATGGTGAGATTCAAATCCTGGATTCATGGTCAGAATTGGCATACGTATGATACTGATTATATAACAACGGCGTCTGAAGTTGACGATATTTATTCTGTAACATACAGAATTGTAACACAAGGCCGGGGGTGAGAAAGTAGGTGCTGGTCTTCATTAACTATCCTACTCCTAGTTAATCAGATTCGCGACCCATTCATTCATTACAATTTGCTGATTCACCAAAAGAATTTGTCCATCAACTCTCGATCCCGCATACACACAAATACCGCATATTCACAGGGGATTAGCGGGTGGCACAAAAACATAAAAATCTGATGAGAGTCCAAAATTTCCACTTTTTTTTTTTTACAAAATATATAAAAACTCCATGATTAATGTAATGATGGGGAGGGAAAAATAAACCCCGAAAGCAAACTAAAATGGAACGCAAAGATAAAATCCAAACAAAAGTTAATAGGACCCGCCCCCCCCCCCCTCAAAATAATAAGTGAGGCCGCTGTATTCTGCCGCTAGACAGAGTCAAGCAGCACACTCACTAAATATTGATTATATGACATCGTATATGTAGGCCTCGACCGTGGTGATGGAAAGCGGCCGGATGGCATTACCATCTTCCCTTTTAAAATGGGTAAGTCGTTGATTTGGGATGCGACCTGTGCAGATACATTTTCGGCCGGTAATATGATCAGGTCCGCGGTCGAGCCGGGGTTCGTCGCCCGAGACGCAGAGATAAAAAAAATATCTAAATATTCTTCTCTTGCTGATAGATTTTTTTTTACTCCTGCGGCAGTAGAGACTTCAGGGGTTATTGGCCCTCGTTCGATGGTGTTCCTTCGGAGGATTGGCGCGATTGCGTCGCGATTAAGGAACGAGCCTCGCGAAACGGAGTGGCTCTTGCAGCGTGTCTCACTGGCGACGGTTCGAGGTTAATGCTTTCTCCATCATAGCGACTGGCAGAGGATAGAAAAAATTGTTTATAGTTACGTTGTTCTGGAATTGTCATCATTGGTCGACTGAACTTGCTTTGTTTCAATGACTTTTATCAAAATTAATGTGTATATTTTATCGCAAAAAAAAGACACTGAAATTTCCTAAACTAATCACTATTAATGTTTGGTCTCCTCGCTGACGGAAGAAAAACAAGATTTTTAACCAAAATTTCGAACGTGCGAGAAAGGATTCAAAATTTTAATTAAATAATAAATAAATAAATAAAAACTTTAGTCATTCCTCTTAATAATAACAAACATTTTGTCTATAAAAGTTTGTTTTTATCAAGTTTGGGGCATTTTTTCATTATTGTATGCATTTTTTTTCCAGCGAATTATTGGCGGTATCTATTCAAACGAGTTATTTTTTAATGTAGCTAAAACAAAACGTTTGTAATAAACAAACTTAGGCCCTTGCAAGGGTCTCGTGACCCCGACCCCGAATCTCTGATACAGAGCCCCCACTCTAGTACATCTCAATTTTCTAATACAAATTTTATTGTAAACTCATTATGTACAATAATGAACAATATGCAATATAGGCGAACAATTCAAGTAGAAAAATTAAAAATAAAGACAATGTATCTAAATACAAATTGGAGACATGTCATAATAGATCATCCCATCTTAAATTGAGATTTTTCTTGTTAAAAAGTTACAGAGTTTTAAGTTAACAGATTAAAAAAAAATAGTGAATTTTTTATCGTGTTTTTCGAGACTTAGCATGAGCAAAACAAATCCACAGATTTGAACGAAAAGAAAAGACCCCCCCCCCCAAAAAAAAATTTTCATACTTTAATAGTCAGTTGTCCTTTGCTTAATTTGCAACGTATATAAATGTATGTAGAAAAAAAGCAAATGTTGATAAGAAACGAGGGTCAAATTTCACAGCTCTAGTCAGGTTTGAATGTCGGACGGTTCGTGTTTAAATACGCTCTATTCCTTAATAAACCTAATAAGTTTATAAAATTGTATTTAAAATACTTGTATACGGCGTATATAATTAAACTAATAAATATACAGTTGATAAATTGTATCCTTCAAGCGGAAGAATTTACATTATATGATATTATTTGTATTAAACACAAACTATTTACTAATTTTTGTAGACATTTTCTGGAAGATAGACTTGCTTTTGAGATGCACGATGTAAGGGAAATAACTCAAAATTTATTTTTAAATTATTTCCCTTATTCATTGACGTGATTATTGCGAATTATTTCGCACTGTTAAAATATAAGTAATGTTGGATTTAAGTAATTTTGCAACTGAATTATATTCTCTACGGGTTTTTATCTCTACAGTTAACTCTATTGTCTCGTGTAAGAAAAAGAATTCTGCTTTTAAATCACTGAAAATAAAACAAAATATGGAAGAAAACATTTACTAATGACTTATTCCGATTTTCTAACTGCACAAGATAGGCTTGCTTATTGGCAGACAGTAATTCCTCCAAGTTTCAATGGAATTTCTCATTAAGCTGCGTGACAGTAAGCTTTCCTCGTCTTAGATGCAACTATTGATTTGATGTAGTCGTTCCACTTCAAGTCAGCTGAAAACGTGAGGCCAAGAAGGTACAGTGGGTTTGGAATCTAAATTTCTTGAGGCTTCGAAGGGACCCGTCGTCTCTCCTTGAATTCGGAACACCATAAATTATACTAACCTTTGAATTATACTAACAATTCGAATTCACGCGAAACCTGAAATGAAAATCAAATAACACAAAAGATTTTTTTTTAAATGCCAGAATTTCTTCCTTCTTTTACATTGTCTGCCAATTTTGCAACTTCGATTAAGCTGTAAGATAAATAGACATAATATTTATATATTATTCAACCAAACATGCTTGAATGTAGATATGCTGACTAAATACACACACACATACACATATAAACCGGCTTGAATGTTGGAGACATTTCATGGAAAATATGTGTTCTCCGACAGTAATCGAACCTGTATCCTAATTTGTAAATTTGTAGTTTAAAAACAGTAATTCGAGCATGCTAAAGCAGACGCTTCCTCAGTAGCTAAATGGTATCGCAAGTCAGGCCATATGATGATTCAGTGTAGGATACAGGTTCGATTCCTGTCGGAGGAGACATATTTTCTATGAAATTTCTCGAACATTCAAGCCGGTAAAAGTTGTTAATACTGTTTATTATAAACAGAGCGTTTACTCATATATATATGTGTGTGTGTAAAAGTGTTTCAAGCTAGAATATAATTCCTTTTACAAGGAATCTAAATAAATATCACATTCTTTTTCTTTATGTGCCGTTTCCCTTCAGGACGTGGGCGATCATGGCTTTCCACAATTTCCTGACCATTGTAGCTCTTAATAAATTTTGTCTTTATCATTTCTCCTAAAGCTTGTACCTCCAGCCATTTACCTAAGCTCATTAACTTAGTTACGCCTTGTTTTACTCTGTCCCTCTTGCCTTCATCGGTTTCGTAAGTACCACATTTTCTAAGACCTCTTTCCACTTCATCGACCGCAGAAATTTCAACTGTCTCTTCCTTATGTTAAGTAGAAGTTTCATTTTTGTTTCCATTTTCTCTAAAACTTTGTCGTTGCTCACTCACATGTTCGGTCCATGGTATCCTCAGCATTCTTCTGTAGAACCACATTCAGTTGCTTCAAGTCTCCTCTTCATCTGTGAGACGATTGTCCAGCATTCACTGCTATAGGGAAGGATTAATTATTATTATTATTATTATTATTATTATTTCCTTTGATATCTGGCGTTTACACATTTCTTTCCGGGTCCCGCCCAGGGACCTAAGGTTAGAAATGGCATCATGACACTTTCCACTGCAAAAAAATAAAAAATAAAAAAATAATTACATAGATAAAGCCCTTCGTAAAGTGTGGGCTGTACTTGTCAGAACAATTTTTTGTATCTCTTTGAGGCATGGACTTCCAGGGATCCCTTCAATCAGCCTACTGGAATCTTTTCCAACCAGTCCAAGGGCTCCAACTACAACAGGAATTGTTGATGTTCCCATGTGCCACATTTTTGAGATTTCTATTTCAAGGTCCTTGTATTTTGACAGTTTTTCGAATATCTTCAAAGACACATTGCAGTCTGCAGGGACTGCCATATCAATAAGGAGGCACTTATTTTGTTTGTGGTCTTTAATAACAATGTCTGGGCGGTTGGCTTTGATTGTTCTGTCAGTGTGTATTGTGTAGTCCCATAGAATTATTATTATTATTATTATTATTATTATTATTATTATTATTATTATTATTATTATTATTATTATCTTTGATTTCTAGTGTGTACGCATTTCTTTCCGGGTCCCGCATAGAGACCTACGGTTAAAATGGCATCATATTACGGAATAAAGACGCTTACTACTTTCATGTTCTTTGACACATATCATGTAGTCTTCTGTAGTTTTCTGGTATCTTTGAAGGCGAATTGTTGTAGTTTTGTAGGACAGTTCTAGTTGTACTAATCCTCTGCCTCCTACGGATCTGGGCACATACAGACGATCAACATCAGCTTTTGGAGGATGCATGCGGTAACAAGTGAGAAGCTTTCTCGTTTTGGCGTCCATTCGCTTAATGTCTGCTATGGTCCAGTTAAGGATGTTAAAGCTGTACTGAACCATAGCGGCAGCCAAGGTGTTTATGGCTGATATTCTGTATTTTGAATTCAGCTCGGTATTTAGTACCAGACTCACACACCTGTAGTACTCCTTTCTTACCTTCCTTTTCATTTCTGTATGTTGTATACCATTTCCTTCGCTAATTCCTAGATAACTATAGGCTTCATCTTGTTCCAGTTCCCTAAACCTTGTGATAAAGTCTAAATCTATTGAGAGTGTTTCTGTAATTCTCCCTTTCTTGAATGTTACTTTTGCACATTTATCTAATCCGAAGTCCATACCTATGTCGTCACTGAAACATTTTATAATATTGAGGAGGCCCTTCAATTCATTTTCGTCTTTGGCAAAGAGTTTGAGATCATCCATGTATAGTAGGTGATTGAATATTTTTTTTTTGTTTGCTTGTTTAGTTTGTAAACATAGCTACCGTTGTTTAATGCGTAAGGGGGATTCAGGACGAACAAAACAAAATGGGTGTCAGGGAGTCTCCTTGAAAGATTCCTCGTCGGATATTCAGACGGTTGGAGATGGCAGTGCCTCTGGTCTGATTTAGGTGTAGTGTGGTATTCCACATTCCCCTGCTGTGCTTAAGAAAATTTATTACCACAGGGGAGACTTTGTACATTTCCAAAGTTTTAAGTATTCAAGAATGTGGCACACTATCAAAGGCTTTACGATAATCAATCCACGCTGCGCTAGATTTTCTATATCATCTCCTGCAGTTTTCCAAGATCATTTTGTTTATCAGTAGTTGATCTTTGCAACCATATGAACCTCTCTTGCATCCCTTCTGTTCCAGTGGAACAGACCAGTAGAGTGTTCGCTTCGAAAAAGATCATCATCATCATGATCATCATCATCATCATCATGATCATCATCTTTGATATCTGGCGTTTACACATTTCTTTCCGGGTCCCGCCCAGGGGCCTAAGATTAGAGATGGCATCATGGCACTTTCCACTGCAAAGAAAGAAAAAAAAAATAATAATTACATAGCTAAAGCCCTTCGTAAAGTGTGAACAATTTTTTCTATCTCTTTGAGGCATGGACTTCCAGGGATCCCTTCAATTAACCTACTGGAATCTTTTCCAACCAGTCCAAGGGCTCCAACTACAACAGGGATTGTTGATGTTCCCATGTGCCACATTTTTGAGATTTCTATTTCAAGGTCCTTGTACTTTGACAGTTTTTCGAATATCTTCAAAGATACATTGCAGTCTGCAATTATTATTATTATTATTATTATTATTATTATTATTATTATTATTATTATTATTATTATTATTATTATTTCATTTACAGTTAAATCTAACGGATGATTTCTAATCACCGATGTTTAATCGAACCAACCTGGATAAGAAGTTTAAGTCTTATTTTGAAAAATATAATCTCACGTAACAGTTTAGTAGTCTTTTCCGTGTTTCTAGCGAACTTTTCCTATTTCTCAGTACTCTTCTTAGCTTTTGGGATACAACTTTCTCTATCGCAACGCGTCTTCTGTTTCCAGTGTCGCACTTTTCCGTCCTCTGTTAAAACACTTCCTAGATATTGGATTGACTTATATATATATATGTTGCTTTTATAGTTTCTTACCGCAAAATTTGAACATTTTAATTTTTCTCGATATTTTCTTTTACATTTCAGAAGTATAAAAAATAAATTGATGCAATTGAAGATGTCCGACGAAAATCAGAATCACAAACTGAAGTGACTGTGGAACATACTGAGCCCCAGGAAATCTGTGATGACATGGAATAATGTCTACCATGAAGTTTTTCCTTCGTATACAATGGTCGAACGTTAAATTGCGTAGTGTCGTCTCGGAAGTGATCACTTGGAGGCAAACCACAAGAAGAGCGGTCTGTGGAAGCAACCTTTATTGGGAGAGAAAACTGTCAAAAAATGAAATAAAAATTAAAATATATTCTTCTTCTTCTTGTCATTAAAACATTGATCTGAAAACGTTCGTGGGATTCCTTTTATATATATATATATATATATATATATATATATATATATATATAGATATATAGATATATATACAAACATATATTGTTAAATATAACAGACAACGAATGTTTATTATGTTTGATCGTGAGCCGTTCTAAGCTTCGTATAGTAGCTTTAATTGCGGAAGAAAATAAAGACAAAAATTATCCAACATTTGGATATTTTTTATCCTGTTCCCCGATCTAAGTTTTCGGCTCACATGAGCCATCATCAGAGTGGTTATATGGTCATTTCACCATCAAAGATGATATCCTGTTATGTTTGCGTTTCGATAAGTGGTTAATGTAAGAACTTAATATTTTGGTGTTATATATATAGAGTAGCACATTTGTACTCATAAAATATGCGGGTTCGCATGTAAGTAAAAAGGATAACGGTAACTCAAAGAAACATATTTAGGAATACAATATATGAATGGACAGACAGCAGCAAAATTGCATATCATTTCGCCTCACGTTTGAAAAAAATTGAGAAATTCATTCATCGTAGCTGCTTCGAGTATCTGGTGTCTCTAAGTTGGAAAAAAAAAGGTATTGGGAGTGACCAATCATGACGATTTCTTGATAACAGCTTAGAGACACCAGATATTCGAAACAACTAAAAGAACGATGAATTTCGAAATGTTTTTCATATATACATATATATATATATATATATATATATATATATATATATATATATATATATATATATATATGAAAAACATTTATATATATATATATATATATATATATATATATATATATATATCGAAATGTTTTCATATATATATATTATATGAAAAACATTTCGAAACAACATCGTTCCTTTAGTTGTTTGGAATATATTGTAACAAGCGTTTGTAGTATTTCAACCCCTCTCTTTCCCTCTCTCTCTCTCCCTCTCTCTCTCTATGTAAATAAATATATATATATATATATATATATATATATATATATATATTGTAACCAGCGTTTGTTGTATGTCATTCCCTCTCTTTCTCTCCACACACACACACATATATATATATTGTAACCAGCGTTTGTTGTATTTCATCCCCCCTCTCTCTCCATATATATATATATATATATTAAAAAGAAGAGAAACCGCAAATGTTTTGGTTAATATATATATATATATATATATATATATATATATATATATTATTTTCCATATTTTTGCTGCACGGGTTTCCGGTCTCTCGACCTTCTTCAGGTAAAGAGTGGATATTTCCACATATGAAAACGAATTATATCCCTTATTTTTTTTCGATGACTAACCATTGCCATTTTTGTGTAGCAGTAACCCCGTCCTTAACCAGTCCAAGAAAGACATTGGTGCTAGTACAACACAAAAAAAGATGGCAAATAAAATATAATATATATATTCACATTTTAACCAAAACATTTGGGGTTTCTCTTTTCTTCTTGATATATATAGAGAGATGAAATACAACGAACACTGGGTACGGGTTGGGATCGACTATGATTGAGATTCGAACCCGTGTCTACACAGTCATAAAGCGAACGTTCTAACCCCGCGCCCATGTCCATACATGCGTAATGCTGTATTCAAAGTGTTAGATACAGGGACGCTGAGCTTGAAATTTATTTTTTTAATGCCCAGTGTACCTAGATTCATCGCCTTAGCTGACCTCATTTAGCGTTCTATCTCTTTTGTTGCAGTTGTTTTTTTACTTTTTTATTTGATCTCTTTTTTTTTATATATATATATGCGCGTGGTGTAATGGATAGCGGCCTGAAATGCGAAATCGGAGAGCCGAGTTCGAATTCCAGTCGAGTTTGTTCATTTCACATGCCCTGTATGAATCCATCACCCACTTGATATGGGTTAAGTAATAGGACGCTCGGGCTCTGCAGCCTTGGTTGGCAACCAGTCTAGAGAAGAAAAATCACATAATAGGCAGTTAGGGAAAGGATTCACATTGACTACGATCTCGACGACAGTTGCATACTTTTCAGCTTTTATTGTTTTAAAATATTCCACTACTTCATTGTTTCGGACGTTCTGTCTTCCGGCATTCATCAGGTGTATACTGATCCGGGTAACCTACAGGGAATTCTGATGTGAACCACATATTTAATCTACGGTTGATAGTTCTCGTTCCACTGCCCATGTTTAGGGATATCTCATCTAGTTCTTATTCTTAGTACTGCCATTGCCCGCTCTGTTACAAATAAGTCTCTCAAATACACACTGCCCGGCCCAGGGACAATTCTCTGGTATCTCTTCTCTGTGGAGAACTTGAAGCCTTAAACATTACCTACCTGTTGATGAGTGCTGCTAATTGTCATGCTTGACTTCACTCACGTTTTTCTCTGTTGTTACAGCTGCTGTTGTTATTGAAGACTTGCTGTCATTAGTCTTTATTTGAGGCTTCTATAACGTATTTATTTTGTATAGTAGGCCTTGTAAGGAAGTGCTCATGCACAGAATATGCTCTGATTCTTTCAGACGACTAACTCTCCGGTCTCCTACCTTGTCCAGTATTTTCCCTTCAGTGCACAAGAGATGATGACTACCATTTTCCTCCATACATGATCAGTCATATCTTATATTCCACGTTATAGTGATTTACTAAGTGTAACAATTATATATATATATATATATATATATTTCTGTAGTTTACTGCTATAGCAAGCAGAGACATTTTTTTCTCTCCCGATGATGGCCATGTTGGTCGAAACTAGTCGAGGAATATAAATGAAATAATAATAATAATAGCATAAGAATATTAATCTACAACCCAGTGTGTCTGAAGATTTTAATTGATTTTTCTAATAATTTTTATCGTTCAAAATATATATATATATATA
Source organism: Acanthosepion esculentum (assembly GCA_964036315.1). Lineage (NCBI taxonomy): Eukaryota > Metazoa > Mollusca > Cephalopoda > Sepiida > Sepiidae > Acanthosepion > Acanthosepion esculentum. The sequence continues at coordinate 102,685,703 of OZ038484.1, forward strand.
TATATATATAAAGAACAATATTGGAAAAAGTTTTGTTATTTACATTATTCGGACTGTTATCTTCATCTTAATTGCCATATTCACAACGTTTCGACCGTTGTACGCTCCGGCCTTCTTCAAGTGATTGGAATTTCGAACCGAATCCTTTATTACGTCCACCTAGGGAGATTGTTCTAGTTTCATGTGTCATGCCTCTTCCGAATGTCTCAGTTATTTCCCTTTAACTCAGCTCTCAAGTTTTTTTTTAACTGTTGGGTCTAGTGCCTGGATCTAGCTAACGTCTTTATGCCCTTGGCCATGAAGAAGGTCGGAGTGTACAACGGCCAAAACGTTATGAAGATGTGGATAACTGTCCGAATAATGTAAATAACGTAAATAATCATAATACCACATCTCAGAGATATAGACAGATACGGAAAAGTTTTCTTGTAACGAGTTTCGTTTTTTAAGACTTCATAAAGCCCCACAAAACGAAACGCGCCATAAGAAAAGTTCTTCCCCACACACAAGGTGTATCAAAAATACTTTTACAAACTTTAGGAGTGGGTTCCTCACACCAATACAAGGGCAAAAATCGATATGAACATATATCCACAAATCCTGCGTTTTTGAGTTATTAAGCTTAAAGTTTACGGTAGACGCTGTTAAATGTACAATTCAAAAATAACTTTGCAAACTTTGCGGGCGGGTTTCTGATTCTACCGTAAACTTTCCTTAAACTTAACTAAAAAAAAAAAAAAAAAAAAAAAAAAACATTGGAATACATCCATTAATAACAAACTCCAAAACATTAAACCCACTGTTGGAGAATGGAACTTAGAATACAAAAATGGAAGAAAACAGGTCGTGCAGACCCGCATTCACATAGGCCACACCGACATCACCCACCATTATTTACTAGAGGGCACAGAATCCCCAATATGCACTACATGCCAAGAGAAATTTACAGTGAAACATATACTGTTAGAGTGTATAGATTTTGATCTATGCGAACAAAATATTACTAAGTGAGTAATTTAAAAAAAAAACTTTTTACGAAAATAAAACCATCTAAGATTGTAAATTTCCTAAAAGAAATTGGATTGTACTAAAAAATATGGATAATTGAAAATGGTTCAAATATATATGTATACATACACTTTTTTTTTTTTTTTTTTAAACCAAACTATCGCTATGAATCTATTTCAAAAATTTTGTTGGCATTAAATGACCCACTGAGGTTGATATGCCATAAAACAAAACAACCAACCAAGGATTTGTGGGCATATGTTTATATGGACTTTTGTTCTTGTTTGGGTGTGAGGAACCCGCCCCCAAAGTTTGTAAAAGCATTTTTAATACTGCAAAGCTCTTCAGTAAAATGAATGGAGCACTTTGGCTGATTGGCATTTGTTTACATTTGTAAAAACAGTACGCTAGATTTAGTTGTGTAACTCTACCGAGTGAAGATAGCTCTGGCTGACACCAAATTAGTTGTGTTTCAATCCTGGCTTGAGGCATTCGAAAGTCTAGTCGCACTGAGGAGCTGTGATACAGCGAAACTGTACTGTCTGTGAATGACATACATATATACACACACACACACACATATATATATATATATATATATATATATATATATATATATATACAGTGTAATCCGGATATAAGAGAGTTGTCGGGACCGGAGAAGAAGTCTCTTATATCCGGTTTGGTCTATTTTGTTTTAACACGTGCTCTAATTTGGGACCAGAGAAAACCTCTCTTATATCCGGGTTACACTATATATATATATATGTGTTGTGTGTGTAATATGTATGTATGTACGTGTGTGTGTGTGTGTGTGTGTGTGTGTGTAATATATATGATTTACGCGTACGCGTGTGTATGTATACCCATACATATATGTGTACACATATATTACTATAGATGCTATATTGTTCGAGTAAAAAACAAAAAATAAAAAAAGAACCCTCTCGGCACCAGGCCATCATGTTCCCCAGTACATCCACTCATGAACAATAGGGACGCGCCCAACTAGCTATGGTCAGGCATGTGACAAGCATATCTTTGGCACTGAACGAGATATTTATTGTAGCCCATCTTAATTAACCAAGACAAAACATTTAAATGTTAATTATCCTGGGCTAACAGAATTTGAGGCTTCGTTATATATATATATACACACATACATACACACGCATAAAGGGTAATTAAAAAGTAACTGCCTTTTTTATGTACAAGTGACCAGCCAAGAGTCCTGACTTAACACCCTGTGACTTTTTTTTGGTGGGGGCGTTAAAGGAGCATGTCTACTATAACAAACCAATACTTTGGAAGAACTTAACGGGCGAATGCAAGAAGTTACGTATTCCGTACTACAAGAGATCCTGGTCAAATCAGTTGACGCGATTCCTAGGCGAGTCGAGAAGCTGGTAGCGAAATCTGGTGCCCATATCAAATTTTTAATAAAACCTCTTGCTAAACGCTTTCCTCATATCCATTTCATGTAAAATTTATATTTAATAATAAGTATTTTAAAATAGAGAGTTACTTTCCAATCACCTTATGTGCACATATATATATTATATATATATATATATGTTTCAATAACTGTATTTCTAAAAATATTTCAGTCGCATCGTGATTCCCCCCACCTGATGAAACGTTAAAAATGTTTTCCATTTTTTTAACGTTGAAACAAGATGCACAGTTTTGTAGTGGACATGTGCATGTTCTAATGTAAACACTGCATAATAAATGAGTGTTTACGTCTCTACTTTTGTAATGAGCTGTTTTAAATTAATATTCTGAACGCCGAAATCTTAATCTTCGTTCTTTTAGATTTTGATATATATATATATATATATATATATATATATATATATATATTTAGATGATCATTTATTAGCATGAAAAATGAAAAACTTCAACTAAAATTTTTAATGATTTTGAAACTTCTCCAATTTAATTCATAAACAACTTCCTAATATTTTTTTTATCCGAAATTTGCATCCAACAGAAATCTAACTAAAATAAAGGGCCTATATTACATTGAAATTCTAGTCTTCAAATTCAACAAATCTCCTCTGTTCTTATATATCATTTTCTTTTCTTTAGTTTTATCAGTGGCACAAGTCAAGTGGCCATTGGGCTTGCAGCCCATATGTAGATCTTTCACTGTTAGCAACTTTAATCTAAAAATAAATGAAGAAGAGGAACAAGAAGAAATAACAGCAACACAAGTACAACCGACACCTTACGAACGGCTTTATGTATGTAAAATGTGTAATCTTAGCTTGTTTTTTTTTTCCCCCCTCAAAAAAAGACTCAGTTGAAGATGTCATGATGCCATTTCTGACCTTGAGACTTTGATCGGGACTCGGAAAAGAAATGAGTATACATCCGAAATCAAATCAAAATAATAATAATAACCACATCATATTTTAGGAAAGGAGTTTCAAACAAGGGATTTAATATTGAAAATTAATTTATTGATAAAGATTCATTTATTGAAAATGTTTGGCAGCGTAAATGCAGATGAAATGTCAAACCTATTGCTGAGAGGTTACTGTTCCCCATTATGCGTACTTGAATACAAAGGATTTTCTATGTAATTCGGGTTACTAATATCCTGCAAAAGAAAGAAAAAGAATGAATCATGATTTTCTTATTTTATATTCAATTTCATAGCAGAACAAAACAAAAAAAATAATAATGAAACGATATTATTTATTAGCATTTTAAAATTTACTTTCCAGGCAATTATTCCAACCTTTCTTATTACAACGTATTAACTGGAATTCTGAAATTAACCATTTATTCATCCCCCCCACCCCCGGGGGGACAGGTTTTACTCGTTTTTGTTTTCCATGTTTATGGCATATCAGCTATTCTTCAGTTTTGAATCCGAGCTTTGAATAGTGTACAGGAATAGATACCATCGAGAAGGCATTATTAAATTTAGAATAAAGGGGGAGAACTCTGAAATATCGAAGAGACTTGCTGCCACTTGATGTCCATTGTAGGCTACTACTGTTGTGAACACTTATTAAATAAATAATATTTAAAGAAAATTATATTTTTCAATAAAAGATTTAAACTTCTTACCCAGGTTGGGTCATTAAACATCGGTGGTTCCAGATCATCCGTTAGATTTAACTGTAAATGAAATAATAATAATAATTAATAATCCTCCCCTATGGCAGTAAATGCTGGACAATCACCTCACAGATAAAGAGGAGACTTGAGGAACAGATATGTGGTTCTACAGAAGATTGCTGAGAAAGCCATGGACTGAACATGTGAAGAACGATGAAGTTTTAGAGAAAATCAAAACAAAAAGGAAACGGCAATCTTTGTGCCCCCAAACAAACGAAGTGTCAAAAGGACGGTTTTTCTCTTGACACCGCTATTATTTTAACTACCTTCTCTCCTCGGAAATAATTGTAATATATATCTCAAAGTGAATTGATACATTTTTTGTTCTTGAAAATTTACAATATAAAACATTTAGACTGTTTATTTACAAGAATTTTATATTTACAATATTCTAAAAGCCAACACAATTAAAACTAAAGCAATGCAATATTTATCATTTACAAATTTATAAGGAAATAAATATGAAAGCAACATTATTCATGAATTTATAAATATTTATTAAATTATAAAAAAGTTAAATATCTGAACCAACTGTAATGAAATCCTTATTTACCATTTTATAAAGTTCGAATCAATTGGCAATGAGTCGATGTTTTGTACCCCCCCCCCAAAAAAAAACAAATAATGTAAATAAACAATAGTGTTTAATATTTTTTGTTGTAAATTCTCAAGAACAAAGAAAATGTATAAATTCACTTTCATATGTTTGGCTTTATTAAAACTCGCTTTTTAAAACAAACATTGCCGAGGAGTGAAAGTAGTTAAAATAATAACGGTGTCAAGGGAAAAACAGTCATTATGATACATATTTTTTTTTTTTCGGACATGAAGGCTAAATATTAACAAGGAAACTTTTACTTAGAAAGTAAGGCTGGAAACGTGACATTGAAATCAGAAGATGGATTTGAATAGTAAAGATGCCTTCCATAAAATAAAGAAAGTGCGATCAGGAAAAAGTCGATGCAAAAAGAAAAAAAAAAAAAAAAAAGGAAAGAGTGCAGAACTGCTATGTAATACCAATACTCCTACATGGCAGTGAATGCTAGGCAATCGCCTCACAGATGAAGAAGAGACTTGAAGCAACAGAAATGGGGACGTTGAAAATATCATTAACTGAGCATGTTATTAACGAGGAAGTAGTAAGGAAAATCGAAAGAAATAAAAAGAAAGATGCATATACTTAGAATCAGAAAGAGACAGCTGAATTTTTTTTTGGGGGGGGGGTACAAAATGAGAAATGATTTGGAGAAATAAACACTCACAGGACATAGTGAAGGCAAGAAGGACATAGAAACCTACCCAACGAGCTTACGTAAGCAGATACTAAAAAGACATCTTACAAAGTGCTTTCTTCATTCGTGAAGTCCACTCTGTACGAGGTCAAAGGAGCCTCTCGAGATCGGTTACACAGTAAGAGGCACAGTTTATGCCGATATATGAGAAAGATAACGGTTAACCCGACACTTGAAGGAGTTATGATTGTAGTGATCGAAGAAACCTCATGGGAGTCGGTTCCATAAAGCAGCGGTTCTTGAGAAGCTGCTGCTCGATTGTAACTTACATCTCACTAATGGAATCCGAAGGAAATGGGAGTAGTTCGCTTCAACGTGCGTGACATGGCGAGTCTTAGCCAAGAAAGTTAAAACTTGTGGAACTAAGGAATATAGTTCATCTGAGCACTTTCCATGGATAGTGCAGTGAGTGACTTGCGACATTTGTGAGAAAGGGATTGCAGGTGGAAAATAATTTGTCACCTACAAGGATCCACCTCTGATCAACAGTCGCATAATATCGTGGTATTTGTACGACCATGGATTGGTGTCCCTGGATGTATATCCGGTGGACAACCCTGAGGCCACATAACGTTCTAGTCTCAGCCACGTTCTGGCTAGTTTGCATCTTCATTGACGACAGTGGCATTTTCATTTTCTCCTCAAAACAAATCCACTTAAGGTTCTCACTCCTTCATGACGTTTTCTGTTTTCTAATTCTTTCACGTCAAGTAACCTCTCGTGTCTTAGTGGCTTTTCTGTCTTGCTTGGTTGGTTGATTTTGTTTAGCGGCATATCCACCTCTATAGGTCCTTTAATGCCGAAATCTAAATATTTTGAACACAATTTTATGGCTTTAACTAAAGATATTTTGAATGCAGTTGTATGCCTTCAACTACAGATAAAATATACTGTTGGTCATTTTGCTATAAAATATATTGATAATTCTACAATAAAATCTATTACTGGTAAATTTACTATAAATATGAATAGTTGGTAATTTTTTTATATAAAAATGTATGGCTGGAATTGTTTATATAAAAATGTATTTTGTACATTCCTAGTTTTTTTTTTTTTGTTCGGGTTTTACTATTAGTCCATAGCTGGGACCCTAACAGCTGGACCTGGGAAAAACAAAAATTAAGATGTGGTTTCACGCTCCTCAATACTTCCACTACCTATAAAAGGCCTTGCTACTGGATGGCTTGCTTGGGGTGAATAAGATTTTTTTTTTTTTTAAATTCAACCAAACATTGCATACAAGATGGCTCCGGGAAAGTTTACATTGATATTATCGTTCGTTCGAGTCTCAAGGGTATGACAAGTCAGCTTCAGGACTATTAAGGCAATAAATAGAAGCCGTCGATTTCAGTTTATTTAAGATTTATTTTTCATAATTATTTTAACTTGTTATACATGCAGTTGCAATCAATAATGAATCGTGTACATGCGAAGTCAATACAATTAAATTGATCACGTGAGATGGTGCTAATCTCGTCAGCTATTTATAATCTTGTCCTCCTTTAATCACGTAGACTCGTTGAAACGAAGAAAAGAGTGCCGATCTACTATTTAAAATCTAATTTTCTACCGGGTACGACATTCATGGTTAAATATTATTATAAGCATACATATTTTCCCATTATTTAAACACATATTCGTAAAAAAAAAAAAAAATATTGCGTTGGTGCATAATTATCAGGCGTTTTTACACAATATTTATTATGAAAAAAGAAATATAATAATTCAACAACAACATTTTTAAATGATTATTCCGGATCGTATCATTGTCGACACGCATTTGTATGAAAATAAAATATTTTTATTAAAAAAAACAAAACAAAAAAGCAATTTTTATTAACAAATAACTCACCTACAAAAACGCCTGGTAATTATGCACCAACCCGAAATTATCAAATTTTGCATAAGTCTTCCAAAAATATTTTTGTTTTATTGCTTTATGTTTAATTAAATAGTGCCGCTCAAATAGAACGTGGTCAAATTCTCGTAATGAAAATGGCTCGTATGAAAAATTGTGAGCTGTTAAAGCAGTTGAATGTTTGCAGAAAAACAACCAGTTTTTAATGAGTGAAATTAAAGCAAATCCAATTCCAGATAAGAATTCATTCAATTCGTACCAGGAGAATCATTGAAGCCATCAAGAAGAGGGTGAAGAGATATCCACGAAGAAGCACGAGGAAAATTACAAAAGAGCTGATTATTTCGGGCAGGTCACTAAGGACGAGCGTGAAAGACAATTTAGGTTAAACCATTCAAGATTCATGATGACAACTCCAAGCAAAAAGAAAAAACGATTTGGCAGAAGGATTAGAAAATACTGGTTGCCGTTGCTTCTTTTGATGGTTCGTCATTTCCCATTTTGCTTATTTGAAAACTGGACCGGAGCGTACCCCCACGAACGGTTGTGAGAGAGGAAGCGTGATTGGAGGTCCCGAGCAGTGCTTTGTGATCCTCGCTATCTTATCAACATTTGCTTGTTTTTTTTTCTAACTACATTTATAAACACTACAAATTAAACTAAGCACAACTGATTATTAAAGGATGAAAAATTTTAGCGGGTTTTGATGTCATTCTGGGGTCTTTTTTTTTCTCTTATCCAAATCCGTTTACGCTACATTACCAGTAAACGTTCCTGAAGATGCCGGAAGAGTTTTGAAACGACATAAACCAACTGGTGTCATGGTTTAGGTTACTGTTCCTTCTGATGGATCAAAATTGTCCTCGGTGTTCATTGAAGAAGGGGGCAAAATGAAAAGCAGACTTTGACGCTCAACGTTGCTTAACTTCGATAATGGTACTGGAACCGGTGTTTCAAAGTGATATGGCCATAAGCTTTGCATTAGTAAAAAGTTAATTCCACACGTACAGATTCTTCTGGCAGGATGTTTTCGGAATCACTACAATCTTCAGGTCTAGACTTAACCGTTATCTTTCCTACATAAATTCATGGTCTTCATATCTTGCCTTTTCTTATACTCATGCAACACCACGCAGTAGCCCTCTAGCTTGAGTGGCTCTTTGGCCTTGTATTGGGAGAACATTAGTGTATATATATATATATATATATATATATGTAAAGGTTTAATACTTGGGCCGAAAACGTATTACATAAATATATACCAGTTCATTGTAGAAATAAATTAGTGTTATTCATATCCAGTCAAAATAATTCATGTTACCAACGACAAAGTCTGTTATGACAAATAAATCAAAAGAATTTAAAATAAATGAGTAAATATCTGAGAAGTATTCTAACAGTGGACTGAAATTACGACATGGAAATCCGAAGGCATATTGGGATAATAAAAGATGTCTTTCAAAAGTTAAGCAAAGTATTAAGAAGCAGAAAGATTTCGTTAGAAAAGGAAAAGAGTACAGAACTGTAATGAAATATCAGTCCTCCTATATGGCTGAATTCTGGAAAATCTCCTCACAGCTGAAGAAGAGACTTGAAGCAATAGAAATGTGTTTCTACAGAAGGATGCTCAGAATAACACGGACTGAACATGTGAGTAACAAAAAGGGATACTTATTAACACCAGGAAGAGACAGTTGAAATGTCTATGACACATAATGAGAAAAGAGGGCTTGGAAAATTTGATACTCACAGGAAATATTGAAGGCAAAGAGGGATAGAGGAAAACACATTACCTAGAGAGCTTGAGTAAATGGTTGGCGGAGTAAGGTTTAGGAGAGATAACAAAAACACACTATTAAGAGCTACAAAGAATAGGAAATTGTGGAGATGTCAATGTGACTTGCCTCATATGGTAAATTGGAGCCATAGCTATAAGCAGGATTCGGGATTCCTTCCATTTCAGTCATATTTTCAAAAGAATATTTCCTGTTAACAGAAAGAGAAACACCAGAACTGTTAATATGCGTACATGTAATACAAAATAATCATAAACTCTATATTCAATGTTTATCGATATTTGACATGACTTCATCGAGAACGGCGGCGTGTTTCCCGAAATCTATTCAAAAAGTAACTTTTAGTGGTTCAAATAGTTAATGTTACTGTCGGTTGAAAATTATGAGTTTTTTTTTCATTGAAACAGCTTTTCAGGAAATTAGACTTCAAGTCCAATAAATATTATAGCTCTTTCTAATACTGACGAGAGTTTCCATCCAAAGTGTTTGTTTCTGATATTGTGGAAAGTTAATACTTTAGTTATATCATTATTTTCTCTTCTAGTTATATATGCTACCAGTGACTGTTACTGCTTTTGTTAGAAGTGTTCAAATGTTGTGGTACGGTTGAGAAAAAGACCGGTCAAAAACGTCGTGAACCGCCGATGTAGCCATGTTTGGAACAATATTCCGAACACGACGTATGGAAAAACAACTTTCGTTTATTCTGTGTCGACAAAGAGAAGCTTCCCCCCCCCCCAAACGAAAGAACACTGCGATAAAAAGCGCCATATGTGTAACACTATTTAGGAACGGCAGGTTAATTAATCAATCGATTAACCACAGAAGTTAATTACGGGGATACTTACACCGATAGATATAACGAAAGACATACTGAGCGATTACTTACACCGATAGATATAACGAAAGACATACTGAGCGATATTCTTTTTGTTTTGTTATTTTCCCAAACAGAGTATCGGTGAAAAAAAAAAAGATTTTTTGTTTTGTTATTTTCAAGTGCGATTCAAGATAACCATTTTACTTTCTCGCTGAAGTTTGATGCTGAGATATGCCAAATTCTCTTCGAGGACAAAAGAAGGAAAAAGAGAAAGAAAAGAAAGAAACAGAGGGACAAGACTTAACAACTTAGATGATAAGAGAAGGAAAGAATGCCACCCACAAAAGCGATGTTGTTTTGGGTGGTGGCATGAGGAAGGTTTTGATGGTCATTTTTTGAGGGATACCAGAGCTTCTGGGCAGATAAAACATTGGCTGTGTCAGGATGACGAACTTGTGTTATCAGTAGTTGATGGGTCGTCTGCCGACCGCACACAGGACACCTGCATTCTGTTTAAGTTCGTTTGTGATAACGAAGGCTATGTTAGGGTATTTTAATTAACCCAATTTCGCCAAAAAGAATTGTCCACTTAATGTTGACGAAAAAAATTTTGGTTGAGATTATCAGTTGACGCCTATTGGCCGAATAGCCAGGCGGAGATGATCATGTGACGCAGAGAGGAGGCCTGCCACCGCCCATTGAGAGGATAGGTACGAGATGTTACTGCGAGGAAGTGGGAAAACCGTTGACGCCCTCTAAAGTATGGTGAGATACCCATATGAGAGCAGAAGAGGGTGGGAGTGGAATAAGATTTCCAAATACGGAAAATGATAATTATTTTTGACCGAAAACAAAGAAAATCCTTATTGGGGATTTGAAATCAACATGGTGGCCACACCACGTCCGACCCCACGCCAGGTTTTGATCGGCGTCCATATAAGCAAACATCTACGGGTGTTTCGGAGTTCGTCGAGTCGAGTCGGGTCGAGTCCAGACAGTGAGTCCATAGTAGAGACAGAGAGAGTCCAGTCAGTGAGTGAAGAGTACAGCCAGTACAGTAAGAAAGAGACGCGCCTCGCACAGGTGACCGCACGACTCCATGCCTTCCGACTTAGACGTCTAACCAAGAACAGATTTGTTGAAGACCGACTTTAGATTTCCCACCAAAACAAGTTTCCGAATTAGACTTCTAACCAAGAACAAATTATAGAAGTCTGACTTATATTCTCCATACAGATATCCAGAACTAGTTAAGGAACGCAAAAGTGTTACAATCCACATTTTTTTTTCTTCGGGCTGGGAGAGAAAGAGAGAGACGCACTCCTGTAACTCAACAAACCGACATAAAATTAATCACTATTCCTAACCAGTCGCTCGCCTTGAAGTTGTTTGTGCTTTTGTTTTTTTTGTTTTGTCTACAATTATTGTGCAGTATCACCTTGACCCGGATTCGGCTGGCACTACGGCCCGACGTTTGATTGATCTCGTCAACCTAAGATCAAATCACAACGTGGGTAGGTTGAATCGAGATCAAAGCAGTTGCTTCGGTGACCAGGCGTTGGAAGCGAGCCGAGTACGACAAGTTGGTGCTAGAACCCAGCAAGACTTCAACCGATGTCCCAGGGTTAGCCCGTCACAAAGGACCGGGTGTCACAAGTGCGCCGCGACCAGTACGGGTGTCACAAACGGTGCCCTGACCAGGACAGAGGAGGGTTGGGTGTCACATATGTAGAGAGTGGAAAGTTGTTCACTCTTTTTGTATATGTATGTGTTGGTCTGATCCCTACA
>OZ038484.1:102702396-102738123 GCA_964036315.1 Acanthosepion esculentum
TATATACTATATATATATACTATATATATAACTATATATATATTACTATATATATATATACTATATATATATATACTTATATATATATACTATATATATATACTATATATATATATACTATATATATATATACTATATATATATATACTATATATATATATACTATATATATATATATATACTATATATATATATACTATATATATATATATACTATATATATATATATATATATACTATATATATATATACTATATATATATATACTATATATATATATATATACACTATATATATATATATATATATACTATATATATATACTATATCTATATATATATATATACTATATATATAATACACTATATATATATATACTATATATATATATATATATACACTATATATATATATATATACTATATCTATATATATATATATACTATATATATATACACTATATATATATATACTATATATATATATATATACACTATATAATATATACTATATATACTATATATATATATACTATATATATATATATACTATATATATATACTATATATATATACTATATATATACTATATATATATATATACTATATATATATATATACTATATATATATATATACTATATATAATATATACTATATATATATATATACTATATATATACTATATATATATATATACTATATATATATATATAATATATATATATATATACTATATATATATATATACTATATATATATATATATACTATATATATATATATATACTATATATATATATATATATATACTTTATATATATATACTATATATATATATATATCTATATATATATATATATACTATATATATATATATACTATATATATTATATATACTATATATATATATATATACTATATATATATATATAATATATATATATATATATATATATATATATATATATACTATATATATATATATACTATATATATATATATATACTATATATATATATATATACTATATATATATATATATATACTATATATATATATATATACTATATATATATATATACTATATATATATATATATACTATATATATATATATACTATATATATATATATATATACTATATATATATATATATACTATATATATATATATACTATATATATATATTATATATATACTATATATATATATATACACTATATATATATATATACACTATATATATATATATATAATATATATATAACTATATATATATATATATATATATATATATACTATATATATATATATATATACTATATATATATATATATATATATATAATATATACTATATATATATATATACTATATATATATATATACTATATATATATATATACTATATATATATATACTATATATATATATATATATATACACTATATATATATATATACACTATATATATATATATATACTATATAAATATAAAAGTGGACATGGAAGTCAGCACTTAGAGGCGACAGTCTGTTTCATGCTAGTGCAATCGTCAGGCGACTAGTGCTGTTATTTTTCTCGGCTATTTATATAAGGGTCAGTGGTGCATTATGGGTAGTCAGAAAAAACCACAAACTCAACAAACAGATTTAATCAATGACAAATAAACAAATATATAAGATAAAAAATAAAAATGAAAATAAATAAAAACAAGCAAAACAATTTGACCCAAATAAATAAGCGAACAAGCGATTTCCGGTAATGACGGCCATTATAGACTACCAACAATAAGCTATATAAACAAATTTTTACTACGTTAACCAAAAACACCGATCAAAATAAAAGAATAAATAAATAAATATATAAGATAAAAAATAAAAATAAAAATAAAAAAACAAATAAAAAACAAGCAAAACAATTTGACATAAATAAATAAACAAATAAGCCACTTCCGGTAAAAGTAACCGCCAAAATAGACTACCCATAATGCACCACTGACCCTTATATAAATAGCCGAGAAAAATAACAGCACTAGTCGCCTTGACGATTTTTTTGAAATTTGTTGTCATTTCTCGACCGTTGCTCGTGAGCGCTTGATCTTTTTTTTTGTTCCCGTTTAGACCTCAGCGTTTTTGTTTTTGAAACTACAGTTTGGTTAAGTTTTATTTGAATTTTTATTTAACGACTGTTTTAAAAAAAAAAAAAAAAAAGTCACTTTTGTTTTTCTTTTCTCTCCATTTTACCCTCCTCTTATTAATTTTCTTTCCCTTTCTTTTATTCTAGTTTCCCATTTAATTTTCTTTTTCTCCCCTCTTTAATTTTTTGTTTTTACCACTTAAGTTTCTCTCTCATTTCTTTTATTTTATTTTCCTCTTAATTTCCATTTTAGCCCCCATTAAGTAATTCTTGCTTTCCATTTTTTCCCCTTCTAATTTCTGAACGCTTTTCCTTTTATTTTATCTATCCTTTTAATTTTCATTTTCCTTGAATTCCTCTCGTAAATCTATCTTCGTTTTATTTATTTTGTAACCCTTGTTTCGCGTTTATTTTTTATTAATACTTTGTTTATTTATTAATTTGTTTCTGTTCTAACTTTACGTTTTACGTGTTTTTCGTTTTAATTTTTTTTCATTACTAAATTTCGTTTGTAACCGTTCTACGTTTGTAATTTATTTGTTTTATTTTCTTTTGTTTTTGTTTGGTTCGACTCGCTTGTTTTAGTGTCGGCCATATTTAATTTTTTTTGCTAGCTTTGGCTTCTGCCAAAGTTTCGAATTTGGTGTCGACTAGTGTCGGCCATTTTGATTTTTTTTACTAGCTCGGTTTTTTTTGAAAAAGTTTAGTTCTTTATTTGTTTACCTGTTTTGAACGTTTTATTTTTTATTTACTGTTTTCCTTTTAATTGTTTTCGTCTTTAATTGATATTTGTTTTTAAGTTTTACGTGTTATTTGTATTAGAACTGTAATTGTATTTGTAAATTTAACTGTTTATTTTTTACTTCGTGGTTCGACTAGCTACTTAGTCAGCCATCTTATAATTTTTTTTACTAGCTCGTTTGTTTTATTTTTGCCAAAGTTTAGTTTTTTATTTGTTTACCTTTTTGAACGTTTTCTTTTTGTTATTTAGTGTTTCCTTTTTAATTGTTTCGCCTTTAGGCGATATTTGTTTTTAGTTTTTACGTGGTTTGTATTATTTTTGTAATTGTTTGTATTGTTTAATTTTAACTGTTTATTTTTTTACTTTTTTGTTTTGACTAGTTTCTTAGTTCTCAGCCATCCCATTTTTTTTAACTAGCTTCGGCTAGGGAATTTAATTTAATTATTTTATAAATAATTTTCTTTTTTTTCGCCTTCTAGGC
Organism: Acanthosepion esculentum; assembly: GCA_964036315.1. Taxonomy (NCBI): domain Eukaryota; kingdom Metazoa; phylum Mollusca; class Cephalopoda; order Sepiida; family Sepiidae; genus Acanthosepion; species Acanthosepion esculentum. Next base: position 102,705,758 of record OZ038484.1, read on the forward strand.
GAAACTTATTAAATATCCCGCCCACTATTTCTCCACTCCCGTCCCTCCCATTTACAACATGGAGAAGAAGGAAAAAAAACCGCCTTCCTTCTTGATCACTAAAAAAAAGACTAATACGCTTGCTTCCCTCAGGAAATCTGTGAGGAAGCATCTTTTTAACCCCAAAAAAGACCCGCCGGATAAAGACAATACGGAGGAGTACCCGGCCCTCCCTAGAACACCTACAAATGAAGAGATCGTAGATGTTTTAAAAAAGGCTGCCAAAGACAGGGTAGCCAAAGAAATGCAAGAAAAGACAGAGAAAAAGAACTCAAATGTGATTACAGAGGTCGGGGATTCGCCCTCTTGTTGGAAGTCCCCGCCAAAATGCATCATCGATATCGCGGAGTTCCTGGAACGTGCCAAGGGTTACGCTCACCTCGTGGTGAAAAACGGGCTTTTGGAGGATCCAGTCGAACTAAAGAGAATCGATAAAAGAATTGTGTCAGTTTTTGTCGTCGACAAGCGTTCGCGCAAAATTTGTCGTTCGACTAAAGACACAGTGTTGAAAGCACTGGAGTCCCTGGGGTTCAAGCCCCAAAGAATTGTGAAAGGCAAAGGGTTTTTCATGTGGGACGTACTGCTGCCCACTGCCGAAGATTGTATCAGAGCCACGCGGAGGGATCTGATTACAAAAGATCTGATCCTTCGTACGGAATACGAGGGTCGGCGTAGGACCAGGGTAGCCGTATACGAGGTCCCTCCTCAGGTTATCGGAGAACACCTTGCCGCGTTCTTGGGCCAATTCGGCGAGATATTGGCCGCTTCTTGCGATAGCCTGACTGGGGGATGGAGCTTCGATATGATGCTGGACAGAAAGGCCTTCAGCTCCGTCCCCAACTGGATTGACGTATGTGACCTGAAGCTGCCGGTCATTGTGACCGGCCGTAAACCAGCCTGTTGGAAGTGCGGAGTGATTGGTCATCTCTCCTCTTCCTGCCCAGAGAAGAAGGCCTCTGGGACTCAGGTCACTAACGACCAAACTCCCCCTCTGACCGAGTCTACTAAAACCGCCACGCCTGTAATGGGCATGCCAGCTGCCGGGACCGGAGAGGTTGTTCCCCCGGTTGGGTCACCATCAAAGCCCCCATCCCCCGAAGAGCCCTCTTCCACCGCTTCTGCGGCTAAGAAGGGGGAAGAAGGGGAATGGCAGGTAGTTGGCAGGGTCAGGGGGAAGCGTCAGCCAGCGGGTCCTCAGTCCCCTGAAGCCTCGGGGACGAAAGACACAGACAGTCCCACTCCCTCTATCAACAGCAAGGGCGACGCCCCGACCTCTTTACATGATCAAAAAAAGAAGTATGAGCCTTCATACGAAAAGGCTGAGAAACTAAAACATCTGAAAAAACAACTAGATGAGAAGAAAAAAACAAAAAAATCCCCGGCAAAAAAAACCCCCTCAGTACAGTCATCTCAACCTGCTTCTCCTGATAAGTCCCCCCCTAAAAAGAAGGCCACCCTTTCCACATCCTCCAGCTCTATTCCTCCTACCCCTCCCTCCAGAGTGAAGCCTTCTCCGGCCACCCCTTCCACTTCTCGTGCCCAGTCCCAAATCCCTCTCAGTAGAGACCCCAGCCCTATTAGACAACCCAGCACTCCTCGTCACTCTCCCAGTCCTTCACCCTCTAAAGCTTCAATGCCCCCTCCAGTTACAAAAAGGCCACGAAGCCCCACCCATGAGACTAGCGACAAAAAAAAAAAACCCAAGCACATTTACAACCACGGAACTGACATTTGCAAAATCTCCCCGCTTCAAGATGAAAAAGCCAAAGATTATGGTAATAGGATTACTAATTTAAAGTACCTATTATCAATAAAACAGTTCGGGGATAAGAACATTGATAATCCTCTCAACTTTCCCAAGGCACAGAGGGTTTTAAGTGTCATAAGAGTGCATTCTGGATCGACACACATTTGGGCCATGTTGGAGGAGGCGATAACTTCTTTCAACATGACCCCTCCTATAGCCATCACTGAGAGCGATACGCTTCGCAAAATGAATTGTTTTTGTGCTGGGAGGGTCCCGGTTTTTGTTCACCCCTCCCTCTATAGAGCACTAAAACTGACGTTCCCGTGGGATATCGGCGGAATCTCCCAAGACGGCACCATCAATACTGAGATGGGCCATGGGTCAATGGGAGAGGCTGTCGGTATCCTTACCCCGGCCATGTTTAAAGCAGGTAAACAACCCTAATCAGTTTTCATAATGGCTCTCTGGTTAGCTACTTTGAATGTCCGGGGCCTGAGGTCGGAGTCTCGCAGGGCGAGGCTCTCTCGTGACCTTCAGCGCCTCGGGGTGGATATCTGTTGTGTTCAGGAGACCCGGTTTTCTTCTCATGATCGTGAGGCCGTGCTGTCTAGGGGGTTCGCCCTTTATTCAGCATGTTTTGATGGTCGTTCGAGGGGTGTCTCTTGGCTAGTGAGCAGGTCTTTAGACGCTGTATGTACTCTTGTTTTCGCAGATCCGGCGGGCAGGCTTTGTGTGCTGGACGTTACCATAAAAGGTAAGGCTTTGCGTTTCATCGGCGTTTATGCGCCCAATATCCATGCTGAGCGACCTGGTCTGTTTCGGCAGATCCAGCCGTTTTTGACGACATCTCGTCGGGTAGTTTTAGCGGGCGATTGGAATGCCGTCCTTGACCCCGATATAGATCGTATTGGGAAAAAACGGGCTACTAACAATCCTGATGTGAAACCATTTCGGGACTTTATCGACGGGTTTGATCTCGTCGATAAGTACCGGAATGAGCATCCTCGGGATATAGTTTGGACTTGGACTAATAGTGGCACCTCGGATCGTGGGACGCTTGCGAGCTACCTCGACCGAGTCTTAGTTAAGAGAGTCGATGTAGGGCTCTTAGGCTGTCCAAGTTTCCATTATATAGTTTATTCGGATCATAGGCTTGTCCGGGTCCGTGTAAACTTAGATAAGCCTAGGGTTAGGTTGGCTGGTTACTGGAAATTCAACTGTTCACTTTTTGGTGAGCAGGGATTTCGGGACCAGCTGGTACTAATGATACAACGGGAATTGTCGGGAGCGGTTTTTGGGAACGCCTGGTGGGGTAAACTTAAATCCAAAATTAGAACGTTTGCTGCCGATTTTAGTCGTCGACTCAATCGAGATAGATTAGCGGCGCAAACTGTTTTAGAAGAAAAAGTTGATCGGGCCGTGAAATCCCGTGTTAGTGGGGATGTAGCCTTAGCTAAGGCAGAGTTGGCCTCCTTGCTTATCAAGAAGGATCAAGCTCTGGTAGTTAGGGCTAGGTTAAAAAGAATGTCCTCTGAGGCGACGAATATGGCCGCTGAATTGCGTGCAGAGGAGAATAGGAGTGCGTCACGACGACATATCGCGTGCGTCACATTACCGGATAATCGGACCGTGACTACAAACGCGGGCATATGTGAGGCCTTCCGAGATTACTTTCAGGATCTTTTCACCAGGGAGCCCGGTCTGAGCTCTGCTCAGTTCGACTCCTATTTAGCCGACTTTCCCTGCCTCGAGGCAGCTGAAGCGGCTGGGTGCGAGGGTCCCATAACAGAGTCTGAGATCTGGGATGCGCTGAAGCAGGCTGGCCTGGATAAGTCTCCGGGACTCGATGGTTTGCCCTACGAAGTGTACTTGAGGTTGTCGCCCGTTTTTGTACCTTTGCTGGAGCTGGTTTTCAACCACTGGATGAAGCAGGGGTCTATACCCCAACGCTTCACCAGGGGTGTGATCAAGTTGCTGCGTAAGGACAAGAACGGTGGGGATGGGTTAGGGAACTTTCGCCCTTTAACGATGTTAAACACGGAATTAAAGATTTTGGCGAAGATCTTAGCCAACCGTTTGCAGCTTGTCCTGTCTAGTCTGATTGGCCCCGAGCAGACTTGTGCTGTGAAGGGCAGGACTATTCAGGATAGCCTGCATATGGTACGCTTGATCTTAGAACAAGTCGACGGTGAAGCCGCGCTGATCAATTTAGATCAGTCCAAGGCCTTCGATAGGGTTGACCATCGTTTTCTGGAGGCTGTCCTTTCGGCGGCCGGTTTCGGAGCCGACTTTCGCTCCTGGATCCGACTCTTGTATGCGACCCCCGGTGCGCTGGTGGAAGTGAATGGAGTAAGATCGAAGCCTTTCGTATTGTCTCGCTCTATTCGTCAGGGTTGTCCGCTCTCGCCTTTGCTGTACGTTCTTGCGTTGGAACCTTTCCTTCGCAAGTTAAAGGCGAATCCGGTCCTGCGTGGAATATCTCTGCCTGGGGCTACCACCTCAGCAAGGTATTCTGCCTATGCTGACGACGTTTCGGTTCTTGTGTCGAGCAGAGCCGAGATTGACGAAGTCAGCAAAGTGGTCAGTGGTTATGAGATGGTGACAGGGGCCAAGATCAATCGCGATAAGTCTGTGGGCTTGCGATTGGGTGCGTGGAAGGGAGTTTCTCTTCCCGGACCTTTCCTCTGGACGGATGGGCCGATCAAGATACTCGGCGTCTGGTTCGGTCCGGATCTCCAGTTGGAAATGAATTGGTCGGAGGTACGAGGGAAGGCCGAGATCGCGGTTGGTCTGTGGTCTCGGAGGAGGCTTTCCCTGAAGGGAAGGGCGGAAGTATGTGTTTCACACATATATCCTATTCTCGTGTACCGACTCTCTGTACTTCCACTTCCGTGTACCGCACTAATTTTATTAGTAAGGCTCTTGTTCTCTTTCTTGTGGAGAGGCAAGGCCTCTATGGTATCTCGGGAGATCTGTTGCCTTCATACCGCTGAGGGCGGCCTGGGAATGCCAAGCATTGAGATTCGTCAACATATGCTTCGCATTGCATTCCTGGACCGATTGTGTCGCGAACCGGACGAGGTGGGAGCCTTCTGGAAGGAAGATGCCCGGAAAAATTTCCCGTCCCTGAGAAGTGTGCACTCGTGCGAGGGGGAGGCCCGCCGTAGACCCCGAGCCGAAAGCTCCTTCTATCTCGAATGTCGTCGCGCTCTGAAATGCCTCTTACGGGCGTCGGAAGGCCTCTCCAACGTCCTGGCGTTGTCTCGTAGGGCATTGTATCAAGTGTTAGTTCGGGGGTCCGTTCAAGATGCTCTGATTGGCGAGCTCGGTCTTACGAAGCAGCAGGCTCGCTCAATATGGCCTTGGGCGCCAGGGTTGAAATGCCTCAATAACGATGAGGCATCACTCACCTGGCGGGTGATTCGTAGAGCCCTCTGGGTCGGCAAAAGACTTTGTGCAGCGGGCTTGGAGAATTCTCCAGACTGCCGCCGCTGTGTTGGGGAAGTCGAGACCATTGGTCACGCCTTCTTTCAGTGCACGGTGGTAGTGCCGTTGTGCAAGTTTGTTGAAGGCCTCATGGTCCGCGTCTTGCGGAGAAAGACCTTTGTCCTGGATGTCGTTTCTGTTTGTAGCAATGTGGTGCCGCAGATGTCGAGGGCTGAGAATTATGTGTTCTGTTGCTTACTAGGCGTTATGAGAGTCGTGATTTGGACGACGCGTCAGAAGGAATTCTATGGTGGCGAGAAGTTTGTTTCTTCCGAACTGATCTTGTTCTTTAAGCATCAGCTTAAAGTCAAGATTAGGACGGAAAGGCGGCGACTCACATCATCTGAATTTGGCGAAAGGTGGGTGAGTCTTGCGCGTTTGTGCCGTGTGAAAGGGGCTGACCTTGAGTGGCATTTTGATGCCGGTTAGGCATAGAATATTGTTTACCTGGGTTGAACTTGGGCAACCCATCCATGTTTAGGTTAGAGTAGTTTTTGTTGTGATTTTTTTAGTTTCCTTGCATTTATGTAAACTTAGCTAAGGTGTGTTTGCTCATTGGCCCCCTTTTTTTCTGTCCCCTTTTCTTTTCCTTTAGTTTAACTCCCCATCCCTCCCCTCTTTAGGTGCTCAGTGATTTCAGTTCTCTGGAGGATGCGGGACGCCTTTCGTTTTTTTTCGTGTGTGTGTTCCTTTTCGTATGTTTGAGTGTGAATCAGTGCGTGTTTGTGTGAGTGTTTGCGATGGATAAATGTTTATCTATAAAAGTTCCGTGTCGATTTCGCCCAGTTAATTGATTTTACTGCCACATTTAGGATTTGTGGGGGGGTTTTAATTACTAACATGATTTTGTTTAGTTTCGTGTATATATTTGTATTCATTTTGTATATATTCATTGGGGATTATTTTTATCAAATTTTTACGCCCGCCCCCCACAGACTTTATTGTACATACGGGGTTATTTAGGATTTTCATAGAGACAATGATGTATTTTGGTGGTTGTAGAAAGAATGGTATGTATGAATGTGATGTTTTGGTGAAAGGAATATTGTTTTGTATGCTTGGGTCAGTGCTTGCGACTAGCTAAGTTTAAATTTAAGACAATTGATGACCTTCCTTTCCCAACCCCCATTTTTGGCCTTGTGCCGCATTTACTGTGTAATTTTTTGACAGTAATAAATATTGTCGCCTTGACGATTTTTTTGAAATTTGTTGTCATTTTCCGACCGTTGCTCGTGAGCGCTTGACCTATTTTTTTTGTTCCCGTTTGCACCTCAGCGTTTTCTGTTTTTGAAAATACAGTTTGGTTAAGTTTTATTTGAATTTTTATTTAACGACTGTTTTTTAAAAAAAAAAGTCTCTTTTGTTTTTCTTTCTCTCCATTTTCTTTTTACCCTCCTCTTATTAATTTTCTTTCCCTTTCTTTTATTCTAGTTTCCCATTTAATTTTCTTTTTCTCCCCTCTTTAATTTTTTGTTTTTACCACTTAAGTTTCTCTCTCATTTCTTTTATTTTATTTTCCTCTTAATTTCCATTTTAGCCCCCATTAAGTAATTCTTGCTTTCCATTTTTTTTCCCCTTCTAATTTCTGAACGCTTTTCCTTTTATTTTATCTATCCTTTTAATTTTCATTTTCCTTTAATTCCTCTCGTAAATCTATCTTCGTTTTATTTATTTTGTAACCCTTGTTTCGCGTTTATTTGTTATTAATACCTTGTTTATTTATTAATTTGTTTCTGTTCTAACTTTACGTTTTACGTGTTTTTCGTTTTAATTTTTTTCGTTACTAAATTTCGTTTGTAACCGTTCTACGTTTGTAATTTATTTGTTTTATTTTCTTTTGTTTTTGTTTGGTTCGACTCGCTTGTTTTAGAGTCGGCCATATTTAATTTTTGTATCTAGCTTTACCTATTTTCCAAAGTTTCGTATTTGGCGTCGACTAGTGTCGGCCATTTTGATTTTTTTACTAGCTCGGATTTTTGAAAAAGTTTAGTTCTTTATTTGTTTACCTGTTTTGAACGTTTTATTTTTATTATTTAGTGTTTTCTTTTTAATTGTTTTCGTCTTTAATTGATATTTGTTTTTAAGTTTTACGTGTTATTTGTATTAGAACTGTAATTGTATTTGTAAATTTAACTTTTTATTTTTTACTTCGTGGTTCGACTAGCTACTTAGAGTCAGCCATCTTATATTTTTTTTACTAGCTCGTTTGTTTTTTTTTGCCAAAGTTTAGTTTTTTATTTGTTTACCTTTTTGAACGTTTTCTTTTTGTTATTTAGTGTTTCCTTTTTTAATTGTTTTCGCCTTTAGGTGATATTTGTTTTTAGTTTTTTCGTGGTTTGTATTATTTTTGTAATTGTTTGTATTGTTTAAATTTAACTGTTTATTTTTTATTTTTTTGTTCAACTTGTTTCTTAGTTTTCAGCCATCCCATTTTTTTTAACTAGCTTAGGCTAGGGAATTTAATTTAATTATTTTATAAATAATTTTCTTTTTTTCGCCTTCTAGGCGAAACTTATTAAATATCCCGCCCACTATTCCTCCACTCCCATCCCTCCCCTTTTATCATGGAGAAGAAGGAAAAAAAACCGCCTTCCTTCTTAATTACTAAAAAGAAAACGAATACGCTTGCTTCCCTCAGGAAATCTGTGAGGAAGCATCTCTTCAACCCGAAAAAAGACCCGCCGGATAAAGACAATACGGAGGAGTACCCGGCCCTCCCTAGAACACCTACAAATGAAGAAATCGTAGAGGTTTTAAAAAAGGCTGCCAAAGACAGGGTAGCCAAAGAAATGCAAGAGAAGAAAGACAAAGAGAAATCAAATGTGATTACAGAGGTCGGGGATTCGCCCTCTTGTTGGAAGTCCCCGCCAAAATGCATCATCGATATCGCGGAGTTCCTGGAACGTGCCAAGGGTTACGCTCACCTCGTGGTGAAGGACGGGCTTTTGGAGGATCCAGTCGAACTAAAGAGAATCGATAAAAGAATTGTGTCAGTTTTTGTCGTCGACAAGCGTTCGCGCAAAATTTGTCGTTCGACTAAAGACACAGTGTTGAAAGCACTGGAGTCCCTGGGGTTCAAGCCCCAAAGAATTGTGAAAGGCAAAGGGTTTTTCATGTGGGACGTACTGCTGCCCACTGCCGATGATTGTATCAGAGCCACGCGGAGGGATCTGATTACAAAAGACTTGATCCTTCGTACGGAATACGAGGGTCGGCGTAGGACCAGGGTAGCCGTATACGAGGTCCCTCCTCAGGTTATCGGAGAACACCTTGCCGCGTTCTTGGCACAATTCGGCGAGATATTGGCCGCTTCTTGCGATAGCCTGACTGGGGGATGGAGCTTCGATATGATGCTGGACAGAAAGGCCTTCAGCTCCGTCCCCAACTGGATTGACGTATGTGACCTGAAGCTGCCGGTCATTGTGACCGGCCGTAAACCAGCCTGTTGGAAGTGTGGAGTGATTGGTCATCTCTCCTCTTCCTGCCCAGAGAAGAAGGCCTCTGGGACTCAGGTCACTAACGACCAAACTCCCCCTCTGACCGAGTCTACTAAAACCGCCACGCCTGTAATGGGCATGCCAGCTGCCGGGACCGGAGAGGTTGTTCCCCCGGTTGGGTCACCATCAAAGCCCCCATCCCCCGAAGAGCCCTCTTCCACCGCTTCTGCGGCTAAGAAGGGGGAAGAAGGGGAATGGCAGGTAGTTGGCAGGGTCAGGGGGAAGCGTCAGCCAGCGGGTCCTCAGTCCCCTGAAGCCTCGGGGACGAAAGACACAGACAGTCCCACTCCCTCTATCAACAGCAAGGGCGACGCCCCGACCTCTTTACATGATCAAAAAAAGAAGTATGAACCTTCATACGAAAAGGCTGAGAAACTAAAGCATCTGAAAAAACAACTAGATGAGAAGAAAAAACAAAAAAAATCCCCGGCAAAAAAATCCCCCTCATTACAGTCATCTCAACCTGCTTCTCCTGATAAGTCCCCCCCTAAAAAGAAGGCCACTCTTTCCACATACTCCAGCCCTATTCCTCCTACCCCTCTCTCCAGAGTGAAGCCTTCTCCGGCCACCCCTTCCACTTCTCGTGCCCAGTCCCAAATCCCTCTCAGTAGAGACCCCAGCCCTTTCAGACAACCCAGCACTCCTCGTCACTCTCCCAGTCCTTCACCCTGTAAAGCTTCTATGCCCCCTCCAGTTACAAAAAGGCCACGAAGCCCCACCCATGAGACTAGCGACAAAAAAAAAAAACCAAAGCACATTTACAACCACGGAACTGACATTTGCAAAATCTCCCCGCTTCAAGATGAAAAAGCCAAAGATTATGGTAATAGGATTACTAATCTAAAGTACCTATTATCAATAAAACAGTTCGGGGATAAGAACATTGATAATCCTCTCAACTTTCCCAAGGCACAGAGGGTTTTAAGTGTCATAAGAGTGCATTCTGGATCGACACACATTTGGGCCATGTTGGAGGAGGCGATAACTTCTTTCAACATGACCCCTCCTATAGCCATCACTGAGAGCGATACGCTTCGCAAATTGAATTGTTTTTGTGCTGGGAGGGTCCCGGTTTTTGTTCACCCCTCCCTCTATAGAGCACTAAAACTGACGTTCCCGTGGGATATCGGCGGAATCTCCCAAGACGGCACCATCAATACTGAGATGGGCCATGGGTCAATGGGAGAGGCTGTCGGTATCCTTACCCCGGCCATGTTTAAAGCAGGTAAACAACTCTAATCAGGTTTCACAATGGCTCTCTGGTTAGCTACTTTGAATGTCCGGGGCCTGAGGTCGGAGTCTCGCAGGGCGAGGCTCTCTCGTGACCTTCAGCGCCTCGGGGTGGATATCTGTTGTGTTCAGGAGACCCGGTTTTCTTCTCATGATCGTGAGGCCGTGCTGTCTAGGGGGTTCGCCCTTTATTCAGCATGTTTTGATGGTCGTTCGAGGGGTGTCTCTTGGCTAGTGAGCAGGTCTTTAGACGCTGTATGTACTCTTGTTTTCGCAGATCCGGCGGGCAGGCTTTGTGTGCTGGACGTTACCATAAAAGGTAAGGCTTTGCGTTTCATCGGCGTTTATGCGCCCAATATCCATGCTGAGCGACCTGGTCTGTTTCGGCAGATCGAGCCGTTTTTGACGACATCTCGTCGGGTAGTTTTAGCGGGCGATTGGAATGCCGTCCTTGACCCCGATTTAGATCGTATTGGGAAAAAACGGGCTACTAACAATCCTGATGTGAAACCATTTCGGGGCTTTATCGACGGGTTTGATCTCGTCGATAAGTACCGGAATGAGCATCCTCGGGATATAGTTTGGACTTGGACTAATAGTGGCACCTCGGATCGTGGGACGCTTGCGAGCTACCTCGACCGGGTCTTAGTTAAGAGAGTCGATGTAGGGCTCTTAGGCTGTCCAAGTTTCCATTATATAGTTTATTCGGATCATAGGCTTGTCCGGGTCCGTGTAAACTTAGATAAGCCTAGGGTTAGGTTGGCTGGTTACTGGAAATTCAACTGTTCCCTTTTTGGTGAGCAGGGATTTCGGGACCAGCTGGTACTAATGATACAACGGGAATTGTCGGGAGCGGTTTTTGGGAACGCCTGGTGGGGTAAACTCAAATCCAAAATTAGAACGTTTGCTGCCGATTTTAGTCGTCGACTCAATCGAGATAGATTAGCGGCGCAAACTGCTTTAGAAGAAAAAGTTGATCGGGCCGTGAAATCCCGTGTTAGTGGGGATGTAGCCTTAGCTAAGGCAGAGTTGGCCTCCTTGCTTATCAAGAAGGATCAAGCTCTGGTAGTTAGGGCTAGGTTAAAAAGAATGTCCTCTGAGGCGACGAATATGGCCGCTGAATTGCGTGCAGAGGAGAATAGGAGTGCGTCTCGACGACATATCGCGTGCGTCACATTACCGGATAATCGGACCGTGACTACAAACGCGGGCATATGTGAGGTCTTTCGAGATTACTTTCAGGATCTTTTCACCAGGGAGCCCGGTCTGAGCTCTGCTCAGTTCGACTCCTATTTAGCCGACTTTCCCTGCCTCGAGGCAGCTGAAGCGGCTGGGTGCGAGGGTCCCATAACAGAGTCTGAGATCTGGGATGCGCTGAAGCAGGCTGGCCTGGATAAGTCTCCGGGACTCGATGGTTTGCCCTACGAAGTGTACTTGAGGCTGTCGCCCGTTTTTGTTCCTTTGCTGGAGCTGATTTTCAACCACTGGATGAAGCAGGGGTCTATACCCCAACGCTTCACCAGGGGTGTGATCAAGTTGCTGCGTAAGGACAAGAACGGTGGGGATGGGTTAGGGAACTTTCGCCCTTTAACGATGTTAAACACGGAGTTAAAGATTTTGGCGAAGATCTTAGCCAACCGTTTGCAGCTTGTCCTGTCTAGTCTGATTGGCCCCGAGCAGACTTGTGCTGTGAAGGGCAGGACTATTCAGGATAACCTGCATATGGTACGCTTGATCTTAGAACAAGTCGACGGTGAAGCCGCGCTGATCAATTTAGATCAGTCCAAGGCCTTCGATAGGGTTGACCATCGTTTTCTGGAGGCTGTCCTTTCGGCGGCCGGTTTCGGAGCCGACTTTCGCTCCTGGATCCGACTCTTGTATGCGACCCCCGGTGCGCTGGTGGAAGTGAATGGAGTAAGATCGAAGCCTTTCGTATTGTCTCGCTCTATTCGTCAGGGTTGTCCGCTCTCGCCTTTGCTGTACGTTCTTGCGTTGGAACCTTTCCTTCGCAAGTTAAAGGCGAATCCGGTCCTGCGTGGAATATCTCTGCCTGGGGCTACCACCTCAGCAAGGTATTCTGCCTATGCTGACGACGTTTCGGTTCTTGTGTCGAGCAGAACCGAGATTGACGAAGTCAGCAAAGTGGTCAGTGGTTATGAGATGGTGACAGGGGCCAAGATCAATCGCGATAAGTCTGTGGGCTTGCGATTGGGTGCGTGGAAGGGAGTTTCTCTTCCCGGACCTTTCCTCTGGACGGATGGGCCGATCAAGATACTCGGCGTCTGGTTCGGTCCGGATCTCCAGTTGGAAATGAATTGGTCGGAGGTACGAGGGAAGGCCGAGATCGCGGTTGGTCTGTGGTCTCGGAGGAGGCTTTCCCTGAAGGGAAGGGCGGAAGTATGTGTTTCACACATATATCCTATTCTCGTGTACCGACTCTCTGTACTTCCACTTCCGTGTACCGCACTAATTTTATTAGTAAGGCTCTTGTTCTCTTTCTTGTGGAGAGGCAAGGCCTCTATGGTATCTCGGGAGATCTGTTGCCTTCATACCGCTGAGGGCGGCCTGGGAATGCCAAGCATTGAGATTCGTCAACATATGCTTCGCATTGCATTCCTGGACCGATTGTGTCGCGAACCGGACGAGGTGGGAGCCTTCTGGAAGGAAGATGCCCGGAAAAATTTCCCGTCCCTGAGAAGTGTGCACTCGTGCGAGGGGGAGGCCCGCCGTAGACCCCGAGCCGAAAGCTCCTTCTATCTCGAATGTCGTCGCGCTCTGAAATGCCTCTTACGGGCGTCGGAAGGCCTCTCCAACGTCCAGGCGTTGTCTCGTAGGGCATTGTATCAAGTGTTAGTTCGGGGGTCCGTTCAAGATGCTCTGATTGGCGAGCTCGGTCTTACGAAGCAGCAGGCTCGCTCAATATGGCCTTGGGCGCCAGGGTTGAAATGCCTCAATAACGATGAGGCATCACTCACCTGGCGGGTGATTCGTAGAGCCCTCTGGGTCGGCAAAAGACTTTGTGCAGCGGGCTTGGAGAATTCTCCAGACTGCCGCCGCTGTGTTGGGGAAGTCGAGACCATTGGTCACGCCTTCTTTCAGTGCACGGTGGTAGTGCCGTTGTGCAAGTTTGTTGAAGGCCTCATGGTCCGCGTCTTGCGGAGAAAGACCTTTGTCCTGGATGTCGTTTCTGTTTGTAGCAATGTGGTGCCGCAGATGTCGAGGGCTGAGAATTATGTGTTCTGTTGCTTACTAGGCGTTATGAGAGTCGTGATTTGGACGACGCGTCAGAAGGAATTCTATGGTGGCGAGAAGTTTGTTTCTTCCGAACTGATCTTGTTCTTTAAGCATCAGCTTAAAGTCAAGATTAGGACGGAAAGGCGGCGACTCACATCATCTGAATTTGGCGAAAGGTGGGTGAGTCTTGCGCGTTTGTGCCGTGTGAAAGGGGCTGACCTTGAGTGGCATTTTGATGCCGGTTAGGCATAGAATATTGTTTACCTGGGTTGAACTTGGGCAACCCATCCATGTTTAGGTTAGAGTAGTTTTTTGTTGTGATTTTTTTAGTTTCCTTGCATTTATGTAAACTTAGCTAAGGTGTGTTTGCTCATTGGCCCCCTTTTTTTTCTGTCCCCTTTTCTTTTCCTTTAGTTTAACTCCCCATCCCTCCCCTCTTTAGGTGCTCAGTGATTTCAGTTCTCTGGAGGATGCGGGACGCCTTTCGTTTTTTTCGTGTGTGTGTTCCTTTTCGTATGTTTGAGTGTGAATCAGTGCGTGTTTGTGTGAGTGTTTGCGATGGATAAATGTTTATCTATAAAAGTCCCGTGTCGATTTCGCCCAGTTAATTGATTTTACTGCCACATTTAGGATTTGTGGGGGGTTTTTAATTACTAACATGATTTTGTTTAGTTTCGTGTATATATTTGTATTCATTTTGTATATATTCATTGGGGATTATTTTTATCAAATTTTTACGCCCGCCCCCCACAGACTTTATTGTACATACGGGGTTATTTAGGATTTTCATAGAGACAATGATGTATTTTGGTGGTTGTAGAAAGAATGGTATGTATGAATGTGATGTTTTGGTGAAAGGAATATTGTTTTGTATGCTTGGGTCAGTGCTTGCGACTAGCTAAGTTTAATTTTAAGACAATTGATGACCTTCCTTTCCCAACCCCCATTTTTGGCCTTGCGCCGCATTTACTGTGTAATTTTTTGACAGTAATAAATATTGTCGCCTGACGATTTTTTTGAAATTTGTTGTCATTTCCCGGCCGTTGCTCGTGAGCGCTTGACCTTTTTTTTGTTCCCGTTTAGACCTCAGCGTTTTTGTTTTTGAAAATACAGTTTGGTTAAGTTTTATTTGAATTTTTATTTATCGACTGTTTTTAAAAAAAAAAGTCTCTTTTGTTTTTTCTTCTCTCCATTTTCTTTTCACCCTCCTCTTATTAATTTTCTTTCCCTTTCTTTTATTCTAGTTTCCCATTTAATTTTCTTTTTCTCCTCTCTTTAATTTTTTGTTTTTACCACTTAAGTTTCTCTCTCATTTCTTTTATTTTATTTTCCTCTTAATTTCCATTTTTGCCCCCATTAAGTAATTCTTGCTTTGCATTTTTTCCCCTTCTAATTTCTGAACGCTTTTTCTTTTATCTATCCTTTTAATTTTCATTTTCCTTGAATTCCTCTCGTAAATCTATCTTCGTTTTATTTATTTTGTAACCCTTGTTTCGCGTTTATTTTTTATTAATACCTTGTTTATTTATTAATTTGTTTCTGTTCTAACTTTACGTTTTACGTGTTTTTCGTTTTAATTTTTTTCGTTACTAAATTTCGTTTGTAACCGTTCTACGTTTGTAATTTATTTGTTTTATTTTCTTTTGTTTTTGTTTGGTTCGACTCGCTTGTTTTAGCGTCGGCCATATTTAATTTTTGTATCTAGCTTTACCTATTTTCCAAAGTTTCGTATTTGGTGTCGACTAGTGTCGGCCATTTTGATTTTTTTTACTAGCTCGGATTTTTGAAAAAGTTTAGTTCTTTTTTTGTTTACCTGTTTTGAACGTTTTATTTTTATTATTTAGTGTTTTCTTTTTAATTGTTTTCGTCTTTAATTGATATTTGTTTTTTAAGTTTTACGTGTTATTTGTATTAGAACTGTAATTGTATTTGTAAATTTAACTGTTTATTTTTTACTTCGTGGTTTGACTAGCTACTTAGTCAGCCATCTTATAATTTTTTTTACTAGCTCGTTTGTTTTTTTTTGCCAAAGTTTTGTTTTTTTATTTGTTTTACCTTTTTGAACGTTTTCTTTTTGTTATTTAGCGTTTTCTTTTTAATTGTTTCGCCTTTAGGCGATATTTGTTTTTAGTTTTTTACGTGGTTTGTATTATTTTTGTAATTGTTTGTATTGTTTAAATTTAACTGTTTATTTTTATTTTTTTTGTTTCGACTAGTTTCTTAGTTTTCAGCCATCCCATTTTTTTAACTAGCTTCGGCTAGGGAATTTAATTTAATTATTTTATAAATAATTTTCTTTTTTTTTCGCCTTCTAGGCGAAACTTATTAAATATCCCGCCCACTATTTCTCCACTCCCGTCCCTCCCATTTACAACATGGAGAAGAAGGAAAAAAAACCGCCTTCCTTCTTAATTACTAAAAAGAAATCTAATACGCTTGCTTCCCTCAGGAAATCTGTGAGGAAGCATCTCTTCAATCCCAAAAAAGACCCGCCGGATAAAGACAATACGGAGGAGTACCCGGCCCTCCCTAGAACACCTACAAATGAAGAAATAGTGGATGTTTTAAAAAAGGCTGCCAAAGACAGGGTAGCCAAAGAAATCAAAGAAAAGACAGAGAAAGAGAACTCAAATGTGAGTACAGAGGTCGGGGATTCGCCCTCTTGTTGGAAGTCCCCACCGAAATGCATCATCGATATCGCGGAGTTCCTGGAACGTGCCAAGGGTTACGCTCACCTCGTGGTGAAAGACGGGCTTTTGGAGGATCCAGTCGAACTAAAGAGAATCGATAAAAGAATTGTGTCAGTTTTTGTCGTCGACAAGCGTTCGCGCAAAATTTGTCGTTCGACTAAAGACACAGTGTTGAAAGCACTGGAGTCCCTGGGGTTCAAGCCCCAAAGAATTGTGAAAGGCAAAGGGTTTTTCATGTGGGACGTACTGCTGCCCACTGCCGAAGATTGTATCAGAGCCACGCGGAGGGATCTGATTACAAAAGATCTGATCCTTCGTACGGAATACGAGGGTCGGCGTAGGACCAGGGTAGCCGTATACGAGGTCCCTCCTCAGGTTATCGGAGAACACCTTGCCGCGTTCTTGGGCCAATTCGGCGAGATATTGGCCGCTTCTTGCGATAGCCTGACTGGGGGATGGAGCTTCGATATGATGCTGGACAGAAAGGCCTTCAGCTCCGTCCCCAACTGGATTGACGTCTGTGACTTGAAGCTGCCGGTCATTGTGACCGGCCGTAAACCAGCCTGTTGGAAGTGCGGAGTGATTGGTCATCTCTCCTCTTCCTGCCCAGAGAAGAAGGCCTCTGGGACTCAGGTCACTAACGACCAAACTCCCCCTCTGACCGAGTCTACTAAAACCGCCACGCCTGTAATGGGCATGCCAGCTGCCGGGACCGGAGAGGTTGTTCCCCCGGTTGGGTCACCATCAAAGCCCCCATCCCCCGAAGAGCCCTCTTCCACCGCTTCTGCGGCTAAGAAGGGGGAAGAAGGGGAATGGCAGGTAGTTGGCAGGGTCAGGGGGAAGCGTCAGCCAGCGGGTCCTCAGTCCCCTGAAGCCTCGGGGACGAAAGACACAGACAGTCCCACTCCCTCTATCAACAGCAAGGGCGATGCCCCGACCTCTTTACATGATCAAAAAAAGAAGTATGAGCCATCATACGAAAAGGCTGAGAAACTAAAACATCTGAAGAAACAACTAGATGAGAAGAAAAAAACAAAAAAATCCCCGGCAAAAAACCCCCCCTCATTACAGTCATCTCAACCTGCTTCTCCTGATAAGTCCCCCCCTAAAAAGAAGGCCACCCTTTCCACATCCTCCAGCTCTATTCCTCCTACCCCTCCCTCCAGAGTGAAGCCTTCTCCGGCCACCCCTTCCACTTCTCGTGCCCAGTCCCAAATCCCTCTCAGTAGAGACCCCAGCCCTTTTAGACAACCCAGCACTCCTCGTCACTCTCCCAGTCCTTCACCCTCTAAAGCTTCAATGCCCCCTCCAGTTGCAAAAAGGCCACGAAGCCCCACCCATGAGACTAGCGACAAAAAAAAAAAACCCAAGCACATTTACAACCACGGAACTGACATTTGCAAAATCTCCCCGCTTCAAGATGAAAAAGCCAAAGATTATGGGAATAGGATTACTAATTTAAAGTACCTATTATCAATAAAACAGTTCGGGGATAAGAACATTGATAATCCTCTCAACTTTCCCAAGGCACAGAGGGTTTTAAGCGTGATAAGAGTGCATTCTGGATCGACACACATTTGGGCCATGTTGGAGGAGGCGATAACTTCTTTCAACATGACCCCTCCTATAGCCATCACTGAGAGCGATACGCTTCGCAAAATGAATTGTTTTTGTGCTGGGAGGGTCCCGGTTTTTGTTCACCCCTCCCTCTATAGAGCACTAAAACTGACGTTCCCGTGGGATATCGGCGGAATCTCCCAAGACGGCACCATCAATACTGAGATGGGCCATGGGTCAATGGGAGAGGCTGTCGGTATCCTTACCCCGGCCATGTTTAAAGCAGGTAAACAACCCTAATCAGTTTTCATAATGGCTCTCTGGTTAGCTACTTTGAATGTCCGGGGCCTGAGGTCGGAGTCTCGCAGGGCGAGGCTCTCTCGTGACCTTCAGCGCCTCGGGGTGGATATCTGTTGTGTTCAGGAGACCCGGTTTTCTTCTCATGATCGTGAGGCCGTGCTGTCTAGGGGGTTCGCCCTTTATTCAGCATGTTTTGATGGTCGTTCGAGGGGTGTCTCTTGGCTAGTGAGCAGGTCTTTAGACGCTGTATGTACTCTTGTTTTCGCAGATCCGGCGGGCAGGCTTTGTGTGCTGGACGTTACCATAAAAGGTAAGGCTTTGCGTTTCATCGGCGTTTATGCGCCCAATATCCATGCTGAGCGACCTGGTCTGTTTCGGCAGATCGAGCCGTTTTTGACGACATCTCGTCGGGTAGTTTTAGCGGGCGATTGGAATGCCGTCCTTGACCCCGATTTAGATCGTATTGGGAAAAAACGGGCTACTAACAATCCTGATGTGAAACCATTTCGGGGCTTCATCGACGGGTTTGATCTCGTCGATAAGTACCGGAATGAGCATCCTCGGGATATAGTTTGGACTTGGACTAATAGTGGCACCTCGGATCGTGGGACGCTTGCGAGCTACCTCCACCGGGTCTTAGTTAAGAGAGTCGATGTAGGGCTCTTAGGCTGTCCAAGTTTCCATTATATAGTTTATTCGGATCATAGGCTTGTCCGGGTCCGTGTAAACTTAGATAAGCCTAGGGTTAGGTTGGCTGGTTACTGGAAATTCAACTGTTCCCTTTTTGGTGAGCAGGGATTTCGGGACCAGCTGGTACTAATGATACAACGGGAATTGTCGGGAGCGGTTTTTGGGAACGCCTGGTGGGGTAAACTTAAATCCAAAATTAGAACGTTTGCTGCCGATTTTAGTCGTCGACTCAATCGAGATAGATTAGCGGCGCAAACTGCTTTAGAAGAAAAAGTTGATCGGGCCGTGAAATCCCGTGTTAGTGGGGATGTAGCCTTAGCTAAGGCAGAGTTGGCCTCCTTGCTTATCAAGAAGGATCAAGCTCTGGTAGTTAGGTCTAGGTTAAAAAGAATGTCCTCTGAGGCGACGAATATGGCCGCTGAATTGCGTGCAGAGGAGAATAGGAGTGCGTCTCGACGACATATCGCGTGCGTCACAATGCCGGATAATCGGACCGTGACTACAAACGCGGGCATATGTGAGGTCTTCCGAGATTACTTTCAGGATCTTTTCACCAGGGAGCCCGGTCTGAGCTCTGCTCAGTTCGACTCCTATTTAGCCGACTTTCCCTGCCTCGAGGCAGCTGAAGCGGCTGGGTGCGAGGGTCCCATAACAGAGTCTGAGATCTGGGATGCGCTGAAGCAGGCTGGCCTGGATAAGTCTCCGGGACTCGATGGTTTGCCCTATGAAGTGTACTTGAGGCTGTCGCCCGTTTTTGTTCCTTTGCTGGAGCTGATTTTCAACCACTGGATGAAGCAGGGGTCTATACCCCAACGCTTCACCAGGGGTGTGATCAAGTTGCTGCGTAAGGACAAGAACGGTGGGGATGGGTTAGGGAACTTTCGCCCTTTAACGATGTTAAACACGGAGTTAAAGATTTTGGCGAAGATCTTAGCCAACCGTTTGCAGCTTGTCCTGTCTAGTCTGATTGGCCCCGAGCAGACTTGTGCTGTGAAGGGCAGGACTATTCAGGATAACCTGCATATGGTACGCTTGATCTTAGAACAAGTCGACGGTGAAGCCGCGCTGATCAATTTAGATCAGTCCAAGGCCTTCGATAGGGTTGACCATCGTTTTCTGGAGGCTGTCCTTTCGGCGGCCGGTTTCGGAGCCGACTTTCGCTCCTGGATCCGACTCTTGTATGCGACCCCCGGTGCGCTGGTGGAAGTGAATGGAGTAAGATCGAAGCCTTTCGTATTGTCTCGCTCTATTCGTCAGGGTTGTCCGCTCTCGCCTTTGCTGTACGTTCTTGCGTTGGAACCTTTCCTTCGCAAGTTAAAGGCGAATCCGGTCCTGCGTGGAATATCTCTGCCTGGGGCTACCACCTCAGCAAGGTATTCTGCCTATGCTGACGACGTTTCGGTTCTTGTGTCGAGCAGAGCCGAGATTGACGAAGTCAGCAAAGTGGTCAGTGGTTATGAGATGGTGACAGGGGCCAAGATCAATCGCGATAAGTCTGTGGGCTTGCGATTGGGTGCGTGGAAGGGAGTTTCTCTTCCCGGACCTTTCCTCTGGACGGATGGGCCGATCAAGATACTCGGCGTCTGGTTCGGTCCGGATCTCCAGTTGGAAATGAATTGGTCGGAGGTACGAGGGAAGGCCGAGATCGCGGTTGGTCTGTGGTCTCGGAGGAGGCTTTCCCTGAAGGGAAGGGCGGAAGTATGTGTTTCACACATATATCCTATTCTCGTGTACCGACTCTCTGTACTTCCACTTCCGTGTACCGCACTAATTTTATTAGTAAGGCTCTTGTTCTCTTTCTTGTGGAGAGGCAAGGCCTCTCTGGTATCTCGGGAGATCTGTTGCCTTCATACCGCTGAGGGCGGCCTGGGAATGCCAAGCATTGAGATTCGTCAACATATGCTTCGCATTGCATTCCTGGACCGATTGTGTCGCGAACCGGACGAGGTGGGAGCCTTCTGGAAGGAAGATGCCCGGAAAAATTTCCCGTCCCTGAGAAGTGTGCACTCGTGCGAGGGGGAGGCCCGCCGTAGACCCCGAGCCGAAAGCTCCTTCTATCTCGAATGTCGTCGCGCTCTGAAATGCCTCTTACGGGCGTCGGAAGGCCTCTCCAACGTCCAGGCGTTGTCTCGTAGGGCATTGTATCAAGTGTTAGTTCGGGGGTCCGTTCAAGATGCTCTGATTGGCGAGCTCGGTCTTACGAAGCAGCAGGCTCGCTCAATATGGCCTTGGGCGCCAGGGTTGAAATGCCTCAATAACGATGAGGCATCACTCACCTGGCGGGTGATTCGTAGAGCCCTCTGGGTCGGCAAAAGACTTTGTGCAGCGGGCTTGGAGAATTCTCCAGACTGCCGCCGCTGTGTTGGGGAAGTCGAGACCATTGGTCACGCCTTCTTTCAGTGCACGGTGGTAGTGCCGTTGTGCAAGTTTGTTGAAGGCCTCATGGTCCGCGTCTTGCGGAGAAAGACCTTTGTCCTGGATGTCGTTTCTGTTTGTAGCAATGTGGTGCCGCAGATGTCGAGGGCTGAGAATTATGTGTTCTGTTGCTTACTAGGCGTTATGAGAGTCGTGATTTGGACGACGCGTCAGAAGGAATTCTATGGTGGCGAGAAGTTTGTTTCTTCCGAACTGATCTTGTTCTTTAGGCATCAGCTTAAAGTCAAGATTAGGGCGGAAAGGCGGCGACTCACATCATCTGAATTTGGCGAAAGGTGGGTGACTCTTGCGCGTTTGTGCCGTGTGAAAGGGGCTGACCTTGAGTGGCATTTTGATGCCGGTTAGGCATAGAATATTGTTTACCTGGGTTGAACTTGGGCAACCCATCCATGTTTAGGTTAGAGTAGTTTTTTGTTGTGATTTTTTAGTTTCCTTGTATTTATGTAAACTTAGCTAAGGTGTGTTTGTTTCATTGGCCCCCTTTTTTTTCTGTCCCCTGTTCTTTTCCTTTAGTTTAACTCCCCATCCCTCCCCTCTTTAGGTGCTCAGTGATTTCAGTTCTCTGGAGGATGCGGGACGCCTTTCGTTTTTCGTGTGTGTGTTCCTTTTCGTATGGTTGAGTGTGAATCAGTGCGAGTTTGTGTGAGTGGTTGCGATGGATAAATGTTTATCTATAATTTTTAAAGTCCCGTGTCGATTTCGCCCAGTTAATTGATTTTACTGCCACATTTAGGATTTGTGGGGGGTTTTTAATTACTAACTTGATTTTGTTTAGTTTCGTGTACATATTTGTATTCATTTTGTATATATTCATTGGGGATTATTTTATCAAATTTTTACGCCCGCCCCCCACAGACTTTATTGTACATACGGGTTTATTTAGGATTTTCATAGAGACAACGAGGTATTTTGGTGGTTGTAGAAAGAATGGTATGTATGAATGTGACGTTTTGGTGAAAGGAATATTGTTTTGTATGCTTGGGTCAGTGCTTGCGACTAGCTAAGTTTAAATTTAAGACATTTGATGACCTCCCTTTCCCAACCCCCATTTTTGGCCTTGTGCCACATTTACTGTCATTCTTCACAGTAATAAATATTGTCGCCTGACGATTTTTTTGAAATTTGTTGTCATTTTCCGACCGTTGCTCGTGAGCGCTTGACCTTTTTTTTGTTCCCGTTTAGACCTCAGCGTTTTTGTTTTTGAAACTACAGTTTGGTTAAGTTTTATTTGAATTTTTATTTAACGACTGTTTTAAAAAAAAAAAAGTCACTTTTGTTTTTTCTTTTCTCTCCATTTTACCCTCCTCTTATTAATTTTCTTTCCCTTTCTTTTATTCTAGTTTCCCATTTAATTTTCTTTTTCTCCCCTCTTTTAATTTTTTGTTTTTACCACTTAAGTTTCTCTCTCATTTCTTTTATTTTATTTTCCTCTTAATTTCCATTTTTGCCCCCATTAAGTAATTCTTGCTTTGCAATTTTTCCCCTTCTAATTTCTGAACGCTTTTTCTTTTATTTTATCTATCCTTTTAATTTTCATTTTCCTTGAATTCCTCTCGTAAATCTATCTTCGTTTTATTTATTTTGTAACCCTTGTTTCGCGTTTATTTTTTATTAATACCTTGTTTATTTATTAATTTGTTTCTGTTCTAACTTTACGTGTTTTTCGTTTTAATTTTTCGTTACTAAATTCGTTTGTAACCGTTCTACGTTTGTAATTTATTTGTTTTATTTTCTTTTGTTTTTGTTTGGTTCGACTCGCTTGTTTTAGCGTCGGCCATATTTAATTTTTGTATCTAGCTTTACCTATTTTCCAAAGTTTCGTATTTGGTGTCGACTAGTGTCGGCCATTTTGATTTTTTTTACTAGCTCTAGTTTTTGAAAAAGTTTAGTTCTTTATTTGTTTACCTGTTTTGAACGTTTTATTTTTATTATTTAGTGTTTTCTTTTTAATTGTTTTCGTCTTTAATTGATATTTGTTTTTAAGTTTTTACGTGTTATTTGTATTAGAACTGTAATTGTATTTGTAAATTTAACTGTTTATTTTTTTACTTCGTGGTTCGACTAGTTACTTAGAGTCAGCCATCTTATAATTTTTTTACTAGCTCGTTTGTTTTTTTTTGCCAAATTTTAGTTTTTTATTTGTTTACCTTTTTGAACGTTTTCTTTTTGTTATTTAGCGTTTTCTTTTTAATTGTTTCGCCTTTAGGCGATATTTGTTTTTAGTTTTTTTTACGTGGTTTGTATTATTTTTGTAATTGTTTGTATTGTTTAAATTTAACTGTTTATTTTTTATTTTTTTTTGTTCGACTAGTTTCTTAGTTTTCAGCCATCCCATTTTTTTTAACTAGCTTCGGCTAGGGATTTTAATTTAATTATTTTATAAATAATTTTCTTTTTTTTCGCCTTCTAGGCGAAACTTATTAAATATCCCGCCCACTATTCCTCCACTCCCATCCCTCCCCTTCTATCATCATGGAGAAGAAGGAAAAAAAACCGCCTTCCTTCTTAATTACTAAAAAGAAGACTAATACGCTTGCTTCCCTCAGGAAATCTGTGAGGAAGCATCTCTTCAATCCCAAAAAAGACCCGCCGGATAAAGACAATACGGAGGAGTACCCGGCCCTCCCTAGAACACCTACAAATGAAGAAATAGTAGATGTTTTAAAAAAGGCTGCCAAAGACAGGGTAGCCAAAGAAATGCAAGAGAAGAAAGACAAAGAGAAATCAAATGTGATTACAGAGGTCGGGGATTCGCCCTCTTGTTGGAAGTCCCCGCCAAAATGCATCATCGATATCGCGGAGTTCCTGGAACGTGCCAAGGGTTACGCTCACCTCGTGGTGAAGGACGGGCTTTTGGAGGATCCAGTCGAACTAAAGAGAATCGATAAAAGAATTGTGTCAGTTTTTGTCGTCGACAAGCGTTCGCGCAAAATTTGTCGTTCGACTAAAGACACAGTGTTGAAAGCACTGGAGTCCCTGGGGTTTAAGCCCCAAAGAATTGTGAAAGGCAAAGGGTTTTTCATGTGGGACGTACTGCTGCCCACTGCCGATGATTGTATCAGAGCCACGCGGAGGGATCTGATTACAAAAGATCTGATCCTTCGTACGGAATACGAGGGTCGGCGTAGGACCAGGGTAGCCGTATACGAGGTCCCTCCTCAGGTTATCGGAGAACACCTTGCCGCGTTCTTGGGCCAATTCGGCGAGATATTGGCCGCTTCTTGCGATAGCCTGACTGGGGGATGGAGCTTCGATATGATGCTGGACAGAAAGGCCTTCAGCTCCGTCCCCAACTGGATTGACGTATGTGACCTGAAGCTGCCGGTCATTGTGACCGGCCGTAAACCAGCCTGTTGGAAGTGTGGAGTGATTGGTCATCTCTCCTCTTCCTGCCCAGAGAAGAAGGCCTCTGGGACTCAGGTCACTAACGACCAAACTCCCCCTCTGACCGTGTCTACTAAAACCGCCACGCCTGTAATGGGCATGCCAGCTGCCGGGACCGGAGAGGTTGTTCCCCCGGTTGGGTCAGCATCAAAGCCCCCATCCCCCGAAGAGCCCTCTTCCACCGCTTCTGCGGCTAAGAAGGGGGAAGAAGGGGAATGGCAGGTAGTTGGCAGGGTCAGGGGGAAGCGTCAGCCAGCGGGTCCTCAGTCCCCTGAAGCCTCGGGGACGAAAGACACAGACAGTCCCACTCCCTCTATCAACAGCAAGGGCGACGCCCCGACCTCTTTACATGATCAAAAAAAGAAGTATGAGCCATCATACGAAAAGGCTGAGAAACTAAAACATCTGAAAAAACAACTAGATGAGAAGAAAAAAACAAAAAAATCCCCGGCAAAAAAACCCCCCTCATTACAGTCATCTCAACCTGCTTCTCCTGATAAGTCCCCCCCTAAAAAGAAGGCCACCCTTTCCACATCCTCCAGCTCTATTCCTCCTACCCCTCCCTCCAGAGTGAAGCCTTCTCCGGCCACCCCTTCCACTTCTCGTGCCCAGTCCCAAATCCCTCTCAGTAGAGATCCCAGCCCTTTCAGACAACCCAGCACTCCTCGTCACTCTCCCAGTCCTTCACCCTCTAAAGCTTCTATGCCCCCTCCAGTTACAAAAAGGCCACGAAGCCCCACCCATGAGACTAGCGACAAAAAAAAAAAACCAAAACATATTTACAACCACGGAACTGACATTTGCAAAATCTCCCCGCTTCAAGATGAAAAAGCCAAAGACTATGGTAATAGGATTACTAATCTAAAGTACCTATTATCAATAAAGCAGTTCGGGGATAAGAACATTGATAATCCTCTCAACTTTCCCAAGGCACAGAGGGTTTTAAGTGTCATAAGAGTGCATTCTGGATCGACACACATTTGGGCCATGTTGGAGGAGGCGATAACTTCTTTCAACATGACCCCTCCTATAGCCATCACTGAGAGCGATACGCTTCGCAAAATGAATTGTTTTTGTGCTGGGAGGGTCCCGGTTTTTGTTCACCCCTCCCTCTATAGAGCACTAAAACTGACGTTCCCGTGGGATATCGGCGGAATCTCCCAAGACGGCACCATCAATACTGAGATGGGCCATGGGTCAATGGGAGAGGCTGTCGGTATCCTTACCCCGGCCATGTTTAAAGCAGGTAAACAACCCTAATCAGTTTTCATAATGGCTCTTTGGTTAGCTACTTTGAATGTCCGGGGCCTGAGGTCGGAGTCTCGCAGGGCGAGGCTCTCTCGTGACCTTCAGCGCCTCGGGGTGGATATCTGTTGTGTTCAGGAGACCCGGTTTTCTTCTCATGATCGTGAGGCCGTGCTGTCTAGGGGGTTCGCCCTTTATTCAGCATGTTTTGATGGTCGTTCGAGGGGTGTCTCTTGGCTAGTGAGCAGGTCTTTAGACGCTGTATGTACTCTTGTTTTCGCAGATCCGGCGGGCAGGCTTTGTGTGCTGGACGTTACCATAAAAGGTAAGGCTTTGCGTTTCATCGGCGTTTATGCGCCCAATATCCATGCTGAGCGACCTGGTCTGTTTCGGCAGATCGAGCCGTTTTTGACGACATCTCGTCGGGTAGTTTTAGCGGGCGATTGGAATGCCGTCCTTGACCCCGATTTAGATCGTATTGGGAAAAAACGGGCTACTAACAATCCTGATGTGAAACCATTTCGGGACTTTATCGGCGGGTTTGATCTCGTCGATAAGTACCGGAATGAGCATCCTCGGGATATAGTTTGGACTTGGACTAATAGTGGCACCTCGGATCGTGGGACGCTTGCGAGCTACCTCGACCGGGTCTTAGTTAAGAGAGTCGATGTAGGGCTCTTAGGCTGTCCAAGTTTCCATTATATAGTTTATTCGGATCATAGGCTTGTCCGGGTCCGCGTAAACTTAGATAAGCCTAGGGTTAGGTTGGCTGGTTACTGGAAATTCAACTGTTCACTTTTTGGTGAGCAGGGATTTCGGGACCAGCTTGTACTAATGATACAACGGGAATTGTCGGGAGCGGTTTTTGGGAACGCCTGGTGGGGTAAACTTAAATCCAAAATTAGAACGTTTGCTGCCGATTTTAGTCGTCGACTCAATCGAGATAGATTAGCGGCGCAAACTGCTTTAGAAGAAAAAGTTGATCGGGCCGTGAAATCCCGTGTTAGTGGGGATGTAGCCTTAGCTAAGGCAGAGTTGGCCTCCTTGCTTATCAAGAAGGATCAAGCTCTGGTAGTTAGGGCTAGGTTAAAAAGAATGTCCTCTGAGGCGACGAATATGGCCGCTGAATTGCGTGCAGAGGAGAATAGGAGTGCGTCTCGACGACATATCGCGTGCGTCACAATGCCGGATAATCGGACCGTGACTACAAACGCGGGCATATGTGAGGTCTTTCGAGATTACTTTCAGGATCTTTTCACCAGGGAGCCCGGTCTGAGCTCTGCTCAGTTCGACTCCTATTTAGCCGACTTTCCCTGCCTCGAGGCAGCTGAAGCGGCTGGGTGCGAGGGTCCCATAACAGAGTCTGAGATCTGGGATGCGCTGAAGCAGGCTGGCCTGGATAAGTCTCCGGGACTCGATGGTTTGCCCTACGAAGTGTACTTGAGGCTGTCGCCCGTTTTTGTTCCTTTGCTGGAGCTGATTTTCAACCACTGGATGAAGCAGGGGTCTATACCCCAACGCTTCACCAGGGGTGTGATCAAGTTGCTGCGTAAGGACAAGAACGGTGGGGATGGGTTAGGGAACTTTCGCCCTTTAACGATGTTAAACACGGAGTTAAAGATTTTGGCGAAGATCTTAGCCAACCGTTTGCAGCTTGTCCTGTCTAGTCTGATTGGCCCCGAGCAGACTTGTGCTGTGAAGGGCAGGACTATTCAGGATAACCTGCATATGGTACGCTTGATCTTAGAACAAGTCGACGGTGAAGCCGCGCTGATCAATTTAGATCAGTCCAAGGCCTTCGATAGGGTTGACCATCGTTTTCTGGAGGCTGTCCTTTCGGCGGCCGGTTTCGGAGCCGACTTTCGCTCCTGGATCCGACTCTTGTATGCGACCCCCGGTGCGCTGGTGGAAGTGAATGGAGTAAGATCGAAGCCTTTCGTATTGTCTCGCTCTATTCGTCAGGGTTGTCCGCTCTCGCCTTTGCTGTACGTTCTTGCGTTGGAACCTTTCCTTCGCAAGTTAAAGGCGAATCCGGTCCTGCGTGGAATATCTCTGCCTGGGGCTACCACCTCAGCAAGGTATTCTGCCTATGCTGACGACGTTTCGGTTCTTGTGTCGAGCAGAGCCGAGATTGACGAAGTCAGCAAAGTGGTCAGTGGTTATGAGATGGTGACAGGGGCCAAGATCAATCGCGATAAGTCTGTGGGCTTGCGATTGGGTGCGTGGAAGGGAGTTTCTCTTCCCGGACCTTTCCTCTGGACGGATGGGCCGATCAAGATACTCGGCGTCTGGTTCGGTCCGGATCTCCAGTTGGAAATGAATTGGTCGGAGGTACGAGGGAAGGCCGAGATCGCGGTTGGTCTGTGGTCTCGGAGGAGGCTTTCCCTGAAGGGAAGGGCGGAAGTATGTGTTTCACACATATATCCTATTCTCGTGTACCGACTCTCTGTACTTCCACTTCCGTGTACCGCACTAATTTTATTAGTAAGGCTCTTGTTCTCTTTCTTGTGGAGAGGCAAGGCCTCTCTGGTATCTCGGGAGATCTGTTGCCTTCATACCGCTGAGGGCGGCCTGGGAATGCCAAGCATTGAGATTCGTCAACATATGCTTCGCATTGCATTCCTGGACCGATTGTGTCGCGAACCGGACGAGGTGGGAGCCTTCTGGAAGGAAGATGCCCGGAAAAATTTCCCGTCCCTGAGAAGTGTGCACTCGTGCGAGGGGGAGGCCCGCCGTAGACCCCGAGCCGAAAGCTCCTTCTATCTCGAATGTCGTCGCGCTCTGAAATGCCTCTTACGGGCGTCGGAAGGCCTCTCCAACGTCCAGGCGTTGTCTCGTAGGGCATTGTATCAAGTGTTAGTTCGGGGGTCCGTTCAAGATGCTCTGATTGGCGAGCTCGGTCTTACGAAGCAGCAGGCTCGCTCAATATGGCCTTGGGCGCCAGGGTTGAAATGCCTCAATAACGATGAGGCATCACTCACCTGGCGGGTGATTCGTAGAGCCCTCTGGGTCGGCAAAAGACTTTGTGCAGCGGGCTTGGAGAATTCTCCAGACTGCCGCCGCTGTGTTGGGGAAGTCGAGACCATTGGTCACGCCTTCTTTCAGTGCACGGTGGTAGTGCCGTTGTGCAAGTTTGTTGAAGGCCTCATGGTCCGCGTCTTGCGGAGAAAGACCTTTGTCCTGGATGTCGTTTCTGTTTGTAGCAATGTGGTGCCGCAGATGTCGAGGGCTGAGAATTATGTGTTCTGTTGCTTACTAGGCGTTATGAGAGTCGTGATTTGGACGACGCGTCAGAAGGAATTCTATGGTGGCGAGAAGTTTGTTTCTTCCGAACTGATCTTGTTCTTTGGGCATCAGCTTAAAGTCAAGATTAGGGCGGAAAGGCGGCGACTCACATCATCTGAATTTGGCGAAAGGTGGGTGACTCTTGCGCGTTTGTGCCGTGTGAAAGGGGCTGACCTTGAGTGGCATTTTGATGCCGGTTAGGCATAGAATATTGTTTGCCTGGGTTGAACTTGGGCAACCCATCCATGTTTAGGTTAGAGTAGTTTTTTGTTGTGATTTTTTAGTTTCCTTGTATTTATGTAAACTTAGCTAAGGTGTGTTTGTTTCATTGGCCCCCTTTTTTTTTCTGTCCCCTTTTCTTTTCCTTTAGTTTAACTCCCCATCCCTCCCCTCTTTAGGTGCTCAGTGATTTCAGTTCTCTGGAGGATGCGGGACGCCTTTCGTTTTTCGTGTGTGTGTTCCTTTTCGTATGGTTGAGTGTGAATCAGTGCGTGTTTGTGTGAGTGGTTGGGATGGATAAATGTTTATCTTTAAAAGTCCCGTGTCGATTTCGCCCAGTTAATTGATTTTACTGGCACATTTAGGATTTGTGGGGGGGGTTTTAATTACTAACATGATTTTGTTTAGTTTCTTGTACATATTTGTATTCATTTTGTATATATTCATTGGGGATTATTTTATCAAATTTTTACGCCCGCCCCCCACAGACTTTATTGTACATACGGGGTATTTAGGTTTTTCATAGAGACAATGAGGTATTTTGGTGGTTGTAGAAAGAATGGTATGTATGAATGTGATGTTTTGGTGAAAGGAATATTGTTTTGTATGCTTGGGTCAGTGCTTGCGACTAGCTAAGTTTAAATGTAAGACATTTGATGACCTCCCTTTCCCAACCCCCATTTTTGGCCTTGTGCCACATTTACTGTCATTTTTCACAGTAATAAATATTGTCGCCTGACGATTGCACTAGCATGAAACAGACTGTCGCCTCTAAGTGCTGACTTCCATGTCCACTTTTATATTTACACACGCTCTATCTCTGATATTGAGCACTTTACCCCATAAATATAGCACACTTTAAGACTATATTTCTGCATATATATACTATATATATATATATACTATATATATATATATATATACTATATATATACTATATATATATATATACTATATATATATATATACTATATATATATATATACTATATATATATATATATACTATATATATATATATACTATATATATATATATATACTATATATATATATATATATATATATATATATATATATATATATATATATATATATATATATATATATATATATATATATATATATATATACTATATATACTATATATATACTATATATATATATATATACTATATATATATATAATATACTATATATATATACTATATATATATATATACTATATATATATATATACTATATATATATATATACTATATATATATATATACTATATATATATATATACTATATATATATATATACTATATATATATATACTATATATATATATATATACTATATATATATATATATACTATATATATATATACATATATATATATATATATACTATATATATATATATACTATATATATATATATACTATATATATATATATACTATATATATATATATATACTATATATATATATATATACTATATATATATATATATACTATATATATATATATATATACTATATATATATATATATATATAATATATATATATACTATATATATATATATATACTATATATATATATATACTATATATATATATATACTATATATATATATACTAATATATATATATACTATATATATATATATACTATATATATATATATACTATATATATATATATACTATATATATATACTATATATATATATATATATATACTATATATATATATATACTATATATATATATATACTATATATATATACTATATATATATACTATATATATATATATATACTATATATATATATATATACTATATATATATATACTATATATATATATATATATAACTATATATATATACTATATATATATATACTATATATATATACTATATATATATATATATATACTATATATACTATATATATACTATATATACTATATATATATACTATATATATACACTATATATATATACTATATATATACACACTATATATATACACTATATATATATACTATATACACTATATATATACACTATATATATATATATATACTATATATATATATATATATATACTATATATATATACATATACTATATATATATATACATATACTATATACTATATATATACTATATATATATACTATATATATATATACATATACTATATATATACTATATACATACTATATACTATACTATATATATACTATATATATATATATATATACTATATATATATATATATATATACTATATATATATACTATATACTATATATATACTATATATATATATATATACTATATATATACTATATATATATATATATACTATATATATACTATATATATATATATATACTATATATATATATATATATACTATATATATTATAAATTAATAGATTTAAAATATGGTTTTACCGCTACACAGTGATGACCATGTTTCAGAAATGGAAGCTAAAGCCCCTGAATTTAATTTTGTTATTAAACCAAAGACATTAGTTCCATTTCCTCATCAAGCGAATTTTGGAGTAACTTACTTTTTAAAATTTACGGTTGTTAACGGCACAGGAAAGATTCATAGTTTGAGGGTTTCCAAGGTTACCGATAAATCCATTCATCTAGACAAGGGGTGGTAGAGGGTTCAATTTTTAATTTTCGTTGTCTCAGTTAATAGTTACATTTGAAAGCGGGGTTATGTTTAGGGATGGGTAGGGATGTATCTTTTAACAAATTCTGACATCCGCTAAATTCATGTCATCTGGGTTTATTTCTAACGGCAAAAATTCTTATGGTATTATTTCTATTTGTATATTTAAAGATTTTGAGGGACTGTTTAGGTTAGAATATGTTTTATCCACCTTTCTAAAAAGTTATTTTTAATATTTGATATACTATACTCCTAGTTAAAAACCAAGTAAATGTATTAGGATTACTTACAGTATTTAAAATTATTTATTCTTATCGAGTATAAGTAAATATTATTTTATTTTATTTTATTTTATGTAAACTTTATGACAATGACGGCAAAGGTGGTTAAATTATTTCACTAATTCAATAAACTTAGTATTATAAATGTATATATGTATGTATAAAGGACATTTAATGTTCAATATTATATTCTAACTTATTAATTTCACATGACTTTCGGTGTTCACTTGGATTCTTTCCAGTGTTTGAATTGCTTTGAGAGAGGTGTTATGGTTAGAGTACGTTTTATTTAATTACAATTTTAAAAGATATTTAGGTTAGAATCTGTTTTATTTCATTTCAATTTTAAAACATTTTTAAAATT
>OZ038484.1:102740823-102770823 GCA_964036315.1 Acanthosepion esculentum
AGCCTTCTCCTTTTTCATTTGTATTCTGCACAAGGACATTCAAAGAATCCACGTGCTCTCCGTTCATCTGGTACCAGAAACGGAGGCACAAGCTCATATTGGTGGGAAGAAAATCTTCACTTTGAAGTCGAGCAACGTCCCCTGGAACCTGCGGGTCACTGGTCTCGATATAAATATAATATCCGTCGGGAGTGCCAGATGTGTGGTCAGCACTGGGACCTGTGTCTGGAGTTTCAGTGTATCCCCTTCCTCTTATCCAATCAAATTGGTCTGATTTGATGTTTTTCCATGTGCACAAATCTTTCTCAAAATCACAAAATCCTGTAGAAAATAATTATATTAAGAATGAGGTACAGTTAAACAATTTACAAAAATAAAATAACGGATAAGATTGTACTGCGTCAATATTTCAAACGAGGAGAAACCATTTTTTAAGTCCTGTGTCTTTTCAGAATATAGACTATCATAGCTCTTCACAAAAATATTTTTTATTCGAGAAGTGCAATAAATTCTTGGGATAGACAGTAGGGTTATTTCGTTTTGTTTTCTTGAATTCACAGCACTCATTCTATCCTGGTATTCAATTCATATCTGGAAGCAGAAAAATGGATTTATGGTTTTCTCAAGTGTATTAGTATGAAAACGAACGCAACAGACGCAGCCGGAATTTGAACCCGGTTCGCGGTGTTCACATTCCACACCGTTAACCGTTATACTCATCTCACCAGTCAGCCTTCAACATTAGAATTTGATTCTTTTTTTTTCTGCTCGACAGAAAAATAATCTGCTATAGCAGTGAATACTGGATAATCAACCCCCCCCCCCATGAAAGAGATAAAAAAACACTAGTAAGCAGTAGAAATGTGGTTCTACAGAAGGATACTGAAAATTCCATGGACGGAACGAGTAAGGAACGAGGAATTCTTAAAGAAAATGGCAACAGAAAGAACGCTCCTACTCAGAATCAATAAGAGATAGCTGAAATCCCTTGGACACATAAGGAGGAAGGCTACATTGAGAGGAACAGAGATAGAGGGGGCAGCGAGTCACTTACCTAAATGTGTGAACGGATAGCGGTAAGAAGGTCGGAGGACTTAGCAAAAGAAGAAAAACTGCAAAGAGCCACAGGAGGTAGAAAATTGTGGAGAGCCATGATCGCCCTGTAGCGGTTATTACTATGTTTGACACGCCTACATTTTTCTCAACTGTGATTGGTCAAATAATAAATACTAACTATCACGGGACAATTTACTGATCGCATTCACCACACTGAATTTTTCCTATTGTTAATTCACAAACATGCTTTTGTTACAAAATCACCGATTGGATAATTTTTCATCCAATCAGATATTTTTTGTGTGCTCTCGAAATTTCTCCCGCCACTGTCCTGGGAGCCTACCCATGGTTATATAAACCGGCATTCGTTCCAAAAATAGACAGTAGAAGCAGAACTTAGCAACTCACACGCGTCTACACAGACTATTCATTCTACTCACTGCACGCATGCACGCACAACTTAAATATCATTCACCATCAGTTCTATGTAACAAGCCAAGTTGCAACAGCTCTGTTAGTTATATCTAATCCACAACTGATTTATTATATGTTCTTCTGAAAACATCATTCTATGTAATACAGAACATTGAACATTCTTTCAAAAAACTTGTTTATTTACATTTAATCTTTCAGCTAACAGTTAAAGGGAAACAACTTCTCCTATCTTATTGTTTCACACATTACAAAAAATGTTTTGTATTTGTTGATTTTAATATATATTTTATCGTTGAAACAAAAATCGGTTTTCCATTGTTTTTCCTTGATACAAAAATGTATAATTGTTAAATGCTATTCAACACGCAGCCACATCAACCTTTTCAACACAACCAGCCTTTACAGCCCATCTCCTGAAGAAACTCGGTACAAAGAAGGAAGAGGAGAAGGAGGACATGCTTGTATTATTGTCAACTATGGTATAAGGATATTAATGTTTACTCTGGTATAAGGATATTAATGTAAAACAGTCAATGACAATACTTGATCTAAAAGACTTATCTGTTAATTACTGCTCACCAATTTGCCGCCATTTTCGTTATTAAACTTTAATAAGGGCTGATATGAATCCTAACTGGAGTTAAATTTTCTTTGTTTTTTTTTTGTTAATCAACATTTAAAATCCTGGATACTACGAGGACTTGAACACTAATCACTACCGCTGGAATTGGATATATTCAGCTATCCAAAGTGCCATGCAGGCCAAACGATCATTTTTAAATACTGTATTATAGTATCAACGAAACAAAATTTGTAATATCTGGGGAGTGTTCTAACGGAGGACGGAAAATGCTACACCGTAACCCGAAGACGCATTGGGATAGCGAAAGGTCCATTCCAAAAGTGAAGCAAAGTATCAAGAAATAGAAAAACTTCGTTAGAAACAAAGAAAAGAGTACTGAACTGTTACGTGATGTATGTCCAACTGTATGGCGGTGAATGTTGAACAATTACATCAAAGATGAGGAGACTTGAAGCAACAGAAATGTGTTGCTCAAAAAGATGCTTAGGAGACCATGGATCAGATATGCGAGTAACGATTTTAGAGAAAATGGAAACATATTTAACACCAGGAAAAGAGTTGAAATTTCTGAGGTACATAATGAGGAAGAAGGGCTTGGAAAATCTGTTACTCACAGGATAAACTGAGGGCAAGAGGGACGAAGTAAAACATCGTATAACATACTTAACGAGCTTGAGAAAATGAATGGCGGAAATAACGAAAAGATAGAATTAATTGAGAGCTGCAAGAGACAGGAAATTGTGGAGAGCCATGATCGCCTACCTCCTGAGAGAACACGGCACATAACAAGAGAGAGTGTATTATAGTATCGACATGATGCATTATTTAATGATTACGGTCATATCACGTTGAAACACTGGTTCTCGTACAATCACCGAAGTTAAGCAACGCTGATCAGTACCCAGATCGGGGACTACTTGGAAATACCAGGTGCTGTAAGCTTGGATGTGCGGGTGGTGTAAATGATAATGGCTCGGAATTGTTAATCGGAGAGCTGAATTCCAATTCCCGTTGGATTCGTTATATTCACTTATGTGCAGATACCCTTGGTAAAGGGTATGAATCCAGCACTTCTACCCTTGCTATGGGTTAATCAGTAATACTTGTGTCGCTAAATCATTATAATCTCGAAGAAAAAAATCTTAAATTCTAAAAATATTTTTGGCTTTAAATAACCCGCAATGGCTTGATAAACCGTAGAAAACGAATCAATCATCTGTCTATATTTAACAAGACACATAGTACAGTGGATAAAGGCGTTAGTTAGATCCAGTGACAGGACCCAAAGAGTGGGAGTTCAATACCCGGTTAAGGCAGTGGAAAACTTTCAGAGGGAAATTAACAGGAGATAACTGATATCCATTAAAACATGGCACGTGGAACTATAAGAGTCTACCCCAGTGAGCGAAATAAAGGGTTCAGTTCGACATTCCAACCATCTGAAGAAAGCCGGAGCGTACAACGGCCGAAACGTTGTAATAAATATGGCGACAAAGATGAGGACAAGAGTCCTGATAATGTAAATAATGACTCAGTCATGTATTATTTATCGATATTGATCCATTTTGGCATTTACGTAAGTACTCGCCTTATAAATACGGGAATTGCAGATGAACTTTATGTTGCCTTAGGTGGAACAAAGCGTCTCTTCAATATGAGATACAGAATTTAATAATTACTGAATTTTATTTATCAGGTTTAACATATCAAATTTTTACCTGGGTTTTGACATGGTCCACTTGTTAAAGAAATGTCATCAATAGCAATGTCACTGACAGAACTCTTCCCCGTTACCCCTTCAAAGATTATCTGAAAATAAAAGAGTCATTTCATGAGCATCATCATAGTGTTCTTGCTTTCATTCATGGCATTACTGAATATTTCCCCGCGCCTTCCTATAAATATTTTCATAGTAAACGTTCTGATGATCTTGCCTTTTTGGTTGGCTGATTTTGTTTAGTGGCATATCAAGCTCTATGGGGAAGTTTAATGCCGAAATTTAAATATTCGGCGCGCATTTTTCTGCCTTCAACTACATATATTTTGTACATAATTTTATATTCTCAGGATTTTTAGCAAATTTTTATGTCATGAGGTGCTTTGTAGGTCCTGTGAATATGTGCTATTTTGGTGTATGTAGAATTGAGAGGTGATGGATAAGTCCTTTTCGTGAATGAGTAAATTGTAATGAATAAATGGGTTGTGATTCGTATTAACTAGGACTAGGATAGCTAATAAGGATCAGCCTCCCCGAATCTTCTCCCGCACTTCGGCCATGTGCCGAAACTTCTGTATCATCAGAATTAAATATCTGGGGTGTTTTGTAGGTCTTCTATCATTATGCGGAATTGTGGTATATGCAGGATTAAATAGTGATGGATGTATTCTTGTAGTGTATGAGTAAATTGTAATTACTAATGAGTCGTGATTCGGATTAACTAGGATTAGGATAGCTAATAAAGATCAGCCCCACCCCACTTCCCCTTCGGCTTTGTGTCAGAATTTTGAAATTTAAAAAAATAAATGAACAGGATAAAGTTATGCTTTTTTTTCTTTTTTTCTTTTAGATATATTATTTGTAGGTCATAAAATGTATTCTTGGTAATTTTACTATAAAAATGTATTTTGATATTTTTTTTATTTATATATATATATATGGATGTATATATTATATATATATATATATATATATATATATATATATATATATATATGGATGTATATATTATATATATATATATATATATGGATGTATATATTATATATATATATATATATATATATATGGATGTATATATTATATATATATATATATATGGATGTATATATTATATATATATATATATATATATATATATGGATGTATATATTATATATATATATATATATATATATATATGGATGTATATATTATATATATATATATATATATATATATATATATGGATGTATATATTATATATATATATATATATATATATATATATATATGGATGTATATATTATATATATATATATATATATATATATATATATGGATGTATATATTATATATATATATATATATATATATATATATATATATGGATATATATATATATATATATATATATATATATATGGATGTATATATTATATAGATGTATATATTATATATATATATGGATGTATATATTATATATATATATATATAGATGTATATATTATATATATATATGGATGTATATATTATATATATATATATATATATATATATATATAGATGTATATATTATATATATATATATATATAGATATATATATTATATATATATATATATATATAGATATATATATTATATATATATATATATATATATATAGATATATATATTATATATATATATATATATATATATAGATGTATATATTATATATATATATATATGGATGTATATATTATATATATATATATATATATATATGGATGTATATATTATATATATATATATATATATATGGATGTATATATTATATATATATATATATATATATGGATGTATATATTATATATATATATATATATATATATATGGATGTATATATTATATATATATATATATATATATATGGATGTATATATTATATATATATATATATATATATGGATGTATATATTATATATATATATATATATATATATATATATTATATATATATATATATATATATATATATATATATTATATATATATATATATATATATATATATATATATATATATATATATATATATATTATATATATATATATATATATATATATATATTATATATATATATATATATATATATATATTATATATATATATATATATATATATATATATATGGATGTATATATTATATATATATATATATATATGGATGTATATATTATATATATATATATGGATGTATATATTATATATATATATATGGATGTATATATTATATATATATATATGGATGTATATATTATATATATATATATGGATGTATATATTATATATATATATATATATATATATATGGATGTATATATTTTATATATATATGGATGTATATATTTTATATTACAAGTGCTGTTAGTACCATGAAACCTATAGCTACCTATCACATGGCTGAGTCATCAGCTAAACCAGTTCCTACACGAGGTTTTTCTATTAACGAGGGTGTCTATTCACACACCAAGATTAAAAACAAAACTAGTAAAACATCAGACGAACATTCTTATAAGGTCAACGGCTGTCTAGCACAATTAGGTAGACTGGGGTTATATAGCTATGGATACAGCCAGTGCGGTAATGAGAGAGTTTGACTGATGGAATCAACGTCCACGTGTCGGAGACCAAGGCGAACCTTCAAGCTGGAGGACATCCGCTGTTGTTTGACCTGGAGAGGAATGGGTTTCGCTGGCTCCACTTGGCCCAAGATACGCTACGTATGAATGAATACCTCATCGGCTTTCAATCCCGATATGTGGACGGAACTGGCCAAGTGCTCAACTGCCCGTAACCTTACGACTACAACCGATCATGGACATGATGATGATGATGATGATGATGATGATGATGATGATGATGATGGAGAATTAATTTTTGCTTTATGTCAACTTACGTGATAATTACTGGCAGGAAAAATGCTGGTCTGACCTTCAACCCAAATAGGACCCTGTTTATACTTCCGTGACCAAATCGGGGTGCCAACCTCCCCAAAATGCTCCCCATCCATTCTGTAAACATTCAGCTCGTTAACATGATCACCGTACATATAATAGTAAAAATGTAGGCACTTCGTATCGGTTGAATTGTACTTGGGACTCATAAATCTGGCTTTTTCGTAAGGTTTCTTATGACTCGATTCTATATACATGTAGTGACCGTATTTCGTGCCTGTCGTGTGATCGTTGACTGGGCCCGTTAAAAATGTTGGTGTCCGTCCTGACCCCCAGGTCCAGTCAAAATCGTCCGTTTTGAGTTGCGTATAACTGCACAAGTTTTCGTTTTCGAAGTCACAAAAACCTGGATTATCTGGAAAGGAAAAAAAGAAATGAAAATTTACATATACGTAGATTATTAACTCTATAGCAGGTAGGTTATTTTGGAGTTGTGAAAAGCAGGTGGGGTGCTTTTTAATCCGCCAACTTTAAAATGCCACAAAGCACCTAATAACATTGGTCAACGCGATTTTTGATGCCAAGAAGCAAAATACATTTTTTAGCTAATCTGATACCGCTGATTCCGAAAATGACCGTAGTTTTTCATGGTTAGCTACCACTTTTACTGTACTGAAATTGCTCATTTTTGGGGAAAAAAAGATCAATTTACGATCTTGGCTGATTTAATTTATAATTATCGTAGAAACCCATTAATTTTCAAGTTGGCCGAGCAATTTAGTTCAGCCACCTGAAATAAAGCATTTTTTATAAGAAAAAATGTTTTTGATTCAAACATTTTAAAATAGATGTACCGAATTTTTCCAATTTATCTCCAAAATTCAAATTAACTGATAAACTTTCAGTAATACACTTTAGTAAAACTGATAAAGTGACATAAAAAAAATGAAACCCTAAAATCTTCTGTTTGATATTCATAAATTTATCCCTTTACTTTTACCCCTTCACTACGGAAGGAAACCAAGCACTTTGAGAGCATTTTGTTTTCACAGTTGGAAATAAACTCCAACTAAAGACATCCCAACTGAATGTACCTATTCCATTGTACATGATACTGCTGGAGTATCAAAAGCGACTTAAATAGAACATGACAGACAATCAAGAAAGAGGAATTTTTTTACTATAGTTCTTATGTTCACGAAGGTTTTATTTCTGGTATTAGTTTATTAAATGATTTGATGAAAATACTTGGTATTGGTATATTCAATCGTGTTATTTTTAAATACTTAGGGTCTGATTGTTATTGCAAAAATCGTATTTCTCGATAAGCAGACCAATATTTGCCAGGTTAAATACGAATTGAGAGGTTTCTACGATTTTACTTTAAGAAATACTGCCATTGGTCAATAATATATATACAGAAAAGAAATGAAAAAAATGAGGCATGCTTTTTTTCCAAAATTGAAGCATTTCTATACAGCAAAAGCGATAGCTAACCAAGAAAAAGTAAGGTCATTTTCAGATTCAGCGCCCTCATATTAGCTAAAAAAAGATGTTTGGTGTCTCGACACCATTTTAATTTTTTTTTTTTTTGACCGGTGTAATTGATTAAACGGTTGGAAAAATTTTTGTAGGATTATTCTTTCAATTTTTATCTTTTGTTTTAAATTTTCGCTGAGTTTGGAAATAGTGACATCATACAACGTGGAATTTTGAAATGTAAATTCTTGTTCTTTTATTGTTCTCTCTCTTTAATAGTGTTTTTTCTGATATTCTCTAACACCCAGTAACCCCTTGCATCTCAGTGATTTTATTGCCTAGCTTGAAAATGTTTCAATTCAACGTATTCATATAAATGTTTCAATTCAATGTATTCATATATGCTGAAATATTTGCGTAATGGAGTCATAAATTACCTGTATTGGAAGGTTAAAGTAAAACTATGTGTAACCTTTGTAAAATGACGAAAATTCTCACCTCAGTAAAAATATGCTGACATCAGCAATTATGAAACAAAGGTATATACATCATATTCACAATTAAACAAAATACAGAGATGGATATGCAATGTGATTGATCCTGATCTGGCATCTAGTCTACAGTCACTTTCTCACAGACGTGCTGTGGCTTCCTTCTGTCTTTTCTACATATACTTTCACGGCAACTGCTCTGTCGAGCTACTTTCCCTGGTTCCCAAACTGCATGAATTTAAGCGTGCTACTAGGTTGGCATCTCAGTCCCATCCTTTCGCTATCAAAACGGCTAAATGTAGTCGTCTCTTCTACTCCAATGGCGTCATGTCTCGCAATTCCCGTCTGTGGTACTCCCTTCCTCTTACTTGCTTCCCTGATAGCGATAATGTTTAATTATTCAAATGCATTGCCAATCGACATCTTCAGATGCCTGGATCTGATTCTCCGTCCTTCTCTTCATCCTTTCCTCTGTCATGTCTCTTTACTCTTGCCCTCACTCTGTGTAACCCCTTGCGTCCTAGTGGTACTTCCATCTTGCTTAAAAAGTTTAGAATAACTAAAAAAAAAATAAATAAATAAAAATTCCGAGTTTATTTTTTAGTATTTTACCTGGTTTTTCAAAACAGCACCTCAACCACAAATGAAGCACTACGCATTCAAATTTGTGTCCCTTCCCCGCACTACTGCTTGTGATAGGTTTAAATATCATCCTTTATTATAAGTATTTTTTTCGTGGTAATTTAATTTGCTTTTCAACGCACGCGAGCTTCTTGATTCTGCTTACCAGCGGAACACAGCAGCCGCTCTTATTTTTATGTGGGGTAGACTCAGCTTACTAAGAGAGCTTTGATTTCACCAATTTCCTCAAAGATGAAGAGACTCGAGGCGACGGAGATGTGATTCTACAGAAGAATGCTAACATGGACCGAGCGTGTGAGCAACGATGAAGTCTTAGAAAGGTTGCAAACACGGAGGAGGCTTATACTTAACATCAGAAAGAGGCAGCTGAAGTTTCTGGGACACATAATGAGGAAGGAGGGCATGGAGAATCTGATACTCCCGGGACGAAT
The DNA here is from genome assembly GCA_964036315.1 of Acanthosepion esculentum. Lineage (NCBI taxonomy): Eukaryota > Metazoa > Mollusca > Cephalopoda > Sepiida > Sepiidae > Acanthosepion > Acanthosepion esculentum. The sequence continues at coordinate 102,750,577 of OZ038484.1, forward strand.
CGGGGGAAAGAGAGACAAGGGAAAACAACGCTTGGCATACTTGGCGGGCTTAAGTAAGTGGATGACAGAAAATGATTTGCGGGAGAAAGTAGAGGGAAGAAACTTGCTGAGAGCTGCAAGGGATAGGGGGAGGTGGAGAGCCATGATCGCCCACGTCCTGAAAGGACATGGCACATAAAAAGAAAAGAAGCTTTGTTATTTTTATTTTCATTATTATTGGCTTCATTCCCCCTCTCCCACCATTTCCTGATATGCTTTTATCCAATTTTGTAAAAGAAAAAAAAAAGAGAAAAAAAAAAGAATTGTACATTTTTAAAATTTTTATATCATGGGGTTTTTAGTAGTTTCTCTAGCGAATATGTGGTATTTTGGTAAATATTGGATTGGGTTTCAAAGGATGACTTCTTGTGAGTCAGTTGTTAGAGTGAATGGGTCCTGAATAAATTTAGCTAGATAGAGAGTAATACCAACCTTTCCCCCTCTTTCCCTTGTGCCAAAAAATGTTATTTAACATTTAAATAGAAATTGGAGCATGAAGATGAGATCTTATTGCTATAGATAACCAGAATAGCAAGGATCAAATTATTGACTTTTTGTTTCATATAATACAAGAGTAGACTTCAAATAAACTGAACAGAATTGAAAAATATAAAGATTTGGCTGTAGAGTTTAAGAAGCTATTAAACATGATTTTTAAAGTACAGTGGAAACTCGGTTCACGAATCTAATTTGTTCCTAAAGACTGTTCGTAACCCGAAATGTTCGTAAACCGAAATAATTTTTTCCAATATGAATCAATGTAGAGAAAAAGTTACAGTACAATAAAATTGGAAAGAAAAGCACAGCACAACACACAAATATATACAACACGGCGGTCGACTCAGAAATGATTCCGTTCGTGTTGTTCGAGAACCGAATTTTGTTCGATAACCGAGGTATTTTCATCTCAAATTTTCTGTTCGAAAACCGAGTTGTTCGACATGCGAGACATTCGAGAACCGCGGTTCCTCTGTAATTCCTGTAGTAATTCCTAGTAAGTTGAAAAGAGTGCTTAGGGAAAATTGAAATTGAGACCAAGATTATAAACCAGAAAACTGCCATCCTTTATTCTGCGAGGACTCGCCGAAAAGTTTTTGGGTTGTGAGCCGTCTTGTTGACACCATGCCTCAAGATCCGATTCTCCCTCGACGACGTCAATATGTGGTACCAACGTCACCATCATCATAATAAAAGAAATCAAGCATTACCATATTAATATTTTAGTATGTCAAAATAAAATTATTTTTAACTTACTTTCATGACATTTATTTTCAGTGAATCGAATATCGTCAAGCGCAATTTCTTGATGGAGATGCTTAGAACGGCTGCTACCAAAAATCACCTGCAAAGAGATTAATAATATCTGTGCATTTTGTTTTTGAGATGAACTTGTTTCCCGCGCTAACCACTTTAAAGCCCGTATAAAAGAAGGACTTTGAATACTGTAAGCGTGCGCGCCTCGGTCGGCAGTGGTCGGTCGGTCTTTCTGTAACGTTGTCATCATTATACCAACCAAAAGACAGTATGCGTGCACCTTTAAGAATGTAATAAGTGTGTGATCTATAATGGTCTGCTCATATATATAAATCCCAGTATCTGTTATCTATCTGAGTTTACTCATAATAACCTACCTATCTGTCTTTTCAGATATATCAATCGTAACCTGTTTTTATCTAAGACCAATCGTATCTATCTTAGTCTAATTATATCTAAGTTCAATTATATCTATATATCTAAGTTCTATCATATCTATCTAAGTCGTCATTTTTTTATATCTACGTCCAATCATTTCTATCTATACATCTAGGTTCAGTCATATCTATCTAGGTCCAATCATAACTATCTTAGCCCAATCATATTTATTTGTCTTAGTCCATCATACCTATCTATCTTGGCCCAATCATATCTATCTTGGTTCAATCATATCTATTTATTTTCGTCCATTCATATCTATCTATATATCTACCTTGTTCCAATCATATCTATTCTATTCCAATCGTATTCGTTTATATTGGTCCAATCGTATCTATCTATCTTGGTCCAACGATATCTATTTATTTAGATATCTATTTTAGTTCAATCATCTCTTTGTCCAGTCGTATCTATTTTAGTCCAATCACATCCATATATCAATCTGTTCATATCTGTCTATGTATCTCTTATAGTGTGTTTATTTTTCTGTCTACAAATAACCATCTATCATAATCTGTTCAGATATATTCGTATTCGTTCTGTTATATATATCTCTTTATTATAATCTGTTTATATCTATTTTTAATATCTAGCAATCGATTATAGTCTATTCATACATATCTTAGTCCGTTCATACTTATCTATCGATCGATCGATCTATTATTTATCTATATATCTATTGTAGTTTGGTCATATTTCTGTCTTTCATTATCTGTCTGTTATAATCGATTTATATCTATCTACTTGTTCAGGCATAACTATATTAGTTCATATCTATCAAACGATCATAATCTAATCCTTTCTCGATCGATCTGATATAGATCTACCTCTTTTTCGATATATCACCTTAGTCTGTTAATCCCTATCGATATATCTATCATACTCAATTGATACCACTATTTTGGATGTGCGTGTAGTAGAACGGATAAGGCGCTTACGGTAAAATTGGCGAGCCGAGTTCAAATTTAAGGCGTGTCTGTTTCGTACTAATATTCTTGGGAAAGGAATAAATCCATTTATTGTACCCCAGCAATGGGTTAAATAACAGTAGATAAGTCACACGCCCTGGCTACCAATCACTATAAAAAAAAAGAAATATCTAAATTCAAACCGTGGAAAAGGCAACGGAGATCATTTCATAATCTTTCTCAATAATGGCTGGTAATTCGCAGATACTGAAGAAAAGGAAGCCGCGGAGAGTTTTGAACGTCTACCCCCTGAAAGGTCGTAAGAATGAAATCTCTAAATCCGTTCATATCAGTCTATCGATCTATCATATGTATTCCCATGTTTATCTATATGAATGGACATTTTTCTTTTCAGAATAAACATGTATAAATGTCAAATGTGTATTTTTAATACTCACCTGTTGTTTCCACCAAAATAAGGTTGTCGCATTTTCACACGCAATTCTTAAAGTGTACACACGAAAAATAAAATCTATAAAGAGCCGAGTAAACTCCAAAGCCTCTTTTAAATTTTCCTTAATTCTGTATTAAAAAAAATGGTTCTGTACCAACAAAATCGTCTAGTTAAACGTTGACAAATATTGACGCAACAACTCTTAATTGGCTTCTTTCAATCTCCATTTAACAGCAGATAACGAAATACAGAAAGAAACCCAGACATTTTCATGTATTTATTTGTTACATGATATTTTTAAAATTGTGTTTATTAACTATAAATTGTAAAGCATCCTTTCATTGATATAGTTCAGATATATCTTATATATATCTTATATCCAAGGAAATATTAGGCTCTATCTTTTTTAAAATAAAGATATTGCTCGGCAAACAAATCATAGACAGCTGGCAGGGTGATTTGCCTACGAAAGAGATACTTCTGTCTCCCAAGGAATCAGATACCGCCATTAAACAACAGGGCTTAAAAGACATCACTTTCTGTGGAATCAACTACTGCTTCTGGATACATAGCTTCTTTAAAAGAACCCTCGCCTCGTGTGGAATCAACTACTGCCATTGAACAACAGGATCTCCTAAAATATGCCATAGTCGACTGCAGAATCAACTGCCACCTTTGAAAAACAGGAATACTTAAAATAGACCATTGTCTCCTGCGGAATCAGCTGCCACCATTGAATAGCACAAGCTGGTGACAGAGCGACACAACCTCCAGGAAACAGCCTCCCTTTCTGAAAGAAGTTTCAAAGTAAGATCAGATGAGTAGCAGTATAATACAGTTAACAACGTCCAGATTCTAATTCTTTAATTGTTCAAGGAATATCAGCTAAAATGTTACCGGTACTCGTGCTTCGCCCTCGCCAGTCGCATTGACAAAGTAGGATATCTTACCTGATAGGTCGTATGAGGCTTGGCTGGGAGATTAAGAAACGCTTCCATCCAAGTATCTCCTTGCTCACCGCTTTTCTCCCATATAGTCTGATTGGCTCCATTTGTAGACAGATAGACAAAAAGTCTACCTATGTAGGCTCCATACATGTGGTACCAGAAATTGAGGCATCTGTTTTTAGAGGCTTTGATAAGAGGACCAATAAGCCGTGCCTCATCTAAGGGTTTCGCAGTCGGAGAAGTATCGGCGTAGACATACCAACCATCGACTGAAAAATAATGATATTCCGTGAAAATATAATCGGGCGCGACGTCCAAAAATCCTCATGGAATTTCGTCATTATTTTAAAAAGAAAAAAAAGGCCATATAAGGCTTTCTTGTCCATTTTTAATTTTTACTCTAATTCAAATTCCTTATGTCATTTAAGTAATCATTGAAAACTTCATTTATTTCTGCTGTTGAATAATTTACCATAAAAATGAATGTTATATACAAAACAAAATATGATGTCATTTCAAGTTTCCCCAGAAAGTTGAGTCTTTTTGCCAAATTCGTGTCACTTATTAATGGCTGTAGCATTACAGTCTGAGCATTTACGATAAAAAAAAAGCAGTTGAAAATAAGAAAGAAATACACACAAAACTATTAATGATAATTGAAATGGCTTCATGTAATTATAATATTATTTTTAAAAAAGTCATTTCAATAAAAGAAATATACACATCAAAATTATATTTCGAAATAAAACAGACTTGATTCGAAATGGGCTTCAAACAAACGAATTACCTGTTCTAAGCGTGTGGTCTTTTAGAGGACCAGTAAAGTTGGATCCCATTGGTCCTTGGCTTCTTATCCAATCAAAATTATCAGTGGTGTCTTGTTTCCATTGGCACATTCCCTTCTCGAATGTACAGTCGAACGGAGTTGGAACTGAAAATATTAACAACTTCATATTTTAGTAATTGAAGGTATTTATCTGTTGCAGAATTATACCAGTTTTTTTTTCAGTATTTCTTTTTTATGTGCCGTGTCTCTTGAGAAGGTGAGCAATCATGGCTCTCCACCACTTCCTATCCGTTATAGCTATAAGATGTCTGTTCCTTTACTATCCCATCCAGTTCTAACATCAATTTATATAAGCTTATTAGGGATATTTATCCGTGCGCGCACGTTGGAACAGAATGTGACACAAGGTCGGAGTTTAATGTGGGTTTTCGGTAAAAACCATAGAAAAATTGATCAAGCTCCCTCGATGTTATCTCCTTTGGGCACGCCTCAGGCGCCGAGTAATGATCCTAGTCTGAGTAGTGAGTTCGATTCTCACTGGGTACTCCACACTTTAGTCCTTGTGCCATATTTAATCTACGCTTAGAAAAATCAGTATAATAAAAAAAAGGTTTTACGTGATGAATCCTTAAAACATTTTATCTTTCTTTTGTAGCCTTCTGTAATTTTCCATAAAATTTAATTTTTTGGTCATTAACCCTAGAACACTAACCATGGGTATATAGTACCCAGTGCAAATTTTCCTATTTTTAATTACAATTTTCAGTACCTGATTTTCTTACCTAAATAATATGTTTTTCAGTTCCTATTAATGTTAACTCAAAGTACAAAGTTTGAAGTGTCTACATGTAAAATGTTTCAAATAAAGATTTATATTTAATTTTTTTTTTGATACTTTCAAAATCGGGTATATTATATATCCATGGTTAGTAGTGGTGTAACTTTAATTGATGGTTAGTGTTCTAGGGTTAAGAAATTTCTGGGTTGATATTCGTCAGATGATTAAATATCTGTTGAGTATCTGTGTAAAAACTTATGCTCTAATAAATTTGGCTTAGTCACCAAAAACTTACAATCGAATTATCTTGATGAATTATGCTTTCTTCAATCTCATTCCATACAAGTTTTGTCGATGGCAACTTAATTGGTCTAACTGGGAACAGTAATTATTCGAATCAATCATTCGACACAACTTAACGATCTCATGTTAGAAGGCTCTTCCAAATCCAACGCATATGCAACATTATCTTTGAACGAACGGTGCTGTGGTTAATGGTAGTTTATTTGGCATTGCTCGCGATCTCATACGGTTCACGTTATTAAAAACTACGAACTTGTCACGGACAATCCAATTTTATTTCAACAACGGAACATTTAAAAACATCGTCATAGTTATTTTTTGCCTATCTTATGTGTAAGTCACACATCACAGCGACTAACATAGCCAAGCAGGTGCAAATGATTTTCAGAATTTAATTTGGGCATTTTGCTTATTTTAGTTTCTGATGAGATTATTCTCAGACAATGCATTTAAAATCATTTATCAAGTGTTCCAATAAACAGAATAAACCTTTCCAAAACAGAAACTATCATCTAGAATTGGAATGAAAGTAGTGATGGCACTTACACTAAATACCAAACTTTTCAAGTACCTCGGTGTATGGATCAGTTATAAGAAATTTACTATCGGAGATAAGGATACTGAAGATAGAATAGTCTACGCTATGGGTAGTTTTGCCCAACACCACAAATTGCTAAGAAATCAGAACATTAACTTAAAAAAAATAGCCTCGTCAGATAGAGACCTCCACACTAATGTCAGACATGCAGCCAAACGCGTCAAGAAATATATAAATTGTCAGTTTTATACAATCACATTTTCAGACCAACGATTAAAAATTGCTTCAAGCGAATGAAGCTTGTAGGTCTTAGCGAAGATCATCCTCCTTCGAACCACGTGAACTGGCGCTACAGAATCATAAACTATTTTACCAGATAAGAGAAACAATAATACATGAGGACTTTCAATAGCAGCAAAAGCTAAAATGGATGTCACATGTAACTCGGAGAGAGAACAATGAAATAATTTTAATACTGACCTTCCACACTACTTCAAAAAAGTTAGGAAGGAAGCCCCATAAATATTGGAAAGAACGATAACCGGAGATGGGAAGCCTATTTACTTGAAAAATTGTTTTAACAGAAAGGCTTTATAAATTTCAATCTTAATATCTGATCGGTCAATAAATTCCGACAGTTTCATTACAAAGAAACAGCTAATATTACCATTACAATTTAAGCGGTATTGATAGACTGTCCTCGACAGTTCTGTCCAACTGTGAATCATGGTTCAGTAGGAATTGTCCACTATTTACATTATTCGGACTATTGTTCTCATCTTTGTCGCCATATTTATTACAACATTTCGGCTGTTGTACGCTCCAGCCTTCTTCAGGTGGTTGGAATGTCGAACTGAACCCTTTATTTCGCTCACTGGGGTAGACCACATATGCAGAGAAAAGGGGGGTCACCGCCCTCTGTGGAATCAGGTTGAGATCATACACAAATAGCACCATTGGAAAATTCGTAAACTTTAGGAATCAGCACATATGCTAGGCCATAAAAATCTGAGCCGACCAAGCATAGAAATGAATACAATATGAGAACCAGTAATAAGGAGTGCCAGAAAAAAAGCAATAATAACAACAAAAATTGCAATATGAGCACTGTTAAAAAAATGTTACTGAGACGTTAGGTTTATAATACCCAGAAAGTCATACAAAGATGTCCTCAAGAACACATGGCACAGTGGATAAAGAGTGTGAGTTCAATACCCGGTTAAAGCAGTGGAGAACTTGGATTGGGGAATTAACAGGAGATAACTGATAACTGGCATCCATTAAACATGACACGTGGAACTAGAATAGTCTGCCCCAGTGAGCGAAATAAAGGGTTCAGTTCGACATTCCAATCACTTGAAGAAAGCCAGAGAGTACAATGGCCGAAACTTTGTAATAAATATGGCGACAAAGATGAGGCCAATAGACCGAATAATGTAAATAGTGTACATAATACCTCATCTCAGAAATATAGACAGCTATTAAAGGAATTGTCCAATACGAAATTAACAGCATCTTTTCCATAAGTTGTAGAAATCTTTATTTTTTGTTAGAATTGCCTTTTGAATAACCTTTTTACCGTTATTAAAATAAAAAAAGACATATGTCGGATATGTTTTTATTTCGTTATGTATTGAATCAATTTTATAAACTATTTTAATAAAGCAAAAACTAAATGCCAGATGATATGATAGTTGTCACGTTACAATAAAAAAGGTTCTTTTTTTTAAATTAAGCTATTTAAAACTAAACACTACTAATGCCATTTGGCATATCCATTAAGTAGACTGTTTACAACTGATATACGTACCTGGAGTAGTCATTATCGACTGGCTACTTGTTGTTCGAGGAAATCTTGGAGTTAGTGTTGGCGGTAGGGTGGTAGCGAAATCAGGAAAAACTAAATGTAAAGAAATAAAAGATAGCATTGAGAAAATTATAATATATCATCCTGTAGAAAGAGTTGTAAAAGAATACTTGTGGGTGTACGGGTGGTGTAATGGATAACGGCTCGAGATGAGAAAACTGAGAACTGAGTTCGAATTCCAGTCGAGTTCTTTGCATTTACTTACACACAAATATCCTTGCGAAAGATATGAAAGCATCTCTTTTATTCCTAGCTATGGATTAAATAGCAGGACAGACAGGATTCTATAGCTTTGTTAACAAGTATTATAAAGATGGTGACTGGATAAAAAACAATGCATCCCTCAACAATGAGGACGCATCGACCCATAAAAAAAACACATTAATTCTTGTGCATTCTGCCGCAGGCGGAGAAAGATTTTCACCCACCGTAGAATGTATACATAAACATCCATCTGGACTTGTTGTTCTTTTAGTTTCTCAGGGTCGAGATTTAATTTGAAATATTGTGAATGGATCGAAAATTAATTTTTAAATATTTTGAAAGGCTCAAGAATTACTTTTTTAAAATATTTTGAAAGGCTCGGGAATTAATTTTTTAAATATTTTGAAAAGAACGGGAACTATTTTTTTTTAATATTTTCAAAGGCTCGAGAATTACTTTTTTAAATATTTTGAAAGGATCGGGAATTAATTTTTTTTTAAATATTTTGAAAAGAACGGGAACTATTTTTTTTAAATATTTTGAAAGGCTCGAGAATTACTTTTTTAAATATTTTGAAAGGATCGGGAAATAATTTTTTAAATATTTTGAAGGCTCGAGAATTACTTTTTTAAATATTTTGAAAGGAGACTTAATTTTAAAATATTTAATATATTTCTCCACTGCTGTGAATCGATACTTACGCCAGCATTTTTGATCGATTAAGGAGATATCATCGATGGCGATGTTGATACGATTTCCGGCACCTTTTATTCCTTCAATTATTATCTGCAAAATGAATGAAACAGAACAATTATCATAATTTTGCTTTTTTTGTTTTATATTGAAAACGATAATTATTTTGGGATTTATTCTGTTGTAGAATGAATAGAAGTTTATGAGGTTATTTTTAAAAATAGATTTACGATAGATATCTAATTTAAGATAATAAGTATGGCTTAACATGATATCAAGAAAAGGTATTGTGTGTTTCATTGTACAGATTGCGGCAGAAATATCTCCCACAAAATAGCAAGACATTAGTGTCAATGCTGTCTTCATCTAGATAATGTTTTACCATTATGCTTCTTACAAGATCAGGTAATACGGTTTTGCGGAGGCGTAAATTATTATTGATATATCGGAAAATATGCTGATTGTTTATGAAAATAATTTGGAAAGGTCCTTTTTCTAGAAATTCTAAATAAAGACAAGCGAAAATAATACTAAAAGGCGATCCCATGGGTAATCCGAAGTTTTGTCTATAAAAATCATTGTCGAAAATGAAACAACACCGGTTTATAATAAGTCGACAAATCTTTAGAATTTTGTCTATCGTTAAGGCGAGGTTATTTTTTTAAAGAAGTTTTGGTATTTGCTAATGGTATATATTTATAAAGAATTAATGAATTTATTATTAATCAGACATTTTTATTACGTCAGACGATTATTTCAAATAAGAGTGTCCACTCTAATAGCGTTTGAATATATATATATATATATATATATATATATATATATATATATATATATGAAGAAATATAGTCTTAGTGTGCTATATTTATGTGTGTTATATTTATGGGATAAAGTGCTCAATATCAGAGATAGAGAGTGTGTAAATATAAAAGTGAACATAGAAGTCAACACTTAGAGGCGACAGTCTGTTTCATGCTAGTGCAATCGTCAGGCAACTCAGAGTTTCCTGACGATTGCACTAGCATGAAACAGGCTGTCGCCTCTAAGTGTTGACTTCTATATTCACTTTTATATATATATATATATATATATATATATATATATATATATATATAGTGGACTGTCCCGTCGAGGGTCAAGCAGCTCAGTTCCTAGGAAAGGACAGCCAGACGCCAGCACATATTATTTGATTATAGTGATGGAGGGTTTGTGTAGAACCAACCACACTCTGAAGGGTCGAATACAGAGACCTGGGGCACTACGTGCCACAAGATCCCCAAACAAAGCTACGCAGGTTTTGAATTCAGTTTTCCTTTTCCTAGACTAGCTGCCATCCAAGACTATAGAACCCAGTCTGTCCTGTTATTTACCCATAGCTGGAGGAGGAGGAAGAGGATTAATACCTTTCCCAGGGGTATTAGCATGTAAGTGAATGTAATTGATTCAACTGGAATGAGAGAGAGAGAGAGAGAGATAATTGTGTATTTGAGCAACAATCCCTCTTTCATATATCTTTTAGATACTTAAAAACATCCATATATTCAGTTAAAAGTAATGATAAAATCATTCTTGATAATGGCTAAGAGTCGAAAGCCCCTGGACATACAGAACATTCGAACAATTTCTAATAAAATAACAAGTCACCAGTTTGAAATATAACCTGATAATTTCACTTTCTAATGTTCAATCTACGTGATTAATATTTTATATACATTTATAATATTTTTACAAAAACATATATATATATATATACATATTTTTATATACATTTATATATATGAATAAAATAACAAGTCATCAGTTTGAATTATAACCTGATATTTTCACCTTACAAGGTTCAATCAACGTGATTAATATTTTATATACATTTATTTACATATTTATACATATACATATACATTTGTATATATGAGTAAATTAACAAGTCACCAGTTTGAATTATAACCAGATAATTTTCACTTTATAATGTTCAATCTACGTGATTAATATACACAACTCAATCAAATGCACTGACAAGGCAGTAGATTATGTCGAAAAAATACTTTTCGGGCAAAATATTTTTTTTCCATCGCCTGAGAACGAACTTATTGATGAACTTATATATATTAAATAAAAGTCCAGACGTTCATTTTTTTTTTTTTAGATTTATTCTTTGAATACAATTACTTTGAAACCAGAAAATGATTTCGCATTACCTGAAAAGCTTGTTTATGTGGAATCGGGAAACGGGCATAACGCCAAGATTCCTGCGGCTGATTCCCAGATAAAGTCCAAGCCAACAACTTCTGCTGCAATGTGACTATATATACGCTTAGTGTTGCAGTGCCGGCTTCTTTCATGAAATACCAAAAGCTCATGCATCGATGGAACGTCCTCTTAAACATTTCACTTGTCAGAAGTGCACGTGCTCCAGCTTGGATTGGAAAGCCAGCTTGAAGGAAAATAAAGTGACCTGCCAAAGAATAAAAAAAAGAAATGCAAATAGCAGAGTAAATAGTAAAATAGAGAGTGTACAAAAAGGAAAATGGGCCACAACTGTTTGCTAAGTTTGTATTTAAATATGAAACCGAACTCTAGAATGAGGCTATATAGATACTTAACCCTTTCATTAACTAGGTAGACTTTTTTTCAATATCAAGTCATCCAGAATTAGTGTCTGAATTTAAGACCAGAAAAATACCAATAATGTACATTTAATTAACATAGATTAATCTAGATACAATGCGCAAATAAATTAAGTAGAAACGGACTGCCAGTGAGCAGGAATGATTGATCGATTTGTTTTTACGGCTTATCAACCATTTGCAGGTTATTTAAAACCACCATTTTTTACATTGTAAGAATGTTTTGTATATAATCATTTTACTGATACAAGTCCGACTAATTAACCCATATTTGTGGGTGGAGAAGAGCTGGATTGATACCTCTCCCAAGGGTATTTGCGAGTAAGTGAATATAAGGAACGCGACTGGGATAGGAACTCAGCTCTTTGATTTCAATTTCGAGCCGTTATCCACTACACCACCCTCACACCAAAGCTTACAACAACTGGTATTCCTAAGCGATCACCCATCTAAGTACTGACCAGGAACGACGTTGCTTAACTTCGGTGATCGTACGGAAATTTGTACAAACAACTGGAATGAAAGCAGGGATGGCATCTATCCATTACACCACCCTCACACCGAAGCTTACAACAACTGGTATTCCGAAGCGGTCACCCATCTAAGTACTGACCAGGAACGACGTTGCTTAACTTCGGTGATCGTACGGGAATTTGTACAAACAACTGGAATGAAAGCAGGGATGGCATCTATCCATTACACCACCCTCACACCGAAGTTTACAACAACTGGTATTCCGAAGCGATCACCCATCTAAGTACTGACCAGGAACGACGTTGCTTAACTTCGGTGATCGTACGGGAATTTTTACAAACAACTGGAATGAAAGCAGGGATGGCATCTATCCATTACACCACCCTCACACCGAAGCTTACAACAACTGGTATTCCGAAGCGATCACCCATCTAAGTACTGACCAGGAACGACGTTGCTTAACTTCGGTGATCTTACGGGAATTTGTACAAACAACTGGAATGAAAGCAGGGATGGCATCTATCCATTACACCACCCTCACACCGAAGCTTACAATAACTGGTATTCCAAAGCGGTCACCCATTTAAGTACTGACCAGGAACGACGTTGCTTAACTTCGGTGATCGTACGGAAATTTGTACAAACAACTGGAATGAAAGCAGGGATGGCATCTATCCATTACACCACCCTCACACCGAAGCTTACAACAACTGGTATTCCGAAGCGATCACCCATCTAAGTACTGACCAGGAACGACGTTGCTTAACTTCGGTGATCGTACGGGAATTTTTACAAACAACTGGAATGAAAGCAGGGATGGCATCTATCCATTACACCACCCTCACACCGAAGCTTACAACAACTGGTATTCCGAAGCGATCACCCATCTAAGTACTGACCAGGAACGACGTTGCTTAACTTCGGTGATCGTACGGGAATTTTTACAAACAACTGGAATGAAAGCAGGGATGGCATTTATCCATTACACCACCCTCACACCGAAGCTTACAACAACTGGTATTCCAAAGCGGTCACCCATTTAAGTACTGACCGGGAACGACGTTGCTTAACTTCGGTGATCGTACGGGAATTTTTACAAACAACTGGAATGAAAGCAGGGATGGCATCTATCCATTACACCACCCTCACACCGAAGCTTACAACAACTGGTATTCCAAAGCGGTCACCCATTTAAGTACTGACCAGGAACGACGTTGCTTAACTTCGGTGATCGTACGGGAATTTGTACAAACAACTGGAATGAAAGCAGGGATGGCATCTATCCATTACACCACCCTCACACCGAAGCTTACAACAACTGGTATTCCAAAGCGGTCACCCATTTAAGTACTGACCAGGAACGACGTTGCTTAACTTCGGTGATCGTACGGGAATTTTTACAAACAACTGGAATGAAAGCAGGGATGGCATCTATCCATTACACCACCCTCACACCGAAGCTTACAACAACTGGTATTCCGAAGCGATCACCCATCTAAGTACTGACCAGGAACGACGTTGCTTAACTTCGGTGATCGTACGGGAATTTTTACAAACAACTGGAATGAAAGCAGGGATGGCATCTATCCATTACACCACCCTCACACCGAAGCTTACAACAACTGGTATTCCAAAGCGGTCACCCATTTAAGTACTGACCAGGAACGACGTTGCTTAACTTCGGTGATCGCATCTATCCTGAATATATCATAAAAATTCAAGATATGGAACAAGCAAATGCTAAATACTTCAAGCAACTCGGTGAAATGGCTCAGTTACAGTAAAGTCGGTATCGGAGGTAAGGAAATTGAACATAGAATAGACTGCGCTAGGAATAGTTTCGTCCAACACCATCAATTGCTACAAAACCAAAACATTAACCTGAAAAATCAAGTCATCATCTAAAAGAGCCTCATCAGATCGAGATTTTCATATGGATGTCATAAATGCCGCCAAACCCGTTCGCAAATATCGAAATTGTCAGCTCTGTACAACCGATTTCTCAAATCAATGTTCAAAAATGTCATGGTGTGAATGAATCCCGTAGATCTTAATAAGGATCATTCTTCTTAAATACGCGTGGACTGGTGTTAATCACAAAGAAATTTTCCCAAAAATAGAAACAATGTTACTTGAGGACTTCCAACAGCAGCAACAACCAAAATAGAAAGTACATGTTCATAGAGAAGAAACTAATGACATAATCATAATGTTGCACTTCCACGCTACTCTAAACAAAAGGTTAGGAAGTAAACTGCTAGCAATTCTGGAAAGCGCGGTAACAGGAGAAACCTATTTGACTGAAAAACTGTATAAGAGAAAGATTTTATAAATTTCAACAGAACGTTAACGTTCGGTTAATGAATGCTGAATGTTTCCTTATAAGGAAACAGCTATATTACCATTATAATTACCATACTAGCCGAATAGCCGCAGTTCGGGCGGACTTTAGGCTAGCTTATGCTTTTGAGCTTTCGGTCTTTTACCTTCAGTTATAAGAATTTAGAAATGCTAAAATTATTTTCTTTAGTCGACACCTTAATTCGGCATAATCTTTCTTCGTATACGCAACCGAACTCCGCAGTTTGTTTACATTTATTTTTATGCGCAATTTTTATTTTCTTTTAAAATCAACATTCTTTATGATGCCTTCACATAAAGTCAGTCTTTAAAGACATTAGGGATCCCGAATTATTTTTTAATACATCACAGAACGCGTGCAAGAAAAAGAAGAAAAAAAACACATGAGCAACGTGCCGTGCCCCGCTTAAGTTTTAATTAAGGTCTAATTAGACAATATCAATTGCAATTGGAACAAAAAGCGAAATTAATGTTAAACATTTAATAAAGAATTGCTTTTAAAAACTTTCAGTCTTTTCGAAATTTAAATTTAACTTTGAATGATTTATTTATTTAATTTTTACTTGCGGTTAAATACAGTAGTTATAACCTGTTACTTCAGGTTGTTTGATTCGCCGAGATCGATGGACGAACGGGCACACGTACATTGCGCTTTATTGATATAGAAAAGTAGATAGAAGAAAAATATGTAATCACTTAAGCGTATGCAAATATTAATAGTAATGATAACACGGTTCGAGTAACCAGTTTATTAGTAATACAAAGTCACCGAATTGATAGTCTCTGTTCTGCAAGTCGAAGCTCTACCGTTGAAAGGGCTTACCTTTTAGTGAATCGGTGGTATGGTCTTGACGAGGCGCTCCAAACATTCCTAAATGGCCCGTTCCGATTTGCCAATCAAAGTCGTCATTTTGATTGTTATTCCAAGTGCACCAACCTTTCTCAAAGTCGCAGTTGCCTTCAAATAAAAAAATTTATATAAGTTAAAATGGTAATCCGTATGGAATTTCCAAGAGGATAAAAATCCAAGGAGAGTTCTATGTCAGTGACAGAGCAAAATTATTAATTAATGAATATTTGTTTGCAGGTCTGAAAAATTGAAGGCTATTTTTATAGCTTTCTTGAAATAAAGATTATTACCTATGGTATTTTTGAAGTGTTTGATATCCATTAATATATATATATATATATATATATATATATATATATATATATATATATATAAGCGTATCACCCCAAGCAAGGCTGGAGGCCACTATCATGCAAGGGGTTATAGAAGGGTTGGAGGAAGAGCAGATACGAGTGGTAAAGGAGAGGATGTAAAGAAAGAGAAAAACAGTGGATCGATCAAGGCAAGAGGGTTACAGAAGATTTGGAGCGAGAGCAGATAGGAATGAAAGGTGAAAGGATGTGGAGAAGGGAAGTGGATAGATCAAGGCAACTGGAGATGTCGATTGACGTTACACTTAAATAGTTGGAGATTGTATTTGTCAGGGAAACAGGAATATATATATATATATATATATATATATATATATATATATATATATATATATGAAGTAGAGAGGGTAGGAGGGAAAGAAAGAATTATTTTATATAAAAATAAACGGTAAATATTTATAATATTTGTATAAAAAAGGACAGATTTTTATGATACCTGTTATATATATAAGTAATTCATCGTGCCTAGAAGAAACCTCAAAAGAATGCAGAAAGCACTGGACGGCCATTTCGTCCTACATTTGGGACTCATCAGCAATGTGCATCCACTACCAAGAATTGAAACCCGGACAGTTACATTATCAGGCAAACGTCATACCAACTGTACCAATGGGCCTCGGTGACGTATAGGTAGCGAATTAGATTGTGTATAGCGCCGCACGATCATATATTTCGTGGTGGAACTCATCCGAGTTTCCCTTACCCATAGGACTGTTCCCCCACGAGCCACGACTACTATCCCCAAGCTGCTTCATCCAAAGCATTAGAAGCCGGTTCAAGCAATGATATACAAGTGATAGAAATTATTAGGAGGATTTGCGATAACTAATTAAGTACTATATATAAAGAAAAATCTGGTTGTGCTAGCACGAAGTCACCAGTCAGAGGGTTTGAGAAAATTGTTCTTATTGAAAATGTTAAATCACGCCAAATAATATGCACTCTCGCAAAAACCGTAATTGAAATCCTCTCGTCACAGAGTATAAACATTAAGTGGGCTCTGCGGGTCATGAAAAAACACAAATGTACCTGAGCAGGCATCCGCAACATAGATTGCATAGCCGTCCAAGCAGACTGGCTTACTCGGATACAATCGAGCGTCATATATATACATATATATATATATATATATATATATATATATATATATATATATATATCTCAGAATATCGATTAAATTCAACAGATTTTTAATTTATTTGCGTTAACCTTGTTTTATAAATGGATACTCATATTGAAGTAGATGTTCCGTTTTTATTTATTTATTAAACAGCATATTTTTTTATTTACATCTACCGTACTGAATATTTCAAGTAATTTTAATTTTTCTAACAAGATTTCTCGAAATGAATAAATAAAAACAATGCATCCTAAAATATTTCAAGATTATAATTATTGAAATAGATAATGAATTTTTACTGATAAAATTATTACTAATTAACCCATAGCTGGGGGAAGAACAGTTGGATTAGTACCTTTCCCAATGGTATTTGCGTATAAGTGAATATAACAAACCCGACTGGAATTGTAACAAGGCTCTCCGATTTCGAGACATTATGCATTAAACCATCAGAACACGCAAGTTTACAGAGCCTCCTATACCCAAGCGGTCACTTATCTAGGTTCTGACCAGGATGAATGTTGCTTAACTTTTCTGATCGTACGAGAATCGGTGTTTGAACGTGATATGGCCATAAGCCTCTGTTGATGCAAAGTTAACTCATAACAAAGTAGAAGCTTTCAAAAGAGTCTTAAACAAGATTAAACTATTCTACAAAGCATCAGCAAACTAGTCTGTTCCACAAATTGACAGCTTTAGGGAAAAAACCTGTCTCTGCGGCACTTCCTTCTTAAATTTGGAACACGAGGGCGATGAGGAGGATTCGACGGCGCGTCATCGAGATATTGAAAGATGAAATGGAAGACGAGAGAAAAGGCGAAATTAAGTGGGGTGTCTTACCAGTTTTCGGGCAGTCTCCATCGAACATACCGAAGTCATCGATAGCAATGTTAGCACTCTCTTCCTCAATCACGGCTTCGATTTCAACGTTGAACGTCCCCAAGTTCCTCACGGTCACTTGTGCCAAAGACCAAATGTTACCATGGTTACTGCTTCTTGACCACAACAGCGATCGGGTTGTGTTAACTTTCGCATAGACTTTCAACGAACCGGAGTGCTTTCCAGACATAAAATACCAGAATTCGACGCATTTGCTAATTTTCGATGTGTACGTTGGGCTTATAATAATGGCTTTCTCTCCAACTTTATGGCCGGATCCCGATGCTAACATATAATGGCCTAGAAAGAGAGATAATAATAACTTGATAATGATTCCTACAAAACAGATAAATAAATATTTTGCAACAAGGAAAATGTTTTAAAACCGAAACAAAACAAGACAAAGAATTCCGAAGCACTGATAATAATATATTATATAAGAAAATCACGTTCAAAACATTAATAAGAGTAAATAGGCCCGCTTAAGGCCCGGTTAACACTCCTTCCCACTCTTTTGAACAAGAGGTTTATCCATGCCTTCCTGTTTAGGATGGTGTTTCCGATTCCTTTTAAAGTCTTCGCCTTTTCTTTCACTTCCAGTAACTCCTTGCGTCTTAGTGGTATTATCCTCTTCCTTGGAGGTGAATTGATTTTTTTAAAAAATGCATTTAAATATACATATATTAGCATATGTAACTAGTTTTGCCAGATCTCGTCTGTCTCAATCCCATTTGAGCCGGTGAGGGAGGCGCTTCTGGCCAAGTGTGTGGGCTTTTCCGTCGCGCAGATTTGTCCCCAAAAATCAAATTCACGAAAATGGCCTCAACAAACTCTCTTGGATGCACATTCATCTCTACGATCGACACTAGAGGAGAAAAAGGAGATAGAGGGAAAGGAAATAGAGATAAAGAGGATAGAGAGAAAGAGAATAGAGAGAAAGACGATAGAGAGAAAGACGATGACGATACCGATGCTCGGATGCAAGCTTTGATAACAAAAGCCATTCTATTAGTAACGATTGAATTAATTATTATTGATTATACCATTAAACTGATTTTCAATATATTTCTTAAATTCATTATACATATAGTAGTCGTATTTTGTCAGATATTCTTCATTCTTGGCAAGAAATGATTAAATTATACAAATGACAATTTTCATTCCGTATTACAGAATGCAGAATAATTTTTATGAAATACGATTGGCTATATTTTGGTGTAAATGTGTCGGGTCCTATTTCAATGCACCAGGCTACAAGTCTGTCACATCATGTGGTGTTTACTTCAAGTTCTTTGTTATTTGTGAGGAAATCGGTTCCATGTTAAATCTGTAAATACACGTATATTGGGTTGGACGAAAAGTTCGTTTGGTTTATTAAGCAGAATAATTACTTAATAAACCGAATGAATATTTTGACCACCCAAACGTATCTGTGTTTTTGTTTTGTTTTTTACAGTAAGGTTCACTCTGATATAGTATATTACATTAAGGAGTAGTTTATATGTATAGGAGAGGAAGCTAACGGTTAACTCTCGGCTTGAACAGGTTAAGATTGTTGTGATCGGGGAAGCATCCTCTAGAAAGTGGTTCCACATAGCAATGCTTCGTGGGAAGAAGCTGTTCGAGTGAAAGGATCCCCAGACGAGGCTATGTCGAAGAGTATAGTCTTGTCTCTGGAAACAGCTACACGACCCCATTTTATTCGGGGTCTACGGGGAATTTTTGGCTGAGTCTACGCGCTCGGATACCCCACATTAAATTCGTCCTTGTACCACATCTGACCGCGTGGGACAGTTGGTAGATATCCTCGAGTTGGAGATTCACTGTGGAATTCACTTGACTCACTTCTAGCAGTTGATTACTACTTATACGCGCCGCTGGCGAATCTTATATGTGTTGTTCTTCTCCTAAGTATTATCGTTCATTACCAACCTTCGTTTGATTATTCTATTCAGTAACCTTCCCTAGGTTACAACAACGTCGCATTTCACTTCGCAGGTACTGGCAAAGTTTGAGATTTTTCAAACTTCTTACCCAGTTTTTAATGAAGCACCAGTCAGATTCTGCTCCCAGAAGAAGGATTTAGAAAAGTTTAAAAAAATATTGCATACTTTACCATCAGCGGTGCCCAATGTGTGGTCACTTTGATGCGTAATATGAAAATTGCCTGGGGTGAACCATTTCCAGAAAAAGGCTCCTTTCTGACTATGTTTAAATCCACAAATGTCAGCGTTTTCAAAACCGCAACTCATATCTGTAGTTGGAATTAATATAAAAAGTAAATATATATACATATATTAATTAAAACCAATAATAATAAAAATAAAGGTAATAGTAAAAATAACTTTTTAAAAATTA
>OZ038484.1:102775823-102790823 GCA_964036315.1 Acanthosepion esculentum
ACTGCCCGAGTTGCCAGTACCTTGCTCTTTTATTGTGGACATATACATGTTAGAAGAAAACATTTCTAATGATGTTATTTACTAACCGCCCTACGCGGTCGGATGTGGCACAAGTTTATTGTGGGGTATCCGACCCCGTAGACTCGATCAAAAATTTCCCGTAGACTCCGTAAAAATCGGGGTCGGGTAGCTGTCTCCCGAGACGAGACTGCCCTTCGATATAACCTCGTTTGGGGATCCCCTCTGCCCGGAGGTAGAGTTTTACCAGCACACTCGGAAATAATGTGGATAGTGTTGTGTCGGAAACCTACCACCCCTCTTGAAGATGAAAGACTTTAAATAGTGGCATGTCAGTTGACATGAGAGAGACAGGGAGACAGAGAAGTTCTTGGCTGAGCTAGTTATTGACTACTCAGGCGATTTCTGTACCTTTTTACCAACCTATTAAAACCCTTTTTATTGTCACGTGTTATTTGGCGTTGGTCTCTACAACCCCCAAATCAACATCATAACAGATAGTGATAAAAAATTTCTAATCGGTTCTGCGATTCTTTTGTTTATCCAGCAGTGAAGAACGGTGATAGCTAAGAATCAGTAGAAAAATAACGAATTCTGGAGCTAAAGGTTTGAGGACGGTTCTTACCAGCAGAGCTTGGGCATCCTTTGAATGAGAAAGCAATGTCATCTAAAGCTATGTCTCCCAGCCAGTGTGATCCCCGGCGGCCTTCAAAGACAATCTGTAATTATGAAAAAAAAATCTCGGTGTTAAAAAGAAACGAATAGATGCTCAAAATTAAAAATGAATCTAACATCATTTTGCTGTACTGCAAAACAAGTGAGTGTTTTTTTTTTGTTTTGTTTTTTGTTGTGGGAGAGTACAAAGTGCAAGTTTATTTTTTCTCGACTCTGGTGACATACTCGTCAGAGTGATTTCGTCAAGATCTCTAATAGTGGCACAGAAAACAGGAAGAGATGGATCCATGACTTTCGCAAAAGCTTTAGGAGGGAGGTGAACATTGAAAACTGTTGCAACCTTAAAGAGGTTACAAACAGACAAGTGTGGTACTCGAGTAAAGGAACAGCAACACGCGCGTAGATGAAAAGAAGAGAGGTTTATTGTAAAAGAGAATACACTACTGAAAGACAGGGATTCGTGTGGCAGGCTAGTAATTCCCGAAGCAAGGATATTTATCAACCGTCAGATATTTACCAGCAGTCAGATGTAAGGCCTAATTTAATGTAGGGTATCCGAGCCCGTAGGCCCGGCCAAAAATTCCACGTATAAAACGGGGTCGTGTAGCTGTTTTCCGAGACGAGACTCTGCCTTTCGACGTAGCCTCGTCAGGGGATCCTCTCTGCCCGAAGGCAGAGAGTTTGACCATTATAGCTAGAGACAAATCTCCAAGCCTAGACCAATTCCCCAAGCAATCTCCCAGGTACTCACTATATATAGCTACTGATACAGTGATTCCACATAGGCGATAGGGAGTGTGGGACATTCCATTACAGCAAAAACCTAATTCAGAATTAGACACGCATTTCCAACTCTGCTTTCTTGAAGGTAAACGCAGTTCTATTCCGCGCGAATGAAACTTGACTTGAAATTTTCAGTTTTAATGTAATATAAATTTAAAATGAGAAGAAAGCTCACCTGGATTTTATTATCACTTCGTACTGACACTAACCCTTGATGCCAGACATCGTCAATGTTCCCAGTTTTGGTCCAGATTGGAATCAGTGTTTTGGCGTTTTTCTGGTACACTGTCAAAGTGTCAACATCAGGACCGAACATGAAATACCAGAATCGGAGACAGCCGTTTTGAGTAGGGACGAAAAGGGGAGATTCGAAGCGCGCTTTATCGTTAGCTCGTCGGGGATAAGATGCCTCGATATAAATATAATGTCCTTTGCCTGAAAAATAAGACGCGGATAAGTTGTCCGAGAATGAAAATGGCAGACGAGATGGGTTTTATAAATAACCACCTTGCATAACATACATACAGGCATAAATATGGTTGGTCGGAGACATCAGTTTGTTAATCAGTCATATTTTTTAAATACCAACTTAACTGCCCACGTCCTTCCTCTAAATATAAAAGCAGTTATACTTAGTAAATACATTTTTGCCTTACTTGCCTAGGATCTGTGGTTTCAATTTTCGAATTCTGATCATTTCATAAATAGAGAAATTTCGTGGAAAAGGCATCAGATATACTAAGATTTAATGTAAAGAAATCTAATGGATTATATATATATATATATATATATTGTGTGTGTGTGTGTGTGCGTGTGTGTGTGTGATATTGCTGGGTTCAGCCAACTTTGACAGGAGACCTAATTTATGAAATCCTCAATGAGGATCGAACCCACGAGTACTGATCTCAGATACTAACTTCTGTGTCTGTGTGTGAGAGAGTGGTAGTGCATATGAGATCCATTCGTATAATATCCAAGGAAGCTTAATAAAATTGAAAGTCGTAATTCTGTACAAATAGTACATATATATATATATATATATATATATATATATATATATATATATATATATATATATATTGGATACCATACGCATGGATCTAATATGCACCACCACTCACGTCATACACACAGGTTAGTGCCTTGATAAAGTCACTCAGAGGATGAAACGAGTCGGCTAAGTATAGTTTTCCTTCTCCGCCTCCATCTCTCTCTCTCTCTCTCTATATATATATATATATATATATAGTCTATTTAGGCAGCAAATGTTCTTTAAGGCAAATATTATTAATGACAACAAATATTTTGTGTCGATTAATTTTACTGCTCAATCTTTCAAGTTGTAGAGGTCTTGTTCAAATCGATCAAGTTTAAATTTTGGAAAGATCTAAATTTAAACTCTAGTGTCGAGGTATCGCACGCACCAAAACGTATATTCAACTGTCAATAAGTAGCATAATTAAAAAAAATCTTTCGGTTTACACATATTTCGTCTTAGTGTTTGGCTATGTATGGAAAAAAATTGCACCCTGAAGATGACAATTTGAAACTGTCGGAAGTACTTGGCATGAGTCTTTCATCTGACAACAACTCGAATATAAGGCTCTTATTATTCAAGGAACTGATAGTAAGTTAACGTCACATTAAGTCTTGTTAGCGAAGTGATTTCGCTATTAATCACATTAACATTGCTATTTAATTCTTTGTATAAATTGTTTCTTTATGATATAATACATACATATATATATATATATATATATATATATATATATATTATTGTATTTCCAACTAATGAATAAACATACTTTTCCTATATTTAACTGTACGCAGATGCATATACGCAAAAGAAATACTAAATACACAAAGGAAATAGAAAAAATTTAATCTAATAAAAATAAATCCCATTTACCCATTTTAATGGGTGAAAAAGTATTCGTACAATGCAAATTTCAGATTTTAAAACTTTTAAATTGCTTTAATACTTTAGATTATCCAAGTGGAATATTCTACAATGTTCCAATATTGTTATCAGTAGTTAGTTTTTGCCTAAAAATGCAAATAGAACATTCTGTAATTGATATTCGTGCAAGAAGGTTAGCATCATGGCAAGAGATAAAGAATTGACAAATTCACAAAAAGAACTGATTGTTAAGCTCTGGAAAGAAAGTAAGAGTTACAGGAATATCTCAGACAACCTGAATATTCCATTTACTACCGTTAGTTCATTCATTGCAAGGTATAAAAACTTAAAACTGTTGAAAACCAAAGAGGAACAGGTGCTCACGGAAGATTTCTTCAAGATCTTCGAGGAAATTACTGCCTCAAATTAAACACAATCCAATGGTTACTTGACAAGAGTTGCAGGATGATTTGCTTTCAGCAGGAATCTGTGTCACTAAACGGACAATAAACAATGAATTCACAGGAACAATCTAAAGTCAGGCTTCCCTCGGAAAACTCCACCGACGTTGCAGAGTGGTTAGAACGTTCGCTTTCTGACCATGCGACCCCGGTTCGATTTGCCAGAAAGAAGACTTCCTAATGTTATCGGTCTGTGGGTGGGGGACCCTAGCGTGCGGCACCTTTGGAAAATGCCTTGTGAATGAAATTGGGTAAGGAACACTTGAGGGCCGTCGATAGTCACAAGTCATCGCGAACGAAGTTTTGAGTGAGCAAGATTGTTGATCACTCTAGATAACACGCTCTTTCCTAGAAACTGTAACTAGGATCTGCTCAGCATAGTTGCGGTATAAACCACAGGTGGGCTCTGTGGGTGTTGAGCGAACGTCTGCAGTGGGGATTGGCAAGCCGCCCTAGTAGACGAGTATCCTCGAATATGAGTGGCCATCTATCATATATATATATATATATATATATATATATATATATATATATAAATGGGGGGATTTTAGAAAAATTGATATAATTTCGTAATCTAATAATTTAAACAATTTTCGTTTAAATGATCTCAAATTTTAACAGCGAGTGTAGAAATAACTGACAATCCTATGTTTAATATTGTTTTTTTAATCTTAGAAATGGCATTCACTGATAACGAAAATACTTTTTGTATGTTGGAGCATGCTCGAACATAGTCGAAAAAGACTGTGCAGCGGGAATTTGTGAGAGAATTTGCAAAATAATGCATCAATTGCAATCCTGTTACTCACGATATGCTGTAGCGTGTTTAGCAGGAGTTGGATTACCGACTTGACGTGTCACAAGCAACGTGTATGATTAACACTTGAGAAAACTTGTGAACGTGTTCATGAAGTCCATACACCTTTGAATTCCTCATTCACATCTTGATGAATAAATCTTATTTTGCTCAACAATAAACCTGTTTAGTTTCCTTTGAGTAGACTATGTATTTACTCCAATATTTACATATCAAATTATATCAATGTTTTTTTAAAAACCCAGTATCATATAATATATATATATATATATATATATATATAGAGAGAGAGAGAGAGAGAGAGAGAGAGAGAGAGAAGGAAAATTTCCCCTCCTATTACCAAGCATAGTCAAACAAGCAGAAATAGATTCAATTTTAAAAAATAAACCAGTTTGTGTGATGATCGTAAAAGCGTGAAACCCAGGGTTACAAACTCATATCCATACAACTGAATATGTTAGCTATATCACTGATATTGAGCGCTGTCCACTAAGTACTGCACATACAAAATAATATATGTGTACTTAGGCAGCATCCTTTCTTTTAAACACGTTGTATTAAACGCCAAAGACAACATCGTCCTGCTGATTTTCTTTTGTATTTTCTCATATTTTCGAATGAGACTTTTTTATTTCAAAATTATATTGATATATATATTTTCCAAAAGACAACCGAGTACTTTCGAACGTCATCGTTCATCATCAGGGTCAAAATCTTTTAACTTTAGCCAATTGCCTTGCAGCGGAATCGTATTGCTACATTTATAACAACCAAATAAACGTTAAGAATTATTTTTAATTCAAGAGACGCGGTAATGTTATCACGTGCAGGCGATGCCATGTGATCGTATGAAGGGGTGGAAAAGTTACTGCTGTAGTTGATAGAACTAATGTTGTGTATGAGTTTAAATGTCCTTTGGAAGAATGCTCTTCTAATCCACATACATACATTGGATTTACAACCACCCGGCTCTCCAGACGTTTAACTATGCATTTAAATAATTCTAGTGCTATTAAACAACATCTTATGTCACATACTGTTTGCATTCTGACATTCGTAAAATCCTTATAGACAATACTAAAATTATTGATCAACATACAGACATTAGACACCTTAAAATTTTAGAGGCACTACATATTAAAAGCAATAGACCTCTTATTAATCGCACAGCTTATAATATTTCTGGAAACATCCTTCATTGTCTATAGTATATTTCTACGTAATTAGATAATCACATAATCATTTCCCTTGAACTTTTTAAAAAAATTCCATAACGTATTTTTGATCTTTAGGTATCTACAATAAAAACTCTTTTTCACCCCTTCATACGCCTACAGGTGATAACATTAACGCGTCTCTTGAATTAAAAATAATTCGTAACGTTTATTTGGTTCTTATAAATGTAGCAATATGAGAAAATAGAAAAGAAAATCAGCAGGACTAGGTTATCTTTGGCGTTTAATAAAACGTGTTTAAAATAATATATATATATATGTGTGTATGTGTGCGTGATAAATATTTATCTTTGTATTAAATACATCTGATTTCTGTAAATAAATTCTATTTTACTAACTACCTCCCGCCCTGTACGAGTAGATACAATATCCTCAAAACTCAGAGTACGGACAGTTAAGTTGAACATGTTGTTGTTGTTGTAGCTATTACTGATTATCTCTTGATACTGACCACCTTAATTGCATTAAAAACTTTATTTGTCTAGAAATACACTGGTTGACCTTTTTCCGACATTTTCTCTGGAACGTAAACCTTCTTGCACCAACGTTGATCTTAAAACATTTCAGCGTTTTTCCACACTTAGGTATTGAAAAATATCAGTATTTGGTAGCATAAGATTTTCAAACACTTACTTGTTCGCAGTGTATGGTCAACAGACGGCCCAGTGGCAGGACTTGAAGTTTTACCTTGATGTATTTTCCAGTCGAAATCGTCGTTATGGCTCTGTTGCCAACTGCAATCGTTTTCAAAGGTGCAATCCAAAGGATTCGGACCTGAAAGAAAAAGAAAAAATAAATAAAATTTAAATAAGCAAGTTTAGGTTTATGATCCAGTTAACTATTGCAAATGAATTCAGTCTTCAACTTATTTTATATGCAGTGTCTTTTCATGACGTGGGCGATCACAGCTCCCCACAATTTCTTATCCTTCGTAATTCTTAGCAATATTTGTCTTTTCACTATCCATCCCAGTCCCAATTCTGCCCTGCATTTACACAAACTTGTTAAGGAGGCTATTTGCTCTTTCCCTACGTCCTTAATTAAAACATTTCAGGTGTCAAATTTCCAAAGCCTTCTTTCCGCATTTAGTCCTGGTTATGACGATAAACTACATTCAGCAGCAAGGATTCTGATCGGGAGATTGGAGGTTTTGAGGAACGTGGAACCACCTCTTAATTGCTGTTGTTCCAAGTTCCAGTCTGACTCCCGGTAATAGCACCTGTTAGGGCCCCAGCAATGGACAAATAGTGAAAACACATTAAAAGTATGAAAATACCAGCAATACATTTTTCTATAAAAACTACTATTTATAGTAAAATTACCACCAATACATTTTATCTGTAGTTGAAAGTTGAATTGCGTTTAAAATATTTGTATTTCAACATTAAATAACCCATAGAGGTGTTGATATGCCGCTAAACAAAAACAACCAAACCAAAAAAATAGGTTGATATCAAAACATATAACGTTTACTTCGAATGTATCAAATTACGTACAAAATATTTGTAGTTGAAGCCATAAAATTGTGTTCAAAATATTTATATTTCGGCATTAAATAACCCATAGAGGCGTTGATATGCCGATAAGCAAAAACAACCAGACCAAAGAAATAGTAAAATCTGGTAATTCAAATATCGTCCAATTTGCCACTTGTAAACCAATCTGGCAACCCTAGGTTATATCGTAATGTCAGTATGAAAACTTCTGAAGAGATGAAAGGGAAGACAATTATTGCCGTTGTAAAACCTAAACATTATTTTCACAAAGTTTTATAATTCCTTTTACACTTACTCCATGTTGGCGGGGGAGTCACTGTCACTGCTTTGGGAAACACGTAGTCCGTTTGGGCATTGGATGGCCTGGCTGAAATATAAAAACAATGCATAACATATTTTTTCATTAAAATGTTTCACTTCAATGAGACTGTTTTGAGGCTTACTTTTCTGAAAAAAGATAGGAGAAAAAATAGTGCACCGTCATTGATATGGGCGGTGCTCCATCCCAAAGGCCAGGGACTTTAATCAGTTCTCGTAAGCATAATGTAATAATTGTTGCCACTTTTACTTAGCAGCAGTACCGTTTATGAGGAATTGTACAAACTGTACAAACCTCGTATATAGAACAAAATGGTGTCCTGTTGACACTATCAAAATATATTTGTTATTTGTTTTCGACGTGGCCAATGATCGGCAAAGCTGACAAAACAGAAGATGGATTTTTCCGTTAATTCACCCCAAATGATGTTACTTTACTCCTCGCAAATATTACTTCACCCCAAGAAATTATGAATTTTAAATCAAAGTTTGTTTCTTATTAAATTTTTGGCACTCTTTTGAAATTCAGTATTTTAAATCAAAATTTGTTTAGCTTGCCTCGCAACAACTCCAACGAGCTGGAATCTTTTCCAGCCGTGCTGGTCAAATTCTACAGACAGAGAGGATCCCCAGACGAGGCTATGTCGAAGGGCATAGTCTCGTCTCGGGAAACGGCTATCGGAACCCGTTTTATATGGGGTCTACGGGGAATTTTTGGTCGAGCCTAAGGGATCGGATTGCCTTACATTAAACTCGGCCTTGTGCCACATCTGAACGCGTGGGGAGGTTAGTAATTATTCTCGCAACAACTCGAAACCTCAGAATAAAAAATTACCAAAAATCAGGGGGTTATTCACATTTTGTAAGTGCGGATGATATTCGAGGTACTTACAAGGAATTTTTTACACTTAAAAAATGGTTTTGGTTCGTTTATTGGGGTGAGCGCGAACGTAGACCCCACACTTAGAAGCCCCCCCCCCCAACCCGAGTCGCCTACATTTGGGGCGATAACAAATTTCAACCCAACTGGAGTGCAATGGAAAGAATTTGGTGTGAATTTTAGTAAATATAAATTATTTACTAATTGAAGAATTAACAGAAAAGATCGCAGAAAATAATTGCCAAAATTAATTCAAGAGTGTGTATTCGCGTTTACATGAAGAAGAAAATACGTAGTAATTTCAAAGGACAGTAGGCACAATGATTAATTATATGGAGAGGTTTTTATATACATTCGCTTAAAGGGTGCTATCGACGGTCATTAAATACATGTCAAGTTAGCCCTATATTTAATATTATATACATATCTCATCAGTTCTGAAGTAGGCATCTGCATAGACGACACCACCAGTAATTCCACTCTCAATAGTAAATCCGGCATTGCCGACAAAGTTAACTTGGCCGTTTGTCTCGAAAAGGACCTCCAATCTGTGGTTGTCTGGGACAGGAAATGACTTGTAAACTTTAATGCCTCCAAAACGAAACTGCTCTCATTTACCCACCATAGAGTAACCTCCTTGCCTCCTATCAGCCTGGCTGATCCTCAAATTTACGAGAGCGTCTCTCTGCGGCGCATTCTTGGTCTCACGTTTTCCACTGACCCCAGGTGGAACAACTACATTGAATCAATAGCTACATCTACCGCAAGGAAAGTTGGGTCTCTGTGTCGCGCCAGAAGCTTTCTCTCGTCTGAGTCCATCCTTCAAATCTACCGTTCGTTCCTTGAATTGAATACTGTTGCCAGATATGGTCTGGTGCCCCCGCTGTTCATCTCGAGGTTCTCGACAGAACCCAAAGACAGATATGCATTGTGAGAGGTCCTTACCTGGAATCTCGACTCCAGTCACTTACTCACAGACGTGATGCGGCCTCCCTCTGTCTTTTCTATAAATATTTTCGTGGCAACTGCTCTGACGAGCTATTTTCACTGGTGCCCAAACTGCATGAATGTAAGCGTGCTACTGGGTTGGCATCTCGGTCTCACCCTTTTACTGTCGATATAGTTAAATGTAACCGTCTATTCTACTCCAACAGCTTCTTCTCTCGCACTTCCCTACAGTGGAACTACCTTCCTCTTACTGGCTTCCCTGATAGTTATAATCTTCAAATATTCAAATGTAATGCCAATCGACATCTTCTGATGCCTTGATATTGACCCCCGTCCTTCTCTTTATCCTTTCCTCAAACACCTCTCTGTACTTTTAATTGCTTGGAATGAAATGCTTTAAAAATGCTGTGAATTAGCAATACGCTTGCGACATTGTGTCCGTGAGAAAGGAGTTGTAGGGTGGAAGATATGTTATCCCCCACAAGGCCGTGTAAATGATTCTTAACTGAATTTCAGATACAGCACAGATATACCAGCAATCCTTCATTTTTGGTCTAACCTGACTCTTGTATATATGACAGGAGTCAAGTACTGACTTGAGCGGTACAGACAGTCCAACAATTTCCCTGCATCTTTAGCGATGAATTTTGGAATAAAATTAACTTTTCTCCCTCCAAAAGATAATGTCTGAAATAAAACCTGTATACGCATTTCTCAACGAAAAAGAATTTACTAGATGAAATTATAATCTTGTTTTACTAAATCTCACCAACAAAAAAGGCCGAAGACCCAACCAAGTTAAAGGGTTAGAGTTGGAATATTCAAGATGATTGAAATATGGAATATGATTGGATCGGAACGTAGCAGGAAATGCAGTTAATTAAAACAAGGAGGGTACATAACGATTGACTCTTGAATTGAAGAGGTCAGGATTAAGGAGCTCGGGGAAGCACACCCACGGGAACCTGCTCCACAAAATGGTAGTTCTTGGGAAATAAAAGCAGTTTGAGTGAATTTTTCTTCTTACACGATGGAACACGGAGAAAACTACTTCGAATTTATAGTTTGCAAAATCGGGTAAACGAGTTTCATTAAAACAGTCAATGAGCAAATTTCATTGTATAATGAAAATATTGTCACTAGGAAATTTGAAGGCATTTTATGAAATGTTATTAAAAAATCCTTACGGAGAAAAGAAAGAGAAAGGAAAGGAAAAAGGAAAAAAGAGAAAAGGAAAAAAGAGAAAAGGAAAAGGAAAAAAAGAGAAAGGAAGAAAATAAGAAAAAGGAAGAAAAAGAAAAAGAAAAAGAAAAAAGAAAAAGGAAGAAAAAAGAAAAAGGAGGAAAAAAGAAAAAGGAAAAAAGAAAAAGGAAGAAAAAGAAAAAAGAAAAAGAAAGAAATGGAAAAAGAGAGAATGAAAAGGAAACAAGAGAAAAACAAAAGAAAAAAGAAAAAAGAAAGAAAAAGAAAAAGAAAAAGAAAGAAAAGAAAAAAGAAAAAGAAAAAAGAAAAAGAAAAAAAGAAAAAAGAAAAAAAGAAAAAAAGAAAAAAGAAAAAAGAAAAAAGAAAAAAAGAAAAAAGAAAGAAAGAAAAAAGAAAAAAGAAAAAAGAAAAAAGAAAACCTACTTGCGCAGTAATTTTGAGTGAATACGATATCATCTATAGCAATATCAGACAGAAAACCCGAGCCTCGGATCCCTTCAATGATCACCTACAATAAAAGAAATGAGAATCATGTGAAAATATACAATGCATAAGAATCAATACAGTGAAACTGGTTGAAACATTTAACGCGTAACTATTTACGAATTAAAAAAAAAGATTGGCAGTACACGAGAAAAATTTCCAGTTTTCCTATTTGACTTTTCTGACAATATATAATACTTCATTGAATGATTGAAAAAGGTCCTTACGAGTTCCACGACTATAAAATAACAGTAGACATTCATTCCTCTGTTGCATCATTAAATATTTCAGCGTAACAACTTTAACAATCCCAAGTATGAATAGCGCACTTCGATGGCCAGCAAGCTTTTTTCGTCAGATCAATTACGACTGAGTACTGAGTTCGATCCTCACTGGATGCTCCATACCTGCGGACTTGTGCAGCATCTGAGCTACGCTTAGTAAGTCCCTAAGCATGAACACAGATCATTATTTAAAGAAGTAAGAGGGTACAACTGAAAAGATTCAAAATTGACAACGTTCTCCCGTTTCAATGACATAGACGTTAAACGTATGAGAGCTTTATCTTTTCTTTTCTTTCTTTCCTTCGATTATATAAGCTTCTATTTTCTTACTAAAACAAAACAGAGTCTCTGATATATTTTCTTTTTCAGTCTTACTCGAAATCAAAAAGCAATGGTCGAATATACAGAGGTGGTAATGGCAGGACGTAAAGCACGCGCTCATTAACCAGATTCCTAAATAATGAAGCAAGGAACAAATAGAACTGTCATATGATGCCTTTCCACTTTTATAACTTTCATAACTTTCATAACTGTTGCTTAATTAACTGCTTTTTTATCAACACATTCGTTCGATACACTCTTCATTATTACTAGTCTTTCTTAACTACCGTATTTGACGGCATATATGACGCACTTTTTTTTTACTAAAAATATCTTTTAAAATTCCCCTACGTCTTATATGCCATATATAGGTTTAGAATTATCGTTATTCAGCCGAACTAACTTAACTGGCAACTCCTATTAGCTTAGACTTTAGAGTAACTTTCATATACCTATTGTCATTATTCAAAAGTCTATTATACAGATTAAAAATGTTATCATTGATAAAATTCATTATATTAATTTCATCATATTTAATATTAGTACTGTGTTTTACTAAAATTATATGCAGTAAATTCAAAATATATATTTGTAAAATATATTTGTTTCATTAATATTTGCCTTGCGTTAACTTACAGTTGCATTAGTATAAATACAATCAGAATTTTTATATCCTAATTAGTCCAAGACGTTTACAAGACGCAGGTTATACAGATCATATAAAGGATATAATAAAGTTTTTATAGGCTTGTGTTCTTTTTTTCCTATTATTTTTCATTTAATTGTAACCATGGCTTGTTTAACCAAAATAATACCTCATAAATAAAGTCTAGACTGTACCATTTACTACTAATTTTACTAATTACAAATTTTTTCTTGATCTGCCCAGCTGAAATTGGGGCGCGTCTTATACACCCGTGCATTTTATATGCTGTCAAATACAGGAGTTATGTTTCATCTTATTATCGTTGATCCTTTATCAAAACATTCTATATTGATAACATTTTCATTATTAATTTTTTTTAATTATTTATTGTACATCATCATATAACTGTTGCTTTTATTCAGGACATTTGGAGCGATAAAACTCATTATTATTACAATAAGATTGTTCAGTCGAATATTCTCATCCTTGTTGGGTTTGTTCTATTTTGACGGATAAATTCTTTGGCGTTCCTTAATGAAACCCTAAAATGAATCATTATTCCATACATTGTTATGATTAATAACCTCATTCTCGCTGGTTTTATCATTATGCTTTGGCTGATGCATTCTTTGAAATTCTTTGTTCGTCACATCGTTATGGTTTGGCTGATGTATTCTTTGACGTTCCTTATTACAAGAAATCCTAAACTTAATCCTAATCATTATTCCATGAGTTGTTCAGGCTAATATTCTGTTTATTTTTGGTTTCATCCTTTTGATTTCACTGATGCATTCATTACCCTTCTTTATTGTCTGAAATCCTAAAATTAATCATAATCATTATTCCATGATAATATTCTAATATTCTGTTTATTTTTGGTTTCATCCTTGTGATTTAACTGATGCATTCATTACCCTTCTTTATTGTCTGAAATTCTAAAATGAATTAGCGCAATTATTCCATGTGTTGTTTAGACTCATATTCTCATCATTGTTGGTTTTAGATTTTGGCAGATGCATTCTTTGACCTTCTTCATTATCTGAAATTCTAATGTGTGTCCTTAATATTATTCCATAAGTTCTTTAGATTAATATTCTATTCGTCTTTGATTTAATGAACTTGAGTAACAAATAAATTAGGTGTGCAATAAATAATAATCTTTTGCACATATAAAATACAAACAACGATCTGAACCAAGCCAGCAAACAAATAACTTGTAATGAATAATCAAGAGCGTTGTTTTGTTACTCTCCTCTTTGAGAGAGCTATTTCTGTTTACTGGGACTATAAAAGGACACTATATGCGAACCTTGTATTCTCAGCTGAATAAAGCTCTCTGAAAGCCTACACTTGAGTACTATTGTCATTACAATAAATAAAAAATTACAGATATTTACAAGTTTTAGGTAGGGTTAAAAATAATACGTTTTGATTTTGAATCAAAAAAGGAAAATATTAACGTACTTTTGATTACACTTGGATTCTTCGAAATGTTTATTTTTCCTCTGTCAAAACGCTTCCCAGATATCTAAACTTCCGCGTCTGCTGGATTCTAGTGTTCCCGACCTGCAAATCGCATTTCGGGCTCATGTGTCATGATATACTTAAATGAACAGTTCCCACATGTTTATATCTGTGCTAATATATGTTCAGTGAGTAAACAAAAAATGAGAAAATAGATATGTTATGAATAATCAAAATTGATCTCCCCTTCTTTTGTTTCTCTCCTCTTTGAGAGAGCTATTTCTGTTTACTGGGACTATAAAATGCGAACCTTGTATTTTCTGAAAGCCTACACCTGCGTACTTTTGTCATTACAACAACAAACACTTTGATTAAAAATTTATAATTTCTTGAGGGGGAATTAATATTTGGCACAAGTAACTTTACACTATTTCGGGTGAATTAACAGAAAATATCCCTCTTTTCTTACAATTTACACACCTGAAAAAGTGGAGGATGGATTGGCAAAAACGTTGTGTGAAAAACAGCAAGTGTAGAAATC
Source organism: Acanthosepion esculentum (assembly GCA_964036315.1). NCBI lineage: Eukaryota > Metazoa > Mollusca > Cephalopoda > Sepiida > Sepiidae > Acanthosepion > Acanthosepion esculentum. Next base: position 102,790,297 of record OZ038484.1, read on the forward strand.
GATAAAGAAAGGAGATTAAGTGTATTAACAGAATTTTAGTTATTAGTAAATATTTATGAATTGGAAACATAAGTGCTGTTCAAAAGTTATTCAGTGATTTCATATCAGCAAGCAAATAATTTGCAATGAATAAATAAATTTGCAATGAATAAATAGATATAAATGTTATGAATAATCAAGAATGGTCTCCCCTTGTTTTTTTTACTCTCCTCTTTGAGAGAGCTATTTCTGTTTACTGGGACTATAAAAGGGCACTATGCGCGAACCTTGTATTCTCAGTTGAATAAAGCTTACTTAGACTACACCTGCGTATTTTTGTCATTACATAACACTTTCTTTAAATTACTTCGAATCGCATATTTTGGGGGACACTTTTAAGATGTTACCCCGAGGTAGCTGAAAGAACGAAGCTATCTGTGTATCTTCTAGTCTAAAATGTTTTACTCACGTAATTTACATCTCCTGAAGCGAAAGCTACTTGGGCATATTGCCATTTTCTGCCTTGATTGCCAGTTAAATACCAAATT
>OZ038484.1:102795823-102808323 GCA_964036315.1 Acanthosepion esculentum
AGACTGACTATATATATACATATTCATCAGTGTGGCTAAACATCTGATTGCTTCAAGCCGGAATCGAAACCCGACCGATTTGGCATCAGTCAGATAGTCTACCCACAAGCTACCGTGGCACGGCAGAGCAGAAGGAAAATTTTAACGTTTTTACTATGCGAAAGACGTCAGGAGAGCTCGATTCAAGTAAAAGACCATTGCGTTAGCAGCAGCAGCCACTGTTTACATATACATCTACATACCTGTTACCCCTCTTTTTCGTTATAAATTCTTTTCTTTTTGTTATGTATGGTCTTTTAATAGATCTGTTTTAATGATCTAATAAACAAAATAAAGTTTCTCAGGTGTTATCCGTTCATCAGATCTAAAACCCTGATGAGCTGACACCATCTCCGAAATTTTGTATCGCGAAGATAAATTTGAACATTTTATTTTATTCGTTCATTGTTTCTTAATACCAAGAACATTATTTGCAAAAGTGTTATCCTCCAGAAGTACACCAGCTGACCTTCTTTTTCGGAACAAATGCTTTGTTATTTCAAAAGTACGCAAATATAGGTACCAACATGAGATCGCTGGAAAATGAGCATAGCAGGATAATAACGGCCTTAAACTTGATGAAAACAAAATTTTATAGTCTAAATGTTTGTTTTTATTAAGAGGAAAGAACAAAGTAATTTTTTGTTATTTTTCAATTTTTTTTTGTCTTTCTTAGAGCGTTCTAACTTTTGATTGAAAAACCTCGTTTCTCTTCATCAGCGAATGTCCTACTGAATAACATGGCGGATTTTTCGTGCATTTTTTTAATGGCAGTCATTAATTTTGAAAATATTGCAAAAATAAAAATAAACTATTCATAAATTATGTAAATTATTACAAATATGTTTATTTTTTTTTTAAAGTCATGGTAAAATTTTATTTTTACATTTATTACTCCCCCATAACTAATTTTATGAAAACTATTGAAATTCAAATGTGTACATTTTTAGTGATTATTAGTTAAAAGCACAAGGCTTTGAGGAAAGCAAATCATTTTTTTTAGTTGACACCTTTCTGCCTTAAAATCAGCTCTGAATTGTAACATACAAAACTCAATAAAACAAAGATATTATTTAATTTCAAAAGCTTTTAGTTGCTTTTACTTGTTTTTATGAATATTGATAATATTGTCTGAAAGCAAAAAACGTTTTCGATGAAAAATAAATTTTTACAACAATTATTTGTTATTTCTCAAATTATTTTATTTTTTACATTAAAGTTGTTAAATATTCTAAAATTAATGAAAATGTTGTACAGTTTAGTCATTACAGATTATAAAATAAAATCAGAAAATCTGCAAATAGATAAAAATCTAATATAACATGGTTTTTTGTGTCCAAATATAGCTTAATTCAAATATACGGAAGACCGGAATTATCATGAAAACAGTAGTCCATCACGTGGTTTGCAGACTCGTGAGTTTGCAAACGCCCGGATGTAATAGGCTCGTGTCTTCACACTTTGCTTTGAACAATCTAGGCAATCCTGACCTCTCACCGTTGAATGTTCTTGCCCACATAGTCGATCTCACATCGACATTTATATTGATATATAACAGAACTTTGTTGACAGGTAGGCAAGACATCCTTATAGTGAGGAGGGAAGGCCTTTTTTGTAGCAAAATACTTCGGACAGTAACAGTCGAATATATATATATTTTAAATATGCAAGTACTTTCAACAGGGTCTCCGGTCATCATCAGGCATGAAAACAATTTTCTTTTTTGGTAAAATTCAGGTAGCATCCGAGACACACTTCAAAAATCATATTTCGATTTGCATTATATTTTTTAGTCTTGGATACTACCTGAATTTCTTACTCTCGGTACAAAACAGTGTAAGAAAAACGCTGTAATTATTCTTATAGATTTTAATTTCCCAAGTACTTTCAATCTCATCCAAGATCATCTTCAGTGGTGAATTTCTAAGGCAAAGAATTGATGTAAGGTATGAATATGTGTGAGCATGAAAGCTGTAAAATTCGAAAAATTTAACGCTATGTAAGGAAGGTAACTTAATTTAAGTAAATTTTTAAGGAGGGTGTTTTTGGAAGTTCTTTTGTAGTTCATGTATTTCATCTACGTTTTTGATTAAGATGAGAATATCATCTACATATCCTAGGTAGGTGGAGGGTCTTTAGTGGTATTAAATATCTTATTTTCAATGTTAGCCATGTAGATGTTACTAAATGTTGGTCCCAGAAATGGAGACATGGAAACACCATCGCGTTTTATGTATATATTATTTTGATGGTCCTAGAAGCGAACCTCAGTGGTACAAGCTTCTTTTCAACACCCTCTCGTATATTTTAGGTATCTTTCAACGTGCTGATTTTGCCCAACCTCAAATTGAAAATGCAATACAAGTAGATTTTTCTTTTCTTTTAAGTGGTAGGTACATTAAATATCTCTTTCTCACATACAATGCTACAGCCATCTTATTATTTATAGAATGGAGAGGTGCTACCCGGAGGTACAGATTCTCGGTAAACGGGCAATAATTATTGTTTTGAGGATTTACTGATTGAAAATTAGGATAGTCAGAGTGGGATGTCACAAATAAACAAAAAAAAAATTAAGCATATCTTACTTTGAAGTTGTCATGGGCAGGAAGAGTTACCTGCCCTTTGATCCAGCCATGTTCATGGTTATTTAACTGAATCCATAATGGAGTGCCTATGGTATTTCCAACTTGTTGATATACATTCAATTCTCCTTGAGTTTTGTGAAACATTTGATAGTAAAAACTCATGCAGTAATCAGTAGAAGTCTTGATCATGGGGCTGATTAGTTGTGCCTGGGCAAACTTTTGATCTTTTGTATCCCATTCGAGATACATATAATTACCTGCAAAAAAAGATAAAACTGTTGTAATATTATCCTAGTAACGTCGCATAATTATATGAGACTAAATTTTTTTCTAACGTAAAATTATTGTTTATTCATTACTAAACTCCGTCAAATTGATAAACGCTGTAGAGGGTATGTGGTTTCGAGAACTTTCTTCGAACGTTTGATCTTCTTAAAAGCAGTGAGAAACCCCACCCCGCCCTTTGTGGATTTGACGTTCATATAAATTGCTTTTACAATCAGGTTATCTAGTGTGTATATCGTAAGTTCAACAGAGTCCACGTCCCGTTTATATCGGCTCATCCAATGGCATCCTTTGATGTTCGATTGGTGAGTACTGATAATAACTAAAGAACAAAAGCGCTTAATGAGAAGCGCCAAAGGCATGAGACCAGAATTCGAAACGCGTTGCGCAACTGATCGTATTCATTAAAGTTGCGAACTATTATTTTAATTTTTTCCCACGTATTCTTTTATGACAATGTATAAAGAACTGTTCAAAGGCTGGAAGTAAGAATAGGTCAGAATGTACCAGCAAAAATTCGATAAGTGCAGTGTGATAAATTGCATAAGAATGTCAATACATCCGGATCAGCGATAGCTGAATACTTATCAAGTAATCCTAAGTGTGTTGCGCTCTATAACAATGTCAGTTTGTTCATTTTGAATAAGGCACATTCAGAGATTTATCTGAAACTCATGGAAACGAGATATATCAAGATTCTCCCACTGTATGGTGAGGAGCTGCTTTTGAACCTGTATGTTGTTTGCTTTTGATATATATTTGGCTGGTATATAACAAAAATTCTTGCACTCGAAAAAATATTTCCTGGCTCTAAATAGCCTGAAATGGGTTGATAGACCGTAAAAAACAATAAATCAATTTACTGCAATAATAAAATTATGTTCCTCCAGAAAATACTTTTGTCACTTAATCTAAACTATTTGGTCGTTAAGTTTTCCGTATATAAACTTATTCGTTAGGCATGTAGCCACGGGTCAATAATTAACATTGAAAATAGTTATGTTTCGCCATAGAGTATGGATTAGCAAGCTTATCTCACAAAATCATTATCATGACTTCTCCCTCTGTTCTTTCCTATTCACAGTAATTTGACAGAGAAAAGTGAATGAGTGTGCGCTTGGAAGAAACTGCTTACAACTGCTTTTATTTCTTTATGCAAGAGCCGCAAAATGCTCTTACAGTGATTGTCAACCTTGACAATCGCCAACGAACTTCTTTTTTATTTTCTTTCATATATAACTTGTCCAGTTCTCTTTCTCATAGAAGCAACTTCTTGTCTCGCTAACACAGTGCCAAAATTATCCACAATTATACATACCATCAAATGTATTTACAGTGTGATCCCCCGTGGGCCCTAATCGGCTCATTTCTTTTTCTGTATTTTTCTTCCACTTGACATTATGATTTGCTGGTGTCGTGTAACTACAAAGATGGGCAGACTCAAAAGTACAGTTTAGTGGACCTAAAAATCAAGATAGAAAATCAAGGTATTATTATTATTATTATTATAAGAAGAAGAAGAAGAAAATACAAGTAACTCAAGATAGAAAGCAACATATATAACATTCTCTTTCTGACAATGAGACCTGGGTTCGAATCTCACCACGGTCGATTTGACATGAAGGAGAATTCCTGATGTTTATCGGACAGGATCGAGATCGATTCCAGTTAAGTGCCTGAAAACCATGCCATGAGTTGACCCAAGCCTTGTGAGTGAAATTGGGTAGACGGAACTCTGCTGTGCTAGGACAAAGCCACAATTCATCGTAGCCGAAAGCTTGAGCGTGCTGGCCTTGTTCAAATTGTTGATCACGCGAGATAACACGCTCTCTCCCAGAAATTGTAACTCAGGTCTGCTCAGCATAGTTGCAGTATAAACCACAGGTGCTGTGGGTGTCTGAACGAGCGTCTGCAGTAGGAATTGGCTAGCCGTCCTAGTAGACAGATATCCTCGAATACGAGTGGCCAGCTATTATATATATATATATATATATATATATATATATATATATATATCAGATGCGATGGATAAATTGCCGTATAAATTACGCAACAATACAAATAGTATTACCATCTCATTTTAACAGATATATTTACCAAGATTTCACAAAAATATTTTGAAATATTGAAGATTAAACTTATTCAATAAAATCGTCATTGGTTTCATCCCCTGCCTCCGACGACTTTGGAATCTCCTGCCGCTCTTCTGGACGGTCTCCTTGTTTAAGTTGATGAATGCTTGCCTTCAGTTCATCATTGGTGTTACAAGGAGTTTTGTTGATCTCTCGCTCAACTGCGCCCCACCCATAATAACCAAGGGGACTGCAGTCTGATGTGTTAGGCGGCCAGATGCGAGGCCTGACGATTGTGTCTCGCATAAACAGCCTGTCGCCTCTGAGTGTTGACTTCAATGTTCACTTTATATATATATATATATATATATATATATATATATATATATATAGAGAGAGAGAGAGAGAGAGAGAGAGAGAGAGAGAAGGGAGAGAGAGAAAGCGAAAGAAAGAAAACTGCTACAAACTGAATAGACTGGAAATGCAAAAGAGGAAAGGATAAGCAAAAAACGAAAGAGCAAAGAAGAAAGAGAAAAAAGAAAGAAAGGTGAAAGGAAAGGAAAAAAAAAGAAAAAGGAAAGGAAAACAAAAAGGAAAGGAAAACAAAAACGAAAGGAAAACAAAAACGAAAGGAAAACAAAAACGAAAGGAAAACAAAAAAGAAAGGAAAACAAAAAAGAAAGGAAAACAAAAAAGAAAGGAAAACAAAAAAGAAAGGAAAACAAAAAAAAGAAAGGAAAACAAAAAAAGAAAAGGAAAACAAAAAAAGGAAAGGAAAACAAAAAAGAAAAGGAAAACAAAAAAAGGAAAGGAAAACAAAAAAGAAAGGAAAACAAAAAAAAGAAAGGAAAACAAAAAAGAAAGGAAAAGAAAAAAGAAAGGAAAAGAAAACGGAAAAGAAAAAAAAAGAAAGGAAAAGAAAACGGAAAAGAAAAAAAAAGAAAGGAAAAGAAAGAAAAAGAATCCAGTGGTGAATAAAACTTGACTGACCTGTTTCTTTACATTCACCTTCAGAGGCTCGAACATCATCGATTGCAATATCCCCAAAGACACTTGAACCAACAATACCTTCAAAGGAGAGTTTGTATTCATTGCTCTGAGCGGGAATTCGGAAAGCTTCTTTCATCCATTTCTTGCCGTGCGATCTGCTCTTTGTCCAAAGAATCAAACGGGAACCGTTTTCATCAGTCTGCAGTGATTGAAATTGACAAAATGTAAACAAAATGCTAAACAACATTTACTATTATAGAAAAATATGTATTTTATATAACTGACTGTGTGATCAGTACGTTCGCTTTCTGCTCATGAGACACGGGTTCGCGTGTCATCGTGGTCTATTTGTCAGAGAGGTGAAGTTGCCATTATCAAACAGAGGAGGCGATTCCAGCGTGCGTTGGAAAGTGCTTGAAAATCATACCACGGATTGGTCCAAACCTTGGGTAGACGAAACGGTTTCAGAAGCCGTCGATTAGTTGTGCTAGTAGGAAGCCAAAGGGTAACGTGACCAAAGGCTCGTACTTACTGGGCTTGTTACAACTGTTAATCACGTCAGATGACACGGTCTCATCCAGAAAGCTATGAGTATGTCCGCTTAACATAGCTGTGTTCTACACCACTAGTGGGCTCTGTGGATGAACGTGCCAGAATTAGCTAGTCACCTTAGTAGATGAGAGTGCTTAGAAACGCGTAGCTATATATATATATATATATATATATATATATATATATATAGTGCTGGTGTTAATAAAACAGTGATATATATATATATATATATATAGTGCTGGTGTTAATAAAAGTGATATATATATATATATATATATATATATATATATATATATATATATATATATATATATAAGTAATAAACATACGTATGATTCCTCATCAATAGCACAACTCGGAGTTTAAAGCACAACGAAATATTCAGGTGCTGATTATGGACTAAAAGTTACATTTTTTTAAAATACATATACAAATCCCGCTTATTTTAATTTCAAAATATAATTCTTTAAATAAAGCAATCAACAAAAACTATAATCCCAACATAATATATAACTGCGCCAGCATTGCGATAGCCAAATATAGTCTTTTTTAATTCAAATTACGTAACGGTCAGTTCATACACAGCACCTGAAGATTGCATTGTGTATGAAAACCGAGTCGTGCTATCAGTAAGGGATAATATTTTATATATATATATATTTATATATATATATATATGTGTGTGTGTGTGTGTGTGTGTGTGTGTACATATATATATATATATATACATATATATATATATATATATATATATATATATATATATTATATATATATATATATATATCGCGTCAGAATCCAAATTGCATTTGTCCGTACATTGAATATTACTGCCATATCTGGTCTGGTGCTCCTACTATATATTACGTGATTCTTGACAAAATTTAAAGAAGGGTCTGTAATATAATCGATCCTGACCTGACATCTCGACTTCACTCACTTTCTCGTCGACGTGACGTGACTTTCACCTGTCTTTTCAACAAATATTTTCATGGCAACTGTTTTGATGGGCTTTCCACCTTAGCATTATTGCACTTCCTGGGTTGAACTAGTGCAACCCATCCCAAAACTAGGCTAGTTTAGGTTTTATTTTTTTTATGTTTTAGTTTCTTTTCCCTGTTAACTTACCTAGGGTATGTATGCTCATTAGCCCCTTTTATTTCTGTCCCTATTTTTTTTAAAGTTTAATTCCCCATCCCCTCCCTCAATAGGTGGTTAGTGATGTCAGTTCGCAGGTAGGATGCGGGGCGCCTTTCGTTTCGTGTGAGTGTTTTCGTATTTGTTGTTGTGTTTGAATGAGTGCGTATCAGTGTGTGTGCTTGGGATGAATTAATGTTCTATAATATTATAGGCCCGCATTGATTTCGGCCAGTGAACTGGCATTTCTGCCACATTTAGTGATTGGGGGGGGTATTACTAATATTATTTTTCTTTAGTTTCTTGTAAATATTTTGTATTCATATTGTAAATACTCATTGGGGTTAGTTTTTAGAATTGTTATTTTATTCCCCTCCCCCGACTGACACTGAATTGTAAATATGGGGACTAGATAGTATTTTCATAGAGACAGTGAGGTATTATGGTGGTTGTAGTAAGAAAGGTACGTATGAATGTGTTGTTTTGGTGTATGGAATATTGTTCGTACGATTGGGTCAGTGTTTGCGGCTAGCTAAGTTATATTTAAGACAGAAGAAGACCGTCCTTTCGGCCTTGTGCCACATTTCTGTATTTTCACAGAATAAATATCGCTTTCCCCCTTAGTGCTTCGACTGCATGAATTTAAGTGGGCTACTAGATTGGCAACTAGGTCTCACCGTTTTACCGTTGACCTAACTCGAAGCAACTGTGTGTTTTATTTTAGTTATCTTTTTTTTTTTCGCACTTCTCGCCTCTGGAGTTCCTTTTCGATTTCTTGCTTCCCCGCCACTTACAATCTTCAAAAATTTAAATGCAACGTCAATCGCCATCTTCTTCATGAAACCCGATCTTTTATTTTCTTTTTGCTCGCTAAAGTCTTATTCTCTTTCGCTCCCGCCAACTTACTGCGTCTTAGAGGCATTATCGCCTTGCTTTAGGTGAAATGATTATCGAGGTTATGCTGCAAAGTTCTGTTCGATCCGTTCTTCAAAATCTGATTAAACATCATATTTTTGAAAAACCTCCCTGGTTAGACTGGGAACTTATCAATAGACCTGAGTAACATTCTTAACGGTTTTGAAAAGCATACGATAAACAAAATACTAAAATTACTTACTAAAATGACATTGAGCTTTCCAAGCGTTGCTCCGTACATGTGATAGTAAAACATAAAACAATATTCTGTGTTGCTTTGAAAAGGGTGGGAAACCAAAACAGCCTTGTCTCCTTTTTTTCTGGGTCTTGAAGACTCTATGTAGATATACCAGCCCAAATCTAGAGAGAGAAAGAGAAAACAAAAAGGAAGATGGAGATAAATCTTTACTCCATTATTTTTATTTTATTATTTAAAGATTATGGATATCTACCAAACCAATACAAAATAAAGTAAACAGAGAAAAACAGTGATGTAAACAAATTTTCTCAGTCATTTTTTATTATTTTGGCGGTGGGTACTTGACGACTCTAGATACCACAAACCCGAAACTGGAGAAAAGAAATAAAACTGTAAGTAAAAAAGCAAAATAATGCATATTCTGGATACTTATTTATTACTGAACTTATTTATGAAAAGTGAGTTTTGTCAGAAGAAATTTAAAGCCGGTCTTTAATTTTTGGAAATCTTAAAATATCTTTATTAATTAATAATATTTGTATTTTTAAACTCCCCAGAGAAATCAAATCGATTGAAAATTTAATTTTAAGCTGCACAACATTTATGGCATGAATCAGAAAATAAAACTAAATTTTTTTTTTTTGAGTGATTTTTAAAAAAATTTTATAAAATATTGTGCATACTTTTAGTTTGATATTTTTTTTATCAAAGGTTTATTTTAATTTATTTATTTACTAAATATTTTTAATATTCTAAATTATCTATTATTTTGGAAAAAGTTGAATTGCCGGTCTTTAATAATCATATTTTAATAAATAAGAAATGCTTAAGACTGTCCGTCATTGCTGACGGCGACGCTGTCCTTCCATCTCCGTCCGTCTTCTTTGGGCTGCCAAGTAAGATAGCAGCCCGACCAGCGAGAGCGATAGGTTCTCAGGTATAAGTGGCAGGGAAACATGCCCGGTGTGAGACTGGAAGTTGCAGATGACGCTGGCGTCGCCTCCCGTCGAGCGCTCATCGTATCTCCTCGTCGAAGTTCGCCACACCGGCGAGGCAGAGAGACCGCCAGCCGGTTCGATCCCTCGCGAGGATATCTAATTGTGTCGGGTCAATGTTGCAAGAGATAAGAGCACGCTTAAGATAGTTTCAGAATCGTTTCTTTAGGCCTCCACGCGGGCAGCTGCTGGTTTTGAGCTCTGCGAAGAATATAATTTTCGGAAGGCGATGGCCCGACATCCGCACATGTCCAAATGTTATATTTAACAAGGATGTGTTTGTTGTCAGAAAGAAATGAATGTGCCCATTTTACTTTCTGTCCGGATTTCTCGTATGAGGATTTATCATGATTTACATTATTTACATTTGGATTATTGTCCTCATCTTTGTTCTTGTTATCACAATGTTTCGAATGTTATGCCCTCAAGCCTTCGTCAGTAGATTGTTGTTAAGGGTAACTTACAGGGGTAGACTCTTCTCGTTCCACTGCCCATATCTAGGGATATCTTGTCTAGTTCTTATTTTATTACTGCTCATTTATTGCTCGCTAGTCCAAATGCACATTTCCCGGCCCAGGGATTGAACTCATAAGTAATACGTCAGCATATTCATGAACCAACACTAATCCATTGTCATCGTTTCATTTAATATTTTATGTGCGCTCAGGTGGTGGGGCGTTATTCTGCTTTTATATTGATTGATCTGATTTTTTACGGCTTATCAACCATATGCAGGTTATTTAAAGCTAGAAAATATTTTACATCGTAAGAATTATTTTGGGGGAAGTAATAATGATTTAGTGAAACAAGTCTTAATAATTAACCCATAGCTGGAGAGAGAAGAGGTGGATTATATCTTCCCTTAGTGTATTTACGTGCAAGTGAATAGAAGGGAGCCAACGAGAATTGGAACTCGGCTCTCCGATTAACAATTTCAAGCCATTATCCATTATACCACTTTGTACATCAAATCTTACAGTATCTAGGATTCCCAAGCGGTCACCTGATCAGGCTCGACGTTGTTTAACGGTGGTTGTACGGGAACTGATGTTTCAACGTGATATAGCCGTAAGCTTTTATTCTGCATTCTAAATAAATTATTAAAAAATTTCAGTGTAGTATTGCTTATTTGTGAATTACTTTTTACTTGGAAGAAAGAATTGTTCTCTTACGCACCGTTCTGTTATTGCCCGTTTAAAAATCCACAGATATCCATAAATATAGGCAGTATAATGAGAATAATCTACCTCCTGTACGGCTCGCGATTGAGTTGTCGAACACTCTGCTGAGGGTATGCTTACGGGTCGAGTTTGAGGTGGTAGACAAATACTACCCAGTGTATACCCCCCCTCTACCGTAGATTTAAAAAAAATGGTTCAGTTCGAAATTTCCTGGCTGTTATTAGGATCGACAGAAACCTGAAGAAACCGGAGGGTGCTAGGACCAAATCCTTCTAACAATAAGAATAAAAATGAGAACATTAGTCTAATTGTAAATAATGAAAATTATATATATATATATATATATATATATATATATATATATATATATATAATCCTGCTTTAACAAATTCCATCTGTCAGTGTGGCTTTGTCGCCCGTAGCAAGGCAAGGCTAGTATCACACAAATGAAATATGTCCTTCTCTTACCTGATTCTCTCTACAATAGTCCCTGCTACCATGCATAAGTGTAAAACGAAAGTCACCATCTAATGCTGACCCTCATTTCTCAGATGTCAGATAATGTGCTTGTTCATATCTAAGAGTGTAGACAAGAGACGCTATTCAAACTTTGCGTACAGAAACCGAAAATATGTGCGCATAAAAAATACATAGTGACCATGTTAGTTATTTCAACTAGCTCAGTAATAAAAAAAAAAATGGCATTCGTAGCAATGATCACAGATATATTTAATTAAACTTTAAAACGTATTGCAATATTCTAAATTTTTAACTTCGTTTATGCTATGATTGATATTTGCCGATAGAAAATGTTGCAATTAAAAGTTGCAAAAATAAAATAAGGGTTACAGAAATATCAGATTTGACGAAAATTAGTTGCTTGAAGGATCATCGGATTATTTCATTTGATTTTACTTAAGATATAATGAATTGTATTTGTCAACTCAGTTCAAAGAGCATGTGGGTATTGAGCCAGTTTTTCTTACCACTAAGTGATACAAGTTTGCTTAAATTTATGAGCATCTCACGAGACAATTATAAATGTTAAAATGTGATAAAACTTTCCCACAAAGGCAAAAGTACATATGCAACATTAAAATATCATCAGATAATAGGCAGCAATCTAATTATTTGTTAATGCGCTTAAAAAAATCATTTACTTGTTCCTGTGGTGTGGTCATTATCAGGTCCAGTCCAACTTGATGTGGTGGCTCCGTGCCAGCGTTTCCAATCGAAATTATCTGACTCTGATTGGCTCCATGTACATAAATCATGTTCGAATGCGCAGTCGTAAGTTGAATTCCCAACTGAAAAACAACCGTAAAGAAAGAAAAAGAAATAAAACAGATAAAATCATAAGAAATTAAATTCTAGCTTCAGATTTTAGCACATCATGCAATTACCGTAATTGTCGACAAAAAAATCCCACAGGATTTCAGCAGGGCATATTCGGAGAAAAAAAAAGCTTTCAGTTGGATATCTATTTGTTCTATTTAAATAAAGCGCAGTGTACGTGTTTCCGTCCGTCCGTCCGTTTTTCGATCTTG
>OZ038484.1:102823323-102825823 GCA_964036315.1 Acanthosepion esculentum
GCGATCAAAACAGAATAGCCCTATTCTTTAGGAGTTACTATCAGGCCATAACGTACGTGCTAACCGAAGAAATAAGCGATGGACAAGCAGAATTATTGTTATGGTCCAGGTTCCTTGTACCACGGTGATGGTCCAAGATCGAACCAATGAAGAATAACTCGAACACAGGTATGGAATAACACAGATATATTACAAACAGAATATGTACAAAAGAAGTAGAAGTGTTAGTAATAACAATCAGGTTAGGTTAGAGAGAACTATGTTATCTGTACCAGTATCACTATTCCAATGTCTTACAGTAATCGTCTGACGCGACTCTGTGTCTGACTGACTCACACTGACTGACTGGCCGACTGCCTGACTCACTCACTGAATCTGTGTCGATATTTAACAACCCTCCCACGTGGGTCGAATGTGGCACAAGGCCGGTTTAATGTGGGCTCTACGAGAGCCCACATTAAACCCATTAGAACCCGTATATTCAGGGACTGTCTATCTCCCCGGACGAAACTTTGCCCTGCGGCAAAGACTCGTCCGAGTTCCTCTCAGCCGAGGCGGAGAGTTCGACAGCAAAGAACAATCTAAACGACTGTTCCAACACTGACTCAGTGTCGATATTTAACAACCCCCCACGGGTCGAATGTGGCACAAAGCCGGTCTAACGTGGGCTTACCGAGCTCGTAGGCTCGGCTAAAAATATGCCCATTTAGAACCCGTAAAAACGGGTTCAGTGTCGATATTTAACAATCCTCACACGTGAGTCGAATGTGGCACAAGGCCGGTTTAATGTGGGCTCCCCGAGCTCGTAGGCTCGGTCAAAAATATGCCAATTAGAACCCTATACACGGGTTCAGGGACTGTCAACCTCCCCGGACGGCACTTTGCCCTGCGGCAAAGCCCCGTCCGAGTTCCTCTCAGCCGAGGCGGAGAGTTCGACAGCAAAGAACAGTCTGAGCGGCTGTTCTGACACTGAGGCAGTGTCTGCTGCTCCCTCTTGAGGCGCAGTATTTTTGAGGTACGGAACAGTCTATTAATATTATGGGTAAGTTCCCATAACAATTATAATAAAGTTTCGCAACCAGCTGAGTCTGTTAGTGGGGCATTCTTTACCGACGTCAGATACCAGTGGCCCACGCCGAGGAAAAAGTAAGATATCCTAGATTAACTTTCAACGTAAATAGACATTTTTCCCATTAAGGAGGCTAACGAAACACAGTCGCTTTAACATTTTCTACATTAAAATGGCCGATTGAACATCATTCTTTTCAAGTTGAGACAATAAAATCTCTCACAATTCAAGAAGTCAACCGGAAAAAAGGGTTTTATTGACAAAATTAAAGTTCTTTCATATTAAAATATGTGTATTGCGCTAACTTTAAATTTGTTTCGACATTTCCAGCGTACCGGTCGGAACATTTTGCTTACTGAGTCCAATATAGTGTTTCATCATAGTAGTTACACTGTTAATGTAAAAATTGCTCTAAAATAACCAATGAAAAGCTGGCAATGTGTCCTCCACAAGTAGAAGTTAAAATTAGGGTTTGTAACGTGACGTGATCAATGAGTTATCTGCCCTTAATTCTAACAATTAATTACTCTTCATGGGAAACCAGTAAACAGAGGGAAAACTTTGACAAAAAAAAATCTCTGTTTCCCTTAATTTCACTGATACCATAAAAGTATGTTTTTTTTTTTAATCCGTAAATCCAACTATTCTATTTTTGGATCGGTGGCCATGAATAGATCATAGTTAAAATCAATAATTAATAGGTAAGTTTTAATAAACCATTATTTTTTTTTTATAATGATGTACACCCTTTATAAGGCCCGAGAGCCACTCAAGGTAGATGATTGCAGAGCAAGAGGCAGGGTTTATGCGGACACGTGGGTAAGATAACTGTTAACCCTAAACTTGAACAGGTTAAGATTGTTGATTGTATTGATCGGGGCAGCATTTTTTTAGAGAGTCTGTTACGCAAAGCAGCGGTTCACGGGAAGAAGCTGCCCAAGTGAAACTTACATCTCATGAATGAAATACGAAGGGAATCAGAGCAGAGTTTCTTATAATGCGTGTAAATGGCCGCAAAACCACTCTTTCACCGCGTCGACTTCCTCCTCTCTTGTTCACTGCCACTGACTTTATATACGTTCGAACTTAGGTACACTAATCTGTAGCCAGCACATCCGGGTTATTCCATCAACCCTTTTTCTGTTATAAACGACGGAATGAGTCAGCCCTGGTTTTTCTTCATATCAATGGAGCCAAAGGTATTGGCAGGCGTACGCCCTCAACCTTTTTTTTAAAGGTAAGTGCTTTTCTTCGGCGCAAAAACTGATAATTCATTTCGGATTTTATAGAATCCTATAATCAATACTGGATTTTTATTTTTTTTACAATTCCAGATTTTACGATGGGAACTAATATTTTTTTAATCGTTTCACTCCAAGCAAGACGAAATTGCCACGTGACCACAGCAGGTTACAGGGAGTGAAAGTGAAA
>OZ038484.1:102830823-102875823 GCA_964036315.1 Acanthosepion esculentum
AGCTATTTTCACTGGTGCCCCGACTTCAAGAATTTAAGCGTGCTACTAGATTCGCACATCGGGGACCCACCCTTTTACTGTCGAAATAGTTCAATGTAAACTCCTCTTCTATTCCAACAGCCTCTTCTCTCGCACTTTCCTCTACCTTGCTTAAGGGATAACTATAATGTTCAAAAATTGAAACAATGTCAATCGACATCTTCTGATGCCTTGACCCCCGTTCTTCTTTTTATCCTTTCCCCAATTACCCCCCCATACCCAATCTTCTCTGTATCCCCCCCCCCACTGCGTACTAGTGGCACTCCCGAAATGCTTAATATATATTATTTGACGTATGAGGGTCAAGCAGATCAGTTTCTAGGAACCGACACCAGTTCCTAAGAACCGACAGCCCGACATGAGATTTAATGATAGTGGTGAAGCTTGTCAATCCTTCTCCTTGACCAGTTGCCATCCAGAATCCTGCTATTTTCCCATAGCTGGAGGGAGAAGAAATTCATACCTTTCCCAAGGGTATTAGCACGTAAGTGAATGTAATGGATACGACTGGAATTTGAACTAGATTCCTCAATCCAAGCCAATATCCATTACTCCAATCTGCCTCATATATATATTACATCATTAGGACTATTGTCCTCATTTTTATTACCATATTTACGACGTTTCGGTCTTTGTACACTTCGACCTTCTTCAGGTGATATACGTTAGAATTTCGATCGAACCCTTTATTTAGTTCAGGGATGTAGATTGTTCTAATTCCACCTGCCATGGATAAAAGCGTTGGTTGAGTAATCCAAAAAGTGACTTGGCCCAAAGAGTTGTGAGTTCAATACCTGGCCACAACAGAGGGAAAACATTGGAGAGTTGAGTTACTAAAGGGAATTAACTGCAACTGAGATATCCCCCCCCAAAAGCTACGATACGTGAAATTAGAACAATCTATCACCGTGGACTAAATATAGGGTTTGTTTCAAACTATTCAAATAGTGTAAATAGTTACAATAACTTATCACAGAAATATAGACAGATATATATTTAATACATGTTATGTTTATACGTTATTATAATTCAGGCGAGTCCTAATAACACAACATCGAATTTGAAATATGTTAAAACTTACTCACAAAGTACGCTCAATATATTCAGTACTACACACTGATACCGCAAACAGTTTGAAAAATCCCGCGAATTTTAAAATTCTTAGGTGAAAATTAACTAAAGGTATCTTAATTCCAATTGTAAAATATTATATATATATATATATGCGGAGGCACGGTGGAGTAGTGGATAGCAGCTAGGATTGAGGAGTTCGAATTCCAGTCGAATCGTGTACATTCACTTTGGAAAGGTATCAATCCTCTTCTCCCTCCCCAGATATGGGTAAATAGCAGGACAGACTGGGTTCTATCGCCTTGGAGGATAGGAGAAGGACAGCTCTGAATTCAAAACCTGCGGAGAGTCGTTTGGGTAGCTTGTATTCGGGGCTTCAAAAAGTGTGGTTGGTTCTGCACAAAGCCTTCACCACTATAATCAAATTATATGGGCTGGTGTCTGGGTTGTCGGTTCCTAAGAACTGAGCTGCTTGACCCTCATACGACGAATAAGACGAGAGAGTCCACCATGTGTGTGTGTGTGTGGGAGGGGGTGTTGCTTAAGCAATTAATGGATTTTTTAATCCTGCAATATTTCTTATTAAGAAAATTTACGTCCACTATTCTGTTAATTCTAGACAGTTTCCCAGACAAGTTATATCCACACAATTACGCGCCAGATATTTAACCTTTGCTCTAATGTTGTGGGAATTGTATTATACGTGAGTTTTCTGTTGTTGTTGTTCTTGTTTTCAACAGAAGATGGTGCGTGTCGGGGAATGTATGACATCTCTGGGAACATGTTGGTTCCCTTTCTTCAAATATAAAAAATAAAGATCTCTTTTTAAAAAGACTATATTAATTAAGCCTATTCCAGCCATAACCTTTTACTATCGACTCAATCACAGTTAAGGGAATGCATGTTTGCTGAGACTTTTTCCGTTCGGCTCAACTGCACACAAATTTGTTAAATTTCGATATTTCATTCTATAAGAGCACCATCCCTTATGTACGTTGGTGAACTGGATGCGTTCTCGCATATTATATATATATATATATATATATATATATATATATATATATATATATATATATATTTATGAATTGGACAAAGTCCGACAATTTATTTAAAGACATTTATGATATGTTTAACGTTCTTTTTATAGATACAAGTATTTAAGCAAATGCTCTGTTTTATAATAAACAGTATTAAATAACATTTACCGGCCTGAATGTCCGAGAAATTTTCATAGAAAATTTTCGTTCTCCGACAGGAATCGAACCTGTATCCTATACGGAACCGTCATTTCGCGTGACGTGCCTTAACCGTTCGGCCACAGAGAAGCGTCCGGTTAGCAAGGTCGATTTTACTATCTTTAAACTTAAATCTTCCATGAATCTCTTCTATTCATATCTGCTCTAGCGTATCAAATGTAAACAAATGACGTCATAATACTGTTTATTATAAAACAGAGCATTTGCTTAAATACTTGTATCTATAAAAAGAACGTTAAACATATCATAAATGTCTTTAAATAAATTGTCGGACTTTGTCCAATTCATATATGTATTCCGTCTATGCTGACGACGTGTCTGTTTTCGTAACGAACACCGCCGAGATTCACGAAGTCGGCAAAGAGATTGGCAGGTATGAGACGGTGGCAGGGGCCAAAATCAACCGCGAAAAGTCAGTTGGCTTGCGGTTGGCTGAGTGGGAGGAAGTTACTCTCCCCGGGCCCTTCAGCTGGACGGTGAAGATACTCGGTATCTGGTTCGTTCCCGGCCTTCTGTTGGACACAAATTGGTCGGAAGTTCGAAGGAAGGTCGACGAAGCAGTTCGTCTGTGGACTCGAAGGAATCTTTCCTTGAAGGGGAGGGCGGAAGTGTGCATTTCGCACATCTACCCGATTCTCCTTTATCGGCTTTCGGTTCTTCCACTCCCGTCTACCGTACTAGTCAATTTCGTTAAAGAGCTTTTCGATTTCCTCTGGAGAGGAAAGGCTCACATGGTAAGTCGCGAGGTCTGCTGCCTCCATCCTGCCGAAGGCGGTCTGGGAATGCCAAGCGTCGAGACACGTCAGCATATGCTCCGCTTGAATTTCCTAGAACGGATGTGTACGCAAAACGACGGTGAAGGCGCACCGCTCACCTGAAGGTGAATGCCTCTTTTATAAGGAATGTAGAGACGCGCTGCGTTGCCTGTTAAAGGTTAAAGATCGCCTCTCCGATACACGGGATATGTCTCGGAAGGCTTTGTATCGGGTGGCAGTGAGGGGGATTGCCAAGGACAAGCTTCCGGGCAAGCTGGGCCTTACGAACAAGGAGTTTCGCTCCGTCTCGCCTTGATGCCCGGGTTGAAATGTCTCAACAACGACGAGGCATCACTAACTTGGCTGGTGTTGCGAGGGGCTCCCTGGGTCGGCAAAAAGCTCTGCGCAGCGGGTTTGGTGATTTCAGCCGAATGAGTTCGCTGTGGTGACTGGGAGGAGTCAATTGAACATACCTTCTTCCACTGCGACGTTGTGCAACCTCTATGCAGGCTGATTGAAGGCTACATGGTTCGCGTCTTGGACGGAAAGTTTTTTGTCCTGGAAGCCAGTTCCGTTTGTTCCAATGTGGTACCGTCAATGTCCAGGGATCAGCACTATGTGCTCTTGTGTCTGCTCGGCATTATGCGAATGGTGGTGTGGACGACTAGACAGAAGGAGTTCCACGCAGGTGAGAAATTTTCCTCTTTGCAACTGGTCTCATTCTTTAGGCATCAGCTTAAGGTTAAGATCAGGGCGGAGAGGACGCGTCTCTCCTCGTGGAATTTCGGCAAAAGGTGGGTGAAAATTTCGCGCTTGGTGCGAGTGAGAGGTGCTGACCTAGAGTGGTTGTTGGACGCAACTTAAGCAAGAGGATTTTGGGCCTCGAACCGAAACATTAGTCGTCCCAGCCTTTTAAGGTAAGATAGGACATTTTCATGTTCAGTTTTGGCCTCCTCAGGGCTAAATATTTTCCTTTCAACGTAGCTAGAGCATGCAAGTACATAAGTCCTGTTTTTTTGTCCTCCTTTTTAGTTTCTTGTCTCCACCCCTCCCCACGTTTTAGGTGACAGATGTCTCTGTTCTCTGGAATTGTTCATCCCAGTTAATAGAGATTTCTGCCACATTTTTGGAAGGGTCCTACTACTAATATTGTTTTGTTTAGTTTCTTGTTCATACATATTTTACATTGTATATAAACATTGGGTTTTTGATTTTTTTTCCCCATCCGTCGATGATTTTGTAAATAAAAATTCATGTTAGGGCTTTTCATCGAGAAAATGTGGTATTTTGGTGATTGTGTTGTGAAAGTAAATGTGTTGTTATGGTGAAAGGAAAATTGTAAGTACGAATGGGTCAACGAATGAGACTAGATAGTTTTCAGATAGGACAAGAGAAGACCAGTCTTTTCCCCCTCCCCATTTTTAGCCCTTGTGGCACATTTTGTATTTTAAAATGCAAATAAATAATAACATGATTCCGCTACAAGACAATTTGCAAATGTTTTTTAAAAATTTTGACTTTACATATATATAAGACATTGTTAAAAATTTTGACCCTGAAGATCTACAATGATGCTCGAAAGTACTCTATTATCTTACGGACAATATTTATTTCGATATAATTTTCAAATAAAAAGTCTCATTAGAAAATATTAGAAAATTCAAAAGAAAATATGCAGGACTATGTATATATATATATATATATATATATATATATATATATATATATATATGATTTTGTACTCACATGAAAATAATGAAATATATTAAACAATACTTTTATATATGCATTCGCTGTTCATGTATCTCATGATATCATAGGTAGGATTTATTAAATAAATCCGTCAAAATTATAATTCTGTCTAATGACAAGTTTTGACGATAAGTGAAAGTAGTTTAGCGTTACTCAAAAAATATGTGGCATGTAAACGATATTATCAATTATTTAATTCAAGAAATGCTTTGCAAATGAGATAAAAACGGTTGAAAGAAATTAATGTATTGTTTTCTAACAGAGTTGGGTTATTGTTTGTATAAATGTATTTACCATTTGTAAATGATTTTATTACAGAAATAAATGTATTTCTATAGTAAAAGATACTGAAAGAATGGCGATATTATAATTATGGTAAAACGAATTTATTTGTGAAATCCTATTCAGCTGTTTGGAATAAAATTTGATAAATTGAATATTTCAATCTAAAAACGAAATTGATTGCATCATGGAAAATGCTAAAATAGTGAACAATTTATTTATTAAATTAAAAATCTAAGCTACTCTTAATTCTACTAAAGAATTTGTTGAACTCACCCTGGTTATTTTGTAAGGTGTTATCAATCAATGGTCCTGAACCCTTACTTCCAGCGCGTTTGATTAACCAATCAAAGTCGTCATAGATTTGATTATTCCAAGCACACGCGTCCGTTTCGAATGTACAGTCGCCACTCAGGCCACAGATTCCTTTGATCAATTTAATATCGTCGATCGCGATGTAACTGCTTGGTGAGTTCGCCGTTACGTTAGCTTCAAAGACAACCTGAAAAAACATGCAACATCGTTAAATGAAGAGTCAAACTTTGGCGAACCAGAGCAAAGTGATAAAAAAGCACGCAACATTTCGATAGTATTTTTTTTATTATAAGAGCACGATTTGTACCATTAGTTAAGTCATCTTCTTATTAAGTTACTATCACTCAGCTGCATACGACAGCAGGGCTTCTGATCAGGAAATTGGAGGTTTTGAATAGCGTGGAACCACGCCTTAATTGCTGTTGTTTCTAGGTGCACCCTGACTCAGGGTGGTAGCAGCTTTCAGAGTCCCAGCTATGAGCAAATAGTGAATACCCAAACAAAACACTATGAAATTTTTTAAATAGATTTTAGTAGAAATACCAGCAATACATTTTCAAAGCAAAATTACCAGCAATACATTTTATCTGCATTCGAAAGCATACACTTTTGTTCAAAATATATTTAACTGAGGCCATAAAATTGCGTTTAAAATATTTAAATTTTGGCATTAAATAATCAATCAACCAAACAAACATCATGAAAGAACATTTCAGGATATTAATCCATATAATATCCTACAACTGCTTAAAGAAATCAAAGTGTATTCCAAAATATAACTTCAACAAAAGTACAACATAAAACACACATATTACCGTTTCTATACAAACATGTATATGCATAAAAGCTGAGTATCATCTAACATGTATTCAGTTATAAAATCAGAATAGCATATTTTTATTACTTCAAAGTTCCCAAGAAAATTAAATTTCGGCATTAGATGATCCATAAGGAGTTGATATGTCGCCAAACAAACAAGTCAAAATGATTTATCACTCAGTGAAATTAAATAAAATTTCGAACAAGAGTATGATATATCTGGCATAACGTATTGGGTCACATGCGGGGAATACGAGATAATGCGTGGTGGCTGAAAGTGAAAGAGCAGGAGAAGGAAAAGACTTTAGCAGGAACCGGGAACCCTATAATAGTATAAATTTCAGAGTTTAGGCGGAGACGTTAGAAGGATAGAGTTGAAGTAGAATTTAGAAGAAATCGGACACCCAATTCTAAACAGGAAACAAAGGATAAACATCTACTCCTGTTCAAAAACTGAGGAGGAGTCTGAACTGGGTGATAGATGAACTTATCTACTTCTATTGCGGAAATAAATAAATTGTAAAAAATTCAGCGTTTTAATTCAAAATATTCAGAATTAAGAATGTTGCGTAACTGTTATCGGCAGGCAAAGTGAAATCGGCGAACCCAGTATAAATCATGTTTGAATCATTTACGCTCACTTTTTATTGATGCACTTGTGAATAGCATAAATTCATCTCTTGAAGTTACGGTTTAAACATCAGCCTAGACTCGGCTCTGGAGCCCCTAAGCTATTAGCCAGGCTAAGAGAACAGAGGAGGAGGTAAAAGGAATCACTACACTATTTCCCCAAAAAGTCATGACAATTTACGCATATCAAAGAAAAAGAAGCTGCGGAGAGCCATAATTGCTTTATGCATTGAAGGGACATCGGACTACAAATGTACTCAGAATTAACCAATAAATAAGTTCCATGTATTAATTCTCCACTATTTATTTTATTCAGTTGCATTTTACAACATTATTGTGGGAAAAGAAAACTGTACGCTATGAAGCATATGAAATTGTTCAGGGATTTAGCGCCCTAAATCCCTATAAAGCCAGCATGAAATTTCAAAAAACTTTTAACAACCCCCGCTTCTTCAGGCCTATGTTATTACACGTTATGACTAATGTCAAATGTTACAAATGGGACCTAAAGATTCGTTTGGCATTTTTTCTTCTTTTTTTCCTTTTTTTTTTTTTTTTTGTCTAGCGGCAAATCAACACAGCTATGGGTTATTTAATGACGAAGTCTGAATATGAAAATTCAAACTTTATAATTAATTCAAGAGAATTATATTATTTCATGATTAAATTATAATTATTTAGCTGCATTCTTTTTTTTTTGGCAAATAATTTTATAAAATCAAACGAAGGATGAAAACTTGTTTCACCATAAAAGAGATGAAATGGATTTTCTTTTACAATGTAAGCCGTATCTTCAATTTAACTAAAAAATCTATTCTTGGTCATTTTACAATAAAAGAATATTACTGGTATGTTTACTAGAAAAGTATATTACTGGTATGTTTACTAGAAAAGTGTATTACGGGTATGTTTACTAGAAAAAGTGTATTACGGGTATGTTTACTAGAAAAGTGTATTACTGGTATGTTTACTAGAAAAGTATATTACTGGTATGTTTACTAGAAAAGTGTATTACTGGTATTTTTACTAAAAAAGTGTATTACTGGTATTTTACTAAAAAAGTGTATTACTGGTATGTTTACTAGAAAAGTATACTACTGGTATGTTTACGAGAAAAGTGTATTACTGGTATGTTTACTAGAAAAGTATATTACTGGTATGTTTACTAGAAAAATGTATTACTGGTATGTTTACTAGAAAGTGTATTACTGACATTTTGATCTAAAATGTATTACTGATATTTTTGCTATAAAAATGTATTACTATTAGTTTTACTATAAAAAAAAAAAGTATTTTTATATTTTCCTAATGTTTTCATTTTTGTTTGGGGGGTTACTATTTACCCATAGCTGGGACCCTAAGACGTGCTACCAGTCCGGCTTAGGTTGATCCTGTGAGCAACAGTAATTAAGAGCGGGTTCCATGAGCCTTACAATATTCAGTCTCCCGATCAGAAGCTTTACTGCCGAATGTAGTTTATCATCATACCCAGGAATAGTTACCTAAAGAAGCAATTTAAACAGAACTTATTACACATTAATCATTCAATCATAAACCCGTCTTCAGTTTCAAGTATATGGAGGAATATATAAATATACTTACCTCCCACGTGCTGAAAGACTTGATGTCGACAGATCCTGAAAGCCAACCGGTTTGGACCGCGCTCATATAATTGGCTAGTATTTTAGATTGGCCATTAGCCAATGAATAGACGTTGAGTGTGATTTGACCCTTAAGAGTGTACCAGAAACTAACACAGGAACCTGAAGTTTTTGACATAACTGGGCCTAGGATTTGGGTTTTCGAATTAGCCGAATGATTTCCAAAGACATACATAAAATGACCTGAAAGAGAAACAAATTTTACGGTTATTTATCGAAGTAGTTCTTTTTTAAAATTAATTTTAGATAAAGCGTCGAGTGGCAGAATTAGGCTAGAAATAGGATAAGGACAGTGTGTAGTTTTCTTAAATACACTGGAACAAGGAATGTAATGTTTCCGCTCAGAATGATATCAGAAAGATCACTACAAATGGTGAAGGACGTATACCTATGTTTAATAGGCTACGCAAAAGCATTCGGTGAAGTACGACAAAAAGATATGCTTGAACTGCTAGTAAAACTTAATTTATTTGGGTAAAATATTAAAATAATCCAGAATATATACAGAGAGGAAGCCGCCTGTATACAGATAGAAAATGAATTAAGTATTCATAAACGGAAAGGAGATAAGGCAATGATGAGCCTTCTCGCCGGATTTATTCAATCTTTACAGCGAGGCAATCCTATAAGTACTAGATGTCTTACCAGGATTTACTATCAGTGGGAATAATCTTAACATAAGATATGCAGATAGCACTGTGTTGAGAGCAGACAGAAAAAACAAAAGTGCAAGAACTCCTAAACAAAGGTAGTAATGAAAAGCAGGAAGAAATACTGACTATTAATTATAAGAAATTAGAATGTATGGTCGCCAGTAAGAAAAGCATTTCAAAGCGTGAACTACAAACTGGAGATGTCAAAATCAAACAAATAAAGAAGTGTAAAGTGTAGACGCTTCTGGAATCTATCAAGATGGGAAAGTCATGATTGGACCGCTCCTACCCATATTGGGTTGCTGTACTGCATTTTCGGACCAACCAGGCCTCTGTAAAGGTAGAGGAAAGAGGGACTGAAACTGGGAGCAAATCACCTCCATAGAGATAAATAAATTGATTGATTATTGTACCAGTATATCAACCACTATGGGTCATTAATACTGAAACGATGTTACGAAGGAGTGTAAAAAGTTACCGGCATTCGTATATAATGTTTTTGCGAAAATGCAGATTATTTTTGTCTTGCCCTTGTAGTGTATTTAGTTATTTTGTTTGGCTATTTCTGTTCACTTGACTTTTTTTCTGGCAAGACGCTGACGCGTGTTCTAATATTCACAGTATTTAGTATTGTTAAAGTTATCACTAACATTTTTTGTCGAGATTTACAAACTCTAAGATTCGTTCAATTTCGCAAACCAATCGATGAAATATGAATAAGACGATTTGTTTGGGAAAATATTTGAGAAAAACCATACTTTGCTGTTTAAGTATTTCTTTAATTTCATTTTATAGAACTTCACCATAGATAATATTTTTTTAAGAATATTTATTTATTTCCTTTTTAACAAAGGAGAATAAACTCTTAAGATTTCTTATTCTTCGGCATGCAACATACAACAGACCATTCGTAAATATTTCTTTCTGGGGACAAATTCCAACTTCTTGAAGCGTTTGGCCTTGGAATTTGTATATACTTCTCACGAACTTAGGGAGAAGTGCAAACTGGATTCTTGTATAGATAAAAGCTTAAAAGAAATGCCAAAAACAATATTGCATTTTATTGAATAAGTATTTGTTATTTTAATCATTAATTGTTTTTAAATAGGGAGAGTATTTGTATGTTAAATAATGAAACTTTTAACTTGTCCAAACAAATTATGAAAATTTATTGCTAAGCTACGCACCCTAGTAAAACCAACTGTACTTTGTACCTTCTTGCCTATTTACACTTCTCCCCCAAATTTGGTTAACACCGGTCAATAAATGGCGATTTTAGAGTGGTTGACAGAGGGAATAACGGAAGTCATAAAATTTTATGTATATATATATATATATATATATATATATATATATAATATGGAGAAAACAACTGAAAAGTTGCAAATTAAAAGAAAAAAAAATTGTATGTTTTTTTTGTGAAAGTATTTATTTATATTTTTTATATATATTTGATATTTCAGATCGCCCCGATCTTTCGTCAGAAATTAATTAAATAACTGTATTGAGAAGTTTGTTTTCAAGTAGCGTCCGTCGCGAGATGTTTAAAAAGGGTTGTTTTTTAACTATAGATATATAGATATTAAGATTATATTTAGATATAGTTAAAAAAAAAAACTTTTTAAACAAGATCTAAAATATTAACGTTAGATTTACGTTAGAAATATTCAAACACAGTTGCATTCCACGTCACGTGACGTCCGCGTCTCGCGACGGACGCTACTTGAAAACAAACTTCACAATACAGTTATTTAATTAATTTCTGACGAAAGATCGGGGCGATCTGAAATATCAAAAATATATATATATATAAAAATATAAATAAATACTTTCATAAAAAAAAATTCAATTTTTTTTCTTTTAATTTGCAACTTTTCAGTTGTTTTCTCCATATTATATACATATCAAGAAAGTATACGTGGCTTCTCATTATGCTATATATATATATATATATATATATATATATATATATATATATATATATAGAAAGAGAGAGGTTTGTTTAGTCTGTTAGGGTGCATTTTATGGTTCCTGGTAGGTTAATGTTTAGGCTTGGTATATATTTAAATTCTGCTGTATAGTTGAATGTCTAATTCAGTATATCATCTGATTTAGTAATTTCGAATAAGTCTTTTAAGTTATTTACTTGTTAGTACAGCGTGGTTTGAAAGTCTTGTCACCCTCTACCAAAAACTAATGAGAGCAACAGAAGAACAAGTAATACAAAGCACATGTACTGGATTCAGTTTATTAATTTTCATTGACGCTGTCACACATCGAGAAGGTCTGTATGGACACATTCATTTTCGTGGCACAAAATGATGCGGCGCCATGTCCTGTGGGATATTTTACGAAGCTGTGCGTTGTTGATTGTTGCAAAGACTCACCGAACGGCGTCCTTCAACTGATTGGGTATTCTCGTATCGTTCATGTGAAACTTTTTCCTTGACAATACCCAACAGAGCGTTGTTATATTGTGTGGGGAGGACAAGACTTTCGACCCACTCTGTACTTAATTCGTATTGGGTTGGCATTGCTACAGTTTATGTTTCGCTGTGTGTGGTACGTGAAATATAGAGCACATTGGGGGTTCTTCATTTTTAAGCAGGGCTGAGTGGGTGATATAAGTATGTGCGATGCGTAATCTGGTTAGGGTTACCGCATCCTTCGTACAAACAGAAAATGAATATTAAGTACATAAGAATAGAAAAAGGCCACCTCGACGTGGTATAATGGTTAGTTCATGTGTCTCGTTAGATCAATTACCACTGAACAATGAGTTCGATCCTCACTGGGAGTCCCATACTTTCGGCCTTGTGCCACATCTAAGCTACGCTTAGAAAATCACCATAAGAATAGAAAGTGATTTAAGAATCAATAAATCCTCATGTGATTTACTGAACCATTACAGGAAGATGATTTTTAGATAACAAGATGTTCTACCAGGATTTATTTATTGGTGGGAACAGTCTTATCATAAGATATGCAGATGATACCGTGTTGATGGCAGACACAGAACGAGAACTGCACGAATCCATAGACATGAAAATAAAGGAAAGTAAGTAAAAAAGCACTAAGCATCAACTACAAGGAGACATTAAGTATAGTTGTTTGCAAGAAACACATTCCTAAGATGAAAATTACGAATTAGGGATGCCAATATCAAGCAAATACAAAAATCTAAATATCTATGAAGTGTTTTAAATAAAGGACGGAAAATATGACATCGAAATCCGAAGGCGTACTGGGATAATGAAAGATGCTTCCAAGAAGTTAAGCAAAGTAATAATAATAATTTAAAAAAAGAAAAAATTAGTTAGAAACAATGAAATGAGTGCGAACCGATGTAACATCAATTTTTCTGCACGACTGAATGCTCGAAGTGTGACAACAAAATCAAACGGTCAGTCTCGTTTGAAGATCAAACCATGAATTTGTTACCTGCGTTAGTTTTATAAGTATGGTCCTTATGTGGTAAAGTTGGGGAAACACTGGCTTTTCCAACTGACCAATCAAAATCATCACTTCCGGATTGTTTGTAGTTACACAGATCTGCATTTTCGAAGTCACAGTTCCTTCTATCCTCTGAAAATAAAAATATAAGACTGTACAATCAATGCACTGTCATGCAGGTGACTTTCGTCATCATAGATCACTTCAGAAACAATTCTCTCTCTCTCTCTCACACACACACAGACACACACTCATATATTATATATGTGTGTGTGTGTGTGTGTATATATATATATATATATATATATATATATATATATACACACACACACTCACACATATATATATATATATATGTATATATATATATATATATATATATATATATATATATATGGGTAGGATAAAAAGATCTACATACACACACATAATTGCACGCAGGTATAAATATATTTCTTCCTCAGGTATTATAAATAGAGTGCTCAATGATGGAAAACCGAGCTATTAATATATATTAGTGAATATACATAATATCTAACGCCGATAGCACGACTCGGAGTTTCATGCAGTTCTTGCAATCTTCAGGCGCAAATATAATCTGACCGTTATATAATTCGCGTTCTTGTAGTGATGATTCAAAATTGTGTATTAAAACTTGTTTATTTAATTGGTACGTAAAATATTAGAATTAACGATTAATAAATTTACGAATTTGAATGATATAAGTTATTAATATAGTGCTGGTTTTAATAAAAAAAACTGTGCTCAATATGGGTTAAATAGCTCCACTGTCTTGTGGAAATCTTCGGGAGAAGGAAAGCCTAAGGAGTAAACCCTACACAAATCCGGAGTGGAGCCCCTAAGGCGGATGAACGCACTCTGTTCTACCTTCCGGCAACTCCAAACTGTATTGATTCATCCTCTCCTTTGGACTCTGCTACCAAGGCCAAGAGAGGGATGTTGACGTCTGGGAAGCCCTAGTTCTCCATACATCCCGTCCAGGCTCGTAGCGCACGGGAGAGGACACTCTAGCGACGTCGCAAGACATCGGCACAACACGGAAAGTGACAGGCGTCACCAGAGGCGATGAAACTCCATCGCCTAGCACCTACAGCGCTACTCCATCGTCTCCCGAGACGGACGGATGCCTATATATATATATATATATTATTATTATTATTATTATTACTTAAAAGTTAAATACGAGTATCCACTAAAAATAACGTTTAATTAATAACAATCTGTCGGATTAATTATTAATATACATCCCTTTCTTCTAAATAAATGAACAGCAAATTATCTCTGTCTGTCCGTGTGTCTGAAACCCCTCTCACTCGGGCTACAGTTGCTCTATATTTTTGCAATTAGTATGATCCCGGGACTGGAAATCTGCCCTTCATCTGGTGCTTGAACATCCAACATAGGGATTTGTGCCAGGATGAGGAGGGAACAGTTAAAAAGTCATGTTTTAAAACAACTGAAAAAAAATTAGTGATTTTAAAAGTTTTAAATTTATATTGAGTTTCAAGTAACACAAAAAAATGTTTTTTTTTTAATTCAGTTTAAACTTTTATTATTTTTCTCAAAATGCCAAGAGTTCAGAGGGAAGTGAGTTTTCGTGACGTGTGATTTTGAAGTTCCGCGGAGATTGTAATTTGAAGAACTCAACTCAATTGAAGTGTAACGGTGTTTGTGATTTGATGAAGTCAGTTTTCGGCCTGAATTTGAATTTAGGCCCAAATCGGTCTTTTGGCCGGAATTGGACTTATAGCCAGAATCAGAATTAAAGTGAAGTTTTGAAGTTCTATAGAGTGAATTGAGGAATTCAAATTTATTTCTTTAAAATTATCATTGCTATTTTTTAAGTTGGATCAGAGTTCCCTTTTCAGAGGTCACACTAAGTGCGGCTTTTAAGTTATACAGGGTGCGATGGGCAAATTGGAGCCATTTGTATTTTTAATTTCGCACATGCGCATTGTTTGTCTTTGATTTTGTCAACTGCACAGTATAGTAGAGTCAGTTGAACACCACCTTTGAGAAAAAGAGCAGAATACCCCAATTCACTCCGCCAGAAATTTGGAAACGGCTTACTGTATTTCGTGGCATTCACACCGGAAGCTGCAATGCTTTCAGTGTGTTTGGGTGTCAATCTGTGCACAGTGCAAAGGATTCGGAAAGAGTTGGATGATATATCCAGTCATCATCATAGTGTTTGGAGTAATCACTAGTGATGACGACTTTATGCCTCTATTCATCTTTCCAGAGAGCCTTAGACTTAACATGGAGACCTATATCAAGTGCCTTGGGCCGGTAGTGCAGCCCTGGTTTAAGAGGGTGGCTGCTGGAAGACCCTATGTCTGGCAACAAAAATCTGCCACACAAGCAGGAGAATCCAGTCATGGTTGTCAGACAATTTCTGCGACCACATCACCCATTACATCTAGCCACCTAATTCCCCAGACTGCACCCCCTTGATTATTATGTGACGGGCACAGTTGAGAAAGAGACCAACAAAACTCCTTGTAATACCAAAGATGAACTGAGGGCAAGGATTATGGCAACATTCACCAACTTAAAGGAGACCGTCCAGAAGCGGAGGATTCTTAAGTCCTCTGAAGGACATGGTTGAAGCCAATGGCAATTTTATTGAATAAATTTACCTTCGTATTTCAAAATATTTTTGTGTAATTTTGGTAAATATATCTGTTAAAATGAGATGTCAATGTTATTTTCATTTCGGCATAATTTAGAGGCCAATTTATCCATCGCACCATGTATATCTGTTAAAATGAGATGTCAATGTTATTTTCATTTCGGCATAATTTAGAGGCCAATTTATCCATCGCACCATGTATATCTGTTAAAATGAGATGTCAATGTTATTTTCATTTCGGCATAATTTAGAGGACAATTTATCCATCGCACCATGTATATCTGTTAAAATGAGATGTCAATGTTATTTTCATTTCGGCATAATTTAGAGGCCAATTTATCCATCGCACCATGTATATCTGTTAAAATGAGATGTCAATGTTATTTTCATTTTAGGGTCATTTAGACGACAATTTATCCATCGCCCCATGTCTATCTGTTAAAATGAGATGTCAATGTTATTTTCATTTCTGCATAATTTAGAGGACAATTTATCCATCGCCCCATGTCTATCTGTTAAAATGAGATGTCAATGTTATTTTCATTTCTGCATAATTTAGAGGACAATTTATCCATCGCACCATGTATATCTGTTAAAATGAGATGTCAATGTTATTTTCATTTTAGGGTCATTTAGACGACAATTTATCCATCGCCCCATGTCTATCTGTTAAAATGAGATGTCAATGTTATTTTCATTTCTGCATAATTTAGAGGCCAATTTATCCATCGCTCCATGTATATCTGTTAAAATGAGATGTCAATGTTATTTTCATTTCTGCATAATTTAGAGGACAATTTATCCATCGCACCATGTATATCTGTTAAAATGAGATGTCAATGTTATTTTCATTTCGGCATAATTTAGAGGCCAATTTATCCATCGCACCATGTATATCTGTTAAAATGAGATGTCAATGTTATTTTCATTTTAGGGTCATTTAGACGACAATTTATCCATCGCCCCATGTCTATCTGTTAAAATGAGATGTCAATGTTATTTTCATTTCTGCGTAATTTAGAGGACAATTTATCCATCGCCCCATGTCTATCTGTTAAAATGAGATGTCAATGTTATTTTCATTTCTGCGTAATTTAGACGGCAATTTATCCACCGTAACCTGTATATAAAGTTTAAATATATTTGATCAGTCGAAATGGGAGATAATTTTACATGGGCGAAAGCGGGGAGATGTTAGAAACTTGTGCAAAGTAAAAAAAAAAGAAAAGGGACTTACTCACCGACACAAGACCCTTTTGTAATCGTGATATCATCCAACGCAATCTCCCCACGGCCACTTTTTCCTCGAATTGCCTCGAAGATAATTTGAGTCGACGATTGGGAATAAAAATCCATTGTTCCACCATACCACTTTCTGGTTAAAGTTCCGACACGTGACCACACTGCAGTCCTTCTCATTTTGTTATGGCTGATATAAATATTTAGAGTGTCGACATTCTCGCCATACATGTAATACCAAAACGACAGACACATTGGACCGACATTCTTTATGATCGGACTTACAAACCTTGCGTTATCATAGCGTCTGCGCGGAAAAGATGTTTCGATGAAAATAAAATGTCCAGTCTCTGAAACCAGAAACAAGAAAGCAATTAGCCCTCAGAAAAATTTAAAGAAAAGCCTAATGGACATTCCTTGCAAGAACCTAACTCGAAAATATATGAAACGACGTGTAAAATCTTGAGCTAGTTGGTTGCAATTTATTAGTTCCAATGCAGAAAAATGGATATTCATTGCATATTAAATTCTTTCTTCAAACGTTACTTTTAATATCTGTCTATATTTCTGAGTTATGGCATTGTAACTATTTACACAGTTTACATCGTTGAGACTGTTGTCTTCAGCTTTACTGCCATATTCACGACCTTTCAACCATTGTACACTCCGGCATTCTTCAGGTGATATACGTTGGAATTTTGAACCGAACACTTTATTAGACCACGGGGTAGATTGTTTTAATTCCACGCGCCATGCATATTTTGGATAATTCGCTTAATTCAATTAATTCCCTTTAGTAACTCCACTCTCCAAATTTTAGTTGCGTCTCTTATGGCCAGGTACTAAACTGACAAATGTTTGAGTCAAGTCATTTTTTGGATTATTCAACCAACGCTTTTATCCACTGGGCCATGTGTTCTTGGAGGGAAAAGGGAGATCATTGCCCTCTGTTGGATGAACTTGAAATAATTAATAGAGAACATCACTGGAAAATACGAAAACTTAAAGAATCAGCGAATATGCTACATGACAAAAATCTTCTAAGCCGGCCAAGCATAGACATGAATACAATATAAGAACCACTAATACAGAGAGCTAGAAAAAAAACAACTGTAAAAGGAATTTTAATATGAGCTCTGGTAAAAATGACTACTGAGACAGGTTTGTAAGTTCCAAAAATTCACTCACTGATCACTCCAAGGCTGTTGGTTTGACATTCCAACGTATATAATCTGAAGAAGGCTGGAACGTCCAACGGACGAAACGAAACGTCGTGAATATGGTAATCAAGATGAGGACAACAGTAAATAGTGTAAATGGTTATTTTTAGTGGATACCCGTATTTGAGTAGAATGGTCTTTTTTTTTCACAGTACTTACCGGGCTGCGCATTCAAGAAAACTAAATAAAGGAAAGCAGGCCGATCGACGAAGTGAACAATGTTTAAAAAAAAAAAAATGGGAGTCGGGCGTTCAACTCAAATGCGGGCATCAACTAAAAATAATGTTTATTATTATTATTATTATTATTATTATATGATGTCGGAGTAAAAATACAAAAACATTAATTCTTTAGAAATTGCTACTTTAAAACGATATAAATATACCACAAGGCCGAAAAATAGGGAATAGAGGGAATTGGTCTTTTCTTTTTATGAGCCATATCCTCTCAGAGCGTAGGCGATCATGGCTCTCCACCTCCCTTTATTTCTTGTAGCTCTCAACAAGTTCCTTCCCTATGCCACCTCTCCCAGGCCACGTTCTGGCATCCACTTGCTTAAAGCCGCTAGGTATGCCATGCGTTGTTTTCCCTTGTCTCTCTTTCCTTCTATTCGATCCGTGAGTATCAGATTCTCCAGGCCCTCCTTCCTCATCATGTGTCCCAGAAACTTCAGCTGCCCCTTTCCTGATGTTAAGTATAAGCCTTCCGCCTTGTTTGCAACATCTCTAAGACCTCATCGTTGCTCACATGCTCGGTCCATGATATCCTTAGCATCCTTCTGTAGAACCACATCTCCGTCGCCTCGAGTCTCTTCTTCATCTCTGAGGAAATCGTCCAACATTCGCTGCCGTAAAGAAGGACAGATGTCACGTAATAGCTCAGTATTATTTTCTTTATTACCAAAGAAATTTTCCTGTCTCGCAAAACTCTGCCCAGCTTTTAGGATGCATCCTTGGCCATCCCAATACGTCTACGGATCTTAATGTCGCACTTACCGTCCTCAGTCCAAACGCTTCCCAGATATTTAAACTTCCGCTTGATTCTAGTTTTCCCGACCTGCAAATCGCATTTCGGGCTCATCCTTTTACTGATGACCATTACTGTTCTAAACTGAAACTTTTATGGTCACATACACTGATCCAATCACACTTTTAAACTTCCTTACACCATAATACCGCATTTATACAAACAGATGCATACGATAATCCCCAAAATGACGCTACGAATCCTTAGACTAGGACCCCATATTTACAGACAACTGGTGAAGGGAATAAAATGCACGATTTTTTTTTCTCGCAACGAATTAAATTAAAGCAACCTCATAGCTTGAAGAATATGTATGCAATGAATGAACATCCTCACGGATAGCAAATTTCAGAAATCATGTTAACCGGGGTGGTTGTTGAGAACAGCCTCTCCCAAAATATATCAACAAATTCTACAGATGCATGCTGGGATTTCTTCCTAACCAGTAAAATATATAGACAATATTCTGTCTTTCATGTCAGAACGTTATAACCACCTAGCTGTATCCTTTCTGCGTGTAAGCACAATTCTTGCTGTGTGATTTTTTACTTTATTACTGTTGCTTTGTATATATATGTTGTTTGCTTAGTATTATTTTGCCCTGATCTTTTTCTTCCTTTTCTTATTGTTTATTGAGAACTTTTTCAATTCCGTTTGTCCAGAATTAGAATTTAGGAAATACGATTTAGTGCGCATTAATATGTAATAGAGTATCGTCGCAGATTACAAATGCAAACCCATGTCCGAATCTCTCATTTGTAACATATTATTCAACACCATCGTTTACTGTCGCCCAGTGTGCGTGTATATGGCTGCAGAGCCTTCAGTCGAACGGTGGCCTCTACATTCTCGTATTCGATGTGAGAGTCTGCCCATCTCCTCTTTGAGTGTTGATATATCTGTCTATCAACTTCTCCCCGCTCCCACGTGCACATCCCGGACGCACCTAGGCCGACCACGTGAATCTGTCGGATCGTAATTGCCCCTGACATCAGCCGAACCCGCAACCGGCTTCACTGAAATACACTGTGCGCAAAGTCTATTTCGGCATTATCCGAGATGGTGAGCGACAATTATACAGTTTATTGAATTAAATGAATTATTAAATAAGTTGAAGTCGAAATTTAAATAACGTGCATTTTATTCGAATGTTCTAAATTCTTCAAATCGAGCGTCAAAATGACAACTGCGTCGAGCTTTTTAAACGTCACTCGTTATTCGACATTTTTCTCTTGTGTGTGCATGTGTACTTGCACCCTCTATCGTAGTACTATACAGCCATGTTTACATTTTGGAAACGGGCCAAATTGAAAAATAAATACTCCGAATAGAAACACTATGAACAGAAAAAGAAGAAAAAAAACGCTTGTTAAAAGAAAAAATGCAATCGGGTATATAGTCTGGAAAACTAAAGAAAATACCACGAGACTTGCTGAAGGCAAAAAACAACAAAAAAACAAGAGGAATTAAAGTATTGGAATCGTCTATACACCGACAACACACCAATGTTATAATGAACTATTCTCATATCACTGATGTTAGATAATCAGTTCCTTCGTTTGTAAATCGACCAACCACATCGCTCGTTGCATGTTCTCATTATTTATTCGTACAAAAATGTACAAATTGTGGCTCGTTGCATGTTCTCAATACGATGTATTTTAAAATGCAAATAAATAATAACAAGCAAGGAACGCGGATTTTGATCTTCAGTTGCGGTTGTAATTACTGTGTTTTTTCAGTTGCCATTGGAACTCTTGTCATAAGGTCCAACTTGAGCGCCGGAACTGATAAACTTTTTATTTTAATTTTTGCAGCCTCTTTTGAATTTTTGCATATTATTTGTGCATATTTTACTTTATTTCCTTGTTTTCCGTTTTTTGTTTTTAATTTGATCCTTTAATTTTTCAACTTTTCTGTTTTAGTTCTGTGAATTTTCTTTCGGCCTTTCTGTTTTAGTTTTGTGAACTTTTTCTTGTCTTTGGTTTCCTTTTTATCTTTCGTATTTGTTTTGTTTATCGCCTTTTTTATTTTTTACGTTCTTATTTTGTTTTATTCTTGACTAAATTTTGTTTTTGAAAATAATAATTTTTTAAAAAAGGAAAGGCAAAATTTATCTTTGTTCGCCGTGTTGGAAAAATCCAACATGGCGGACAATAATAATGATGATGATGACGATTTTGATGATACACCGCTTCCCAACCCGGTGTCGCCAATCAAAACGGCCTGGTCTAAAAGTAGGCCGCTTACAAAGGATCCTGGATTTTATAAGGATCAAAGGAAAGTTTTTGAAAACTCGTTCAAAGGCAACGAGTTTTTAACCATAAAAGAAGCCTTAAATGCTGTGAACACCCGGACAATTTCCCTGATGACTGCCGACGTTAAAACTCGGAAATTAATTGGAGTCAGCAGGGATAGCATGGCGGAGGCCTTGAAAGCCTTAAAAATTTGCCCCAAAATTCTTGCCACAAGAACGAATGCACTGTGGGACATTTTGTTAGCAACAGAACAACAGGCAAAAGACCTAGCAGGCAGTGTATTAACAATCAAAAACCTGCGCATTTCAACGGAATACATGGGCACACGCAGGACAAAAGTGACAGTATATGGAGTATCTGTCGATATCTCTGAGGACAGTATGGGGGCCTTCTTCACCAAATATGGTGAAGTACATGAAGTTAAGGCCCTCAAAAGCATAACTGGAATAGCCACCGGCGACATGGAGGTCCAAATTACGGTGGATAGGGAGAATTTTAAAGATATGCCAAATGTACTGACTTGCCGAGACAAACGGATGTTGGTGGTGGTCGAGGGCAGGCGACCATGTTTCTGGTTGTGCAACACTGCGGGGCACATGGCGAAAGAATGCCCGCGTAAAACGGCAACACTGCCCAATCGTCCAGTAACGACTGCAGCGACAGTATCAGCAGCAACAGTGGAGGCGAAACCAGTAGAAGGAGCAACCTCAGAGGGAACCTGGTGAGGGGTCGGAAACCCTCGAATGTTCAAACCCCGCCGAATGCACCACAACCCAAGAAAAAAGAACACCCACAAAAGGAGGTGCAGCCTACAAAGGCGCTACCAAAGCAGAAACTGCAGCATCAGCGAAGTGAACAACAGGAGCAGCATCAAAACCAACAGCCGGAACAGCAGCAGCAAGAACAGCAACAGATGGAGGTGGAATATATGGCCCCACCTCGGGCTACATCTCTTAAGAGGTCAAGGGAGGAGGATGAGGACGAACCTACACAAAGTCACTCTGACCGTGGTAGGGCGGAGAAGGTTATGGACAGAACCCGCGCACTCTCTGTCCCTGCTTCGTTCGAAGATCCCAAAGCAAATACAAAGACTAGGCGTCATTCTGCTTCTCCTACCCGTATTCCCCCCCCCTCCACTTCTCCCCTTAGTTCTGTGTCCACCAACCCCCCTCACTCATCCACTTCTTCCCCTCCTCATCCATCAAGGGAGAAGAAGAAAAAAATGTTTGCCGGCCCTGAATCTATCTGTAAGGTAGACAGAGAAGATTATAAAAAGGGCCTGTCCAAACAGTGAAGGGCTCTGTTGGGATTCCTATACAAACTAGACTCGGTAGACGATAAAAATGTGGAAGACCCCAGAAATTTCCCCCAAGCACCAGGTGTAATAACCTGCGTGAGAGAAACTGGGAGTTATCTAAAAGTCTGGAAACATTTGTCTGAGGCTAAGGAAGCCTTTCCTAACATTAGGATATATGAACTAGATAACCCTGATTTAAAAAAACTAAGGCATTTCTGTTCTGGGAGTGTCCCTGTGTTACTCCATTACTCCTTATATAGGGCAGTTAAATTAATCTACCCCACGGACGTCGGCGGGATTGTCCTGTGTGGGCGGATGACGACGGAATTGGGAACAGGAAGCCTGGGACAATCCGTCTGGGTCCTTACTGCCTCAGATTTCCGGCCCGTATGCGAGTAGGTTTTTTGCTTTCACTCTTTTTCCTTTTTTGCAGGCTTAAACGATGTCAATCAAGTTAGCCAGTCTGAATGCGAATGGCTTGAGGGATCTGGGTAAGGCGGTCCGTCTGCTCCGGGATCTCTTGTCGTTCGGCGTAAATGTCGCCGCGATCCAAGAGACTCACTTTGTTTGCAGTTCCGATGCTTGTGTGCTGTCTGACGACTTTGTCGTCTATTCAGCATATGGGGACCGGATTGCCAGAGGGATTTCTTTGCTGGTGAAGCGGACTCTTGATGCGAAGGTGGACCTTGTGCACACCGATGCCGAGGGCCGGTTGATCGTGGCCGATATTGCCGTGAAAAGTGGTTCGTTTCGGGTCGTTGCGGTTTATGCGCCCAACGACCAGTGGGAGCGGGTTTGCTTTTTCCGGCGGTTGGGGCCGTTCCTGGTGGATTCAACGCGCCTAGTCTTAGTGGGGGACTGGATGCCGTCCTGGACCCCAAGTTAGACAGGGGGCGGGGAGCTAGCGGGTGTAGGGGCAATCGTAGCCTGGTCGATCTGATCGATTTCGGTCTCGTTGATAGATACCGGGTCGATCACCCCGGAGGGAAAATGTGAACGTGGGCTCTTAAGTGGCCTCCAGAAAAGGTGGTTAGCTACCTTGATAGGATGTTAGTTAGAAGAGCCGACATA
Organism: Acanthosepion esculentum; assembly: GCA_964036315.1. Lineage (NCBI taxonomy): Eukaryota > Metazoa > Mollusca > Cephalopoda > Sepiida > Sepiidae > Acanthosepion > Acanthosepion esculentum. The sequence goes on from OZ038484.1 coordinate 102,854,274, forward strand.
GACTTATTAGACAGTCCCACGTTCCACTGGGTAGGCTATACGGACCACAAACTTGTTTGTGCCCGTATGGCGTTAGATCATAGGCCTAGAATGGCTGGTTACTGGAAGTTCAATCTGTCCTTACTGGACAGGCGGGACTTCCAGGAGCAGCTAATTAGCCTAGTGCAGCGGGAGCTAGTGGGGGGTCGTTATAGGGAATAAGTGGTGGGATCAACTTAAATGTTGAATTAGGTCTTTCACCACTGATTTCAGCAAGCGGCTCGCCCTAGATAGGGCTGATAAGGTGAAAACACTAAAAGCTAGTTTTTCCCGGGTGGAGGCTGGGAGGGATCCCCTAGAAATAGCATTAGCTAGGGAGGCCGTGCAGCGTTCGAATAGCGAGTGCTACATAGGCCAGGTAATTAGACATAGGTTAAGCAAGATGTCTTCCGAAGCCGTGAACTTGGGCGCGGATCTGCGCAGGGAAGAGGTCCGTCGAGGTGGCGATCGTTACATTCGTGAAGTCGATACCCCGGAGGGGCGTACTCTTCGGGCTACTGACGACATTTGCGAGGCATTTCGGCGGCATTTCGAGAGCCGGTTTACCAAGGAGCCTGGTCTCCGTGAAGAGGAGTTTCGCAGCTATTTGGCTGACTTTCCTCGGCTTTTGCCGATTGAAGGGGCTAGCTGTGAGGGAGAAATCATGGAGGGCGAAGTCTACGTGGCATTGAAGAAGGTTGGCAGAGGCAAGTCGCCCGGTCTGGATGGTTTGCCCTGTGAAGTGTACTTGAGGCTGTCGCACATCTTTGTCCCCATTTTGACTGCAGTGTTCAACAACTGGTTCCGGTTGGGGTCCATCCCCAACCGGTTTTCCAGGGATGTGATCACGCTATTGAAAAAGGCAAGGGTGTTGGGTAGGATTTAGATGACTATAGGCCCATAACTCTGCTAAACACAGAGTTAAAGATTTTGGCCAAGATCCTGCAGGAGCGTTTGCAGTTAGTTGCCGAGTCTCTGTTGGGTCCTGAGCAGACTTGTTCTGTGAGGGGCCGAACAATTCAGAGCAACCTGCATCTGATCCGCACGATCATAGAGGGTGTAAAAGACAACGATGAGGCCGCGCTGATCCATTTAGATCAGTCCAAGGCATTTGATAGGGTTGACCATCGCTACCTTGCGGCTGTCCTGCAGGCCGCCGGATTCGAACCTGACTTCTGCCGCTGGTTTAGCCTCCTGTATCGCTCTCCCAGTGCTGTGGTACAGGTGAACGGGAAGCTGTCGGGCGCCTTTGCGCTGTCTAGGTCGGTCCGTCAGGGTTGTCCACTGTCGTCTCTACTTTATGCTTTGGCGTTGGAGCCTCTCCTTCGCCGGCTGAAGGACGAGGCGTGCAGTCCGGCCCTACGCGGAATCGCCGTTCCTGGAGGGGCTCGAGCCAGGGTTTCTGCGTACGCCGATGACGTATCTGCTTTCGTGTCGTCCCGCAACGACATTGAGGCGGTACTGAAGGCGCTTGATCGGTACGAGAAAGTAACGGCTTGCGGTTAGGTGCCTGGAAAGGGGCCGATCTTCACTGGACGGACGGTCCTGTCCGCATTCTTGGAGTGTGGTTTGGACCTGACCTCCAGCTGGAGAAAAATTGGTGTGAAGTACGAGGTGTGTGTTACATACATTTTCCTGATTGTCCTTTATTGATTGTCCGTACTTCCTCTCTGTGACGACCACAAGAAGCCGCTCGAGCGCTCGCTATCCTCCATTTTATGGAGGGAACGCGGAAATCGGGTCGACAGATGAGTCTGTACCAAACGTCCGTGTCATGGGGGGCTGGGAATGCCACACTTGAAGAGCCACATCCGTGCCTCTCGGTTGGCTTTCCTGCGCCGCGCGTTGATAGGAGATTCGATTATGGCGGGGATTGTTAGGGACGCGTTCCCTCGCCTTACTATCAGTCCCCCCCCATCTCGCAGGTTGAGCGCCATCGTAAACCCCGGGATGAATCGGATTTCCTTCGCGAGTGTCGGTCTGCCTTGTTGGCCATTCCGCGGTCCAGTGACCTTTCACGGCCTAGAAAGGTCTTATATCGGTTGTTAGTGGAGGGGGCCCGCGAAGGATCCCCTACGTGATACGCTCGGCTTGTCGGGGGATGATTTTCGCTCTTAGTGGTCTTGGGCGCCAGCGGCGGATTACCTCAGTAACCCTGAGTTTTAGCTTACCTGGCGATTGGCTCGGAATCGGCTGCCTCTCAATGACAAGGTATTCATATGGGGCTTGGCGGATTTGCCAGACTGTGAGCGGTGTGGCCTTGGTTTAGAAGAAACGGCTTCGCACGCCTTCTACCATTGCCCCCGGGTCCGCCCCTTATGGAACCATGTCGGCGAGTTGACGGCTCGTCTCGCTCCCGAACAGCTTGTGTCCATTGATCGCGCATACGCGTGTGACAATATGTCGCCCCCGTATTCCGGGGTGAAACGAATGGTGTTTCTGACGCTGCTGGCCACGGCTCGAATGGTGATTTGGACGACGCGACAGGAGGAAGTCTTGCGAGGTAACCGTCTTTCTGATCAGGATCTGATCCGATTCTTTGAGCATCAGCTCAAGATGAAGATCAGAACTGATAGAAAACGCTTGCATTCGACAGTCTTCAGCGAAAGGTGGGTGACTGAGGCGAGCTTGGTTCGTTTGAACGGGAATAGCCTTGATTTTCTCTTTTAGGTCAAGCCTACGTCACACCGGGGCGGTTTCCTTTGGAGCTCTCCCCTTGGTTAGGTTAGACAAACTTTGTGTACCTAGTTAATGTGAGTAAGTGTTGTTCCCGGCCACATCTTTCAGTTATGATCCAGGTTGAGATTCCCAACCTCCCCAGTTTGTTTTGGCTCCATTTTATCTCGTCTGGATCAGCTTTATATTTTCCCTAGCCTTTATTTTTTTTTTTAATCCTTTTCCCATTCCCTTAGTGAGGGCGTCTCTTGATTCTGTCCCACGGGCAGAATACAGTGACCTCTCTGTTTTTGAGGGTTGGACGGACCCTACTAACATTAGTTATCCTTAGTTTTGCTTTGTGTTGATTTTAGTTTATTATTGGGTTCATCTCCCTCCCCTCTCATTCTTCATGATTAGATTTTTATGTATTATTATTTTCTTTAAATTTTTATGGCATGGGGTGCGTTCTGTAGGTCCCCCTTGAGAGAATGCGGTATTGTGGTGTATGGAGTACTGAGTGGTGACGGATGAGTTTTTATGGTGAACGTGGAATTGTAGTGAGTGAATCGGTCGTGAATCGGATTAGCTAGGTATAGGACAGTTAGTGTGGACCAGCCTCAACCCCTTCCCATTTTAGGCCATGTGCTATAATTGTATTTTTTAATGCAATAAATAATGCTTCCGACCGGAACAGATTTTTCGTCGCTTAACTCAGCGATTCGAACTAACTCACTCGCCAGCTACTCAAAGAATTCCCGCCGTCCAGAATTCTTCATCTAAGAACTTCCCTTCGACTATAGCAAACTCAGCAACAACAGTAGCTTGGCACACAACGAACTCTTCGAGTAATATTTGTAAAGTTGTTATTTTATCAACTACCAAGAAATAATATTTACTCATCATACAAGGTACGCAACTTCGTTTGAACTATTCCTTCTTTCACGCATACACATTACGTTTTAAGCGGATCGCTAAATTGTCGTTTCTGTCACAAGTTTAATTTCGTACAAACTGTTCATTCCAATCAAAGAACTATTCAATCAAAACCTTATTCGAACCACATGAACAATAACTATCCAATATCACGATCAACCATTCATACAACACTCATTTTTGTATATATTTTGTATATAAACACGTTGGAAATGTTCCTGTTTTAAATATTGTCTCGTCGTCATTTTTTCATCTTTGTCTTATGCCATGTATGATATACTTTGTACTAAAAATTGTTTGTGGAATATTGAACACAGCCAAAGCCTAAGCTTTACAACTAAACCCCATTTAATTAATCTAATCTTTCCGACGTTCCACAACAGAAGATTACCAAAAAAAGACAAACTTTTCAGACAAAGCACTACTGGGATTTGTTGCACTACTGAGGAACGTACGGAAGGTTTGAGAAGGGCTCCTTTTACTCAGGGGTCAACCACCAGAGACTTGCGGTAAGCGTGCATATACACGAAATATAAAATAAGGACACGTGGCACAGAGGATAAAGCCAATGGTTAGATCCAATGACAGGACCCAAAGAGTTGTGAGTTCAATACCTGGTTAAGGCAGTGGAGAAATTGGAGAGATGAATTAACAGGAGATAACTGACATCCATTAGACGGGGCACGTGGAACTAGAACAGCAAAATAAAGGGTTCAATTCAACATTCCAACCACCTGAAGAAGGCCAGGGCGAACAACAGCCGAAACGTTGTGATAATTATGGCAACAAAGATGACAATAGTCCGAATAATGTAAATAGTGTATATAATACCTCATCTCAGACATATATCATAATGTCATTTAACCAATATAATTAATATTAGACAAAGATTGTATGAGCTTTTAGATTTCTACGCTTTATTTTTACTTTCAATTCCTATTGTGTTATGCAATAGAATATATTGTAATAATGATAAAATAATAACAGTAACAACGAAAAGTGTATCGAACGAGAAGTATTTCTGATAAAAACGGAGCAAAACGTAGTAATCTAGTGATAAAATAATATTAACAATAAAGTGTATGTCGACTCACGTTTTATAATAAGAAGTCAACAATAATAAGATAAAGATGATGATAATAACAATAATGATACTGTAATGTACTTTTGAAGATCTTTAAAAAACAAAACAAAAAAGAAAACCGAAATCTAAAACACGTGGCACATGAAATCATCCATAATTTTAGTTGTGGTTTCCGTCCTGGGTTGGACTGTAAAAGGTTCCGAAATGATTCTTTGAAGAGATCCCTGTTAGCCTATGTCATAAATAAATTCTCACAAGTACAGCTCACATCTTACGGAAAGCTTTATCAATGTAAAATGTGTGTGATGTTTTAATTTTATTACAAAAATGTTCAGCGGAAAATGTCAAGATTTCATTTCTGAGCTTAGATCTCCGGTTGGCATCCAGAAGGAAATGTACTTTTGAAACAGAAATCAAAAGAAATAATAATATCTATATATCTATAATTCTCAAAATATATATGTGTGTGTGTGTGTGTGTGTGTGTGTGATCGGATGTTTATGCATTTCCACAGTTTTCATCCGATTTCGATGAAATTTTTTTGTTTGGTAGATAATTCTTCCGTGCCGGTTTTAAGTCCAAATTGTTGGCGACAATGGCTTTCCACTACTTCCTGTCCATTATAACCCTCGGCAACATTTTACCATTTGCAATCTGTTCTTTGATATATATTTTTCATAAAAACTTTTATAAAAATACTTTAAGTTATTACAATAATATTGTTTATTATTATACACTTCCCTTTTCACGCCCCTCCATTCAAATTTTTAAATACCATTTGGGGATGTGCCTCAGTTGCACACAAATGTTGTTATTTATATTGATTTTCGGGTGGGCTGACTTTAAACTTAAACTGCTCTAACTGAACGGCAAAAACTCCCAGACAAAGACCGGTTATACTGCTAGTTAATAATAAAATGGAAAAGTGTATAGTGCCAGAGTATTGTCATAAAAACTAACAATAAGATAGGATAAAATTAGTAAATAATATCATTAATCTAGAATGTTAGGATAAAAAAACAGAAGTTAATTAGACTGTAATGGTAATAGTAATTAGTCGTTTCCTACAAGGAATTTGGCATTCATTGAACGGGAAGCCAGTATTACTTTCAGTTGAAATTTTATAAAATCTTTCACTTAAAAAGATTCTTCAAGATAATGGGTTTCTCAAGCCCATTAAACGATATCAATCTTTCCAGTATTGTTGGATGTTTCCTTTCTAACCTTTTATTTGAAGTAGTGTGGAATGTCGACATCATGATAATGTCAAGCTGCAATCTTAGGATTTTCCGTTCAAATCAGATGAATTTATACAGTGATGAAATTGATAATTAAAAAAAAGAAAAAAGAAAATATCACTCGGGAGAAACTACAAAGATGAGAATATCTGTCCTAATAATTCAATGTCAATAAAACTTACTTGATTTTAACGTGTGATCGTTTAGCGGAAGGGTGTTTTTCGTTTTTGACTGACTCGTGCCAATTAACCAATCAAAATCGTCATCAGCTGATTGCGTCCAATTGCAAAAACCGTCTTCGAACGTACAGTCATAAGGTGAAGGCGCTGAAATAAAATAAATAGAAAAATATCGACAAGTTCTTCAGTTTAGAAAAAAAATTCACTCATTTCATCCCAAGCAAAGGGGGAATGCCACTAATACACAGGAGACGACGGGGAGTAAAACTGGGAGAAAAGACTAAGTATAGAGAGGATTAAGGAAAGGGCAAAAGATTAAAAGGGATTCAAGAAGATAGAAGATGACGATTGACGTTGCATTTAAATTTTTGAAGATTTTACTTATCAGGGAAAGGAGTTCCATAGACGGGAAGTGCGAAAAAAGAAAATCTTAGAGAAGAAATGGCGGTTACATTTAACTATTTCAGAAGTAAAAGGGTGAGACTTAGAGATGCCAATCTAGTAGCACGCTTAAATTGGTACAGTCAGTGCACCATGGAAAAAAAACGTTTGTCTGAGCAGTAGCCGTGAACACATTTGTACAAAAGGCAGCGAGATAAGACCAACTTTTCAGACAAAGTTGGTCTGGAAAGTGACCGAAATCGAGATGCCAAGTCACGATCTATTACATTGCAGATCTTTCTTTGGATCTTGTCAAGAACCTAGAGATAAGTAGCAGGAGCACCAGGCCAGATATGACAGCAGTATTCGAGGACGGAGAACCAAAGAAACCCACCTCTTCACGTGACTATCAAACTGACGCCTAATGCCGACACACGATAAGATTGTTAATATGAAGTAATCGCAACCAGACAAAGAAAATCTGGCACGAACTTTTGCAATGATTTGTTCAATTTTCTTCACGGTTAAATTCATTTCTCTATTACTTCTTTATATCTATTTTTCTTTATTTGCTCAACTAATACAATCCTAATCAAACTTTAGATAAAACAAAAAATAGTTTAAAAATATATATGAAATGTTTAAGTCTGTCCATGATTTTAAAAACTAAATCTAAGCAGGAAAAACAAAAATGAAAACATGGAATTACGAATGGTTGAACGGGCCGTCGTTGATTGCGTTGTAGGAGGAATTGTTGAAGTCGAATGTGGTTTTGCTTCTCTCGGTGTCACTGCAAACAAAAAAAAATACATAGTTAGGTTAAGAGCTTTATAACCTTTGTTGGGTCATTCAATGTCTAAATCAGTACCGCGTTTCCCCCATATTTATCCATATTTGTTTCTCTTAATCTAGGGTTCGATATCTATTTTACTGGACAGAAATTACTATAATAAATAATTTAAATATTACTAACAAGAACATAATTCTTTTTAAAGTTATACAGGGTGTCAAATTCTATATGCAATTTAAAATACTTGTAGCTTTGTAACTATACAGGATATAAACAATAGGGAAAAGGGATGACAAAGCTGACATGTTTGAGCCTCGTTTTCGGAAAATTTATTTATTATTTGTTTTCATTTCAATTTCTCCAAATTTCAAAATGTCTTTTTTTTCATTTCAATTTCTCCAAACTTCAAAATGTCTTTTTTTTTTCATTTCCATTTCTCCAAACTTCAAAATGTCTTTTTTTTTTTCATTTCCATTTCTCCAAACTTCAAAATGTTTTTTTTTTTTCATTTCCATTTCTCCAAACTTCAAAATGTTTTTTTTTTTTCATTTCGATTTCTCCAAACTTCAAAATGTCTTTTTTTTTTCATTTCGATTTCTCCAAACTTCAAAATGTCTTTTTTTTTCATTTCAATTTCTCCAAACTTCAAAATGTCTTTTTTTTTTCATTTCCATTTCTCCAAACTTCAAAATGTCTTTTTTTTTCATTTCGATTTCTCCAAACTTCAAAATGTCTTTTTTTTTCATTTCAATTTCTCCAAACTTCAAAATGTCTTTTTTTTTTCATTTCCATTTCTCCAAACTTCAAAATGTCTTTTTTTTCATTTCAATTTCTCCAAACTTCAAAATGTCTTTTTTTTTTTCATTTCAATTTCTCCAAACTTCAAAATGTCTTTTTTTTCATTTCAATTTCTCCAAATTTCAAAATGTCTTTTTTTTTTTCATTTCAATTTCTCCAAACTTCAAAATGTCTTTCTTTTCATTTCAATTTCTCCAAACTTCAAAATGTCTTTTTTTTCATTTCGATTTCTCCAAACTTCAAAATGTCTTTTTTTTTTCATTTCGATTTCTCCAAACTTCAAAATGTCTTTTTTTTTTATTTCGATTTCTCCAAACTTCAAAATGTCTTTTTTTTTCATTTCCATTTCTCCAAATTTCAAAATGTCTTTTTTGCATTTCATTTCTCAACACATCAAAATGTCTTTTTTTGCATTTCATTTCTCAAAACTTCAAAATGTCTTTTTTGCATTTCATTTCTCATAACTTCAAAATGTCTTTTTTTGCATTTCATTTCTCAAAACTTCAAAAGCTATTTGTTTTCATTTCAATTTCTCCAAAGATCGGAATCTCTTTTCTTTTCAATTTCTCGAAACTTCTAAATGACTTCTTTTGTTTTTCAGAATTTAATTGTATTTCATTTCATGGGGACATGTGAAAAGTAGTGTTTATTCAACTGGACTTCAATTTTTAGAGGAATTACAATCTCGGATAACTGATGTGATTAAAGGTATTACTGAAAACCATCTGCAAAATGCTTTCCGAGAACTACAGAATCGTATTACCGTTTGTATGCGTTATGATGGTGCGAATATTATCAAAATCTCAATAATAATGTTAAATACTTCTTTGCTATCCTTTTTACTGGTTATTTCTGTCATACAAAGATACAAGTACTTTTTTAAAAAATCACACAGACTTTATGAACACCCTGTATATACATGTTTAGAATTCGTTAAGGTATCCATCTATGAGAAAGAAAACCCTTATATCACATCTGTAATTTGACTGAATCCAATCATTTAGACTGGTTCTTATTTTGTGGTAAATAATACGATGGAAAAAACATATCAGACAAGTGAATGGCAAAATGGGAAAACATTTTTAGAGATAAATTTCGTACCGAAAAACTTAATTCTACAGACTAATAAAATGGAATCAGTTTTTTATATGAAGTGAAAAAAGGGGAGGAAACTCCGATCATACAGTATAGAGAACATAGTTGGGAATGAGTATATAGATTGTTCTCCTTCCGATGTCCATGGGTGTCTCGTTTTGTTTTTATTTAGTACTGTTCAATTATTGCTCACCTTATTTTCACTGAGACCAACTACGTATTATCCGGTCCGGGGATTGTACTTACAATTAATATGTCACTAAATTCACAAAAAAAAACAAACACACAAACAAACAAACAAACACACACACACACACACACTTCAAGTTCGAAATACACTGAGGGTTATCCGGATCGACAGACACCTGAAGATGGCCAGATTGCAGAGCGGCCGAAATTTCAAAAGATTAACTTTCTCTTCTTCTTGACTTGTGGGATTTAGTTGTTTGAAAATTTCGACAATATTATTCAGCCCGAGTAGAAGAGATGAGATTCGTTGCGAAAATTACATATGTATCAGTCTCAGTACATAAGACAATTAAACATTGCAACAACAGAAAAGAACAACATTTCCATATTACTGTAAATGTTTTATTTTCTTGTATTACTTATCATGGTTAATAGATGTTATTATAGACGACTTTTCGACCAAGTACCTTTAGGTCATCATCAGAAGTCCATTGATTGGCGGATATAGGACATCTGCTGATTATTGTGATATTTTGCCCGTGATGTCAGATATTACTCGTTCCTGTTTAATTGGCGCCTCACCTGGTCCAAGAATTGAACTCTTGACCACTAAATGACAGTAACACAACTTCTAAATACACTACACTACCGTACCGAATTTATATCAGCCAATTAGTGGACTTCTGATGATGAGCAGAAAGTACCTGATCGAAACTCTTTGTCCGTAACATCATCTATATTAACCAAGACGAGATAGTTCGAAGTAATACAAGAATAATGACAATTGCTCATCTCAGAAATGAAATTCTAAAATAACTAAAGTTTTAATATCGAAAATCAAATAAATAAACAAATCAGCTTAACCGGTTTGTTGTTTCTCTTTTATCAGAACTGAACACAGGAAATGTGTACAGAAATAAAAATTAACACCTCCAGAAACCGGATATTACATAATAAATATATAAACATCAAAGCTAATTATACTTATGTAACACGATTTAGCAACGGCAGGTTAATTAATCAATTAATTAACCACAGAAGTTAATTACGGGGATTACTTAAACCGATAGATAGAACGAAAGACATACTGAACGATATTCTTTTTGTTTTGTTATTTTCCCAAAACAAAGGATCGGTGAAAAGATTTTTTGTTTTGTCGTTTTCAAATGCGAATCAAGATAATCATTTTCCTTTCTCGCAGAGGGACAAGATTTAACAACTTAGATGATAAGGAAAAAAGCCACCTACAAAGCGATGTTATTTTGATAACGGGACGGCGAGAATTCTGATGCTCATTGTCATAAAAATTAGTTGATGAATCCCAGAGTTTTTGGGCAAATAAAACATTAACTGTGTCATGATAGCCAAAACTTATATTATCGGGAAAGGATTTAATAGGTCATCTGCCGACCGCACACAAAGCCCCAACCCTGAGTTAAGGAGATGTCGGTTGGACAGGACATCTGTGTTCTGTTGAAATTCGTTTGTGATAACAAAAGCCATGTTATTGGATTTTTTTTAATTAACTCGATTTCGCCAAAATTCCAATTGAAGAATTCCATATGCCGTGACGTTGGATAAAAATTGAGATTATCAGATTCCCACTATTTTGACGCCTATTGGCCGAATAGCCAGGCGGAGGTGATCATGTGACGCAGGGAGGAGGCCTGCCACCGCCCCATTGAGAGGATAGGTATGAGATGTTGCTGCGAGGAAGTGGGAAAACCGTTGACGCCCTCTAAAGTATGGTGAGATACCCATATGAGAGCAGAAGAGGGTGGAGGTGGAAGAAGATTTCCAAAAATGGAAAATGATAAGTGTTTCTGACCGAAAACAAAGAAAATCCTTATTGGGGATTTGAAATCAACGTGGTGGCCACACCACGTCCGACCCACGCCGGGTTTGATCGGCGTCCATATAAGCAAACGTCTTCGGGCGTTTGGCAGTGAAGAAAAGAGTTAAGTTAGTTTTTGGCAGTGCAGTCCAAGAGCAGTGCAGTTCGCAGAGAGATCTAGTCGAGCCCAAGAGACAAGGGGACTCGGAAGATAACGCCTCGCACAGGTGACCGCACGATTCCATGCCTTCCGACTTAGACTTCTAACCAAGAACAAATTTGTTGAAGTCCGACTTTAGATTTCCCACCAAAGCAAGTTTCCGACTTAGACTTCTAACCAAGAACAAATTATAGAAGTCTGACTTATATTTTCCACCAGAGCCGACTTTATTGAAAAACAATCCAGATATCCAGAACTAGCTAAGAACGCAAAAGTGTTACAATCCACATTTTGTTTTCTTCGGACTGGGAGAGAAAGAGAGAGACGCACTCCTGTAACTCAACAAACCGACATAAAATTAATCACTATTCCTAACCAGTCGCTAGCCTTGAAGTTGTTGTTTGTGCTTTTGTTTTTTTTGTCTACATTTATTGTGCAGTATCACCTTGAACCGGAGTCGGCTGGCACTACGTCTCGACGTCTGATTGATCTCGTCAACCTAAGATCAAATCACAACGTGGGTAGGTTGAATCGAGATCAAAGCAGTTGCTTCGGTGACCAGGCGTTGGAAGCGAGCCGAGTACGACAAGTTGGTACTAGAACCCAACAAGACTTCAACCGATGTCCCAGGGTTAGTCCGTCACAAAGGACCGACGTCACATTTGGCGTCGTGACCAAAAGTCGGGTGTCACACTTAAGCCGAAAAGCTATTCTTTATGCTTAGAGAGGATGGTTGGATGGACTTAATATAAATTGACTTTAAAACTGTAAAGTGAAAATCTGAGTGTATCTTCCTTAGCCCTGAGAACACGTCATGGTTATAGGACTGGGTACATTTTTTCTTATATTATTATTATCTTCTAGCGTATAAATAAATTATACAAGCAAAGTTAAATCATATTTCCCTGAAAGTGTTTTTTATACCATTATCGCACATGGCCAGGCGAGCTTTGTCATATAGTCAAATTAAAGAGATCAATTTGAAATTCAAACGAGTCAATAGCTCACTATTGCATTGTGCAACTTGTTTTTAGTTTTCTTTAATACGTTATGATCAGGAATGTTGTTCTAACCTTCGTCACACTGGAAACCTTTGCACCAACTTAATATGTAAATAAAACAGAACGTCAATGACTGATTAAAAAATATTTAACATATTTACAAATTTGGACTTTATGAAATAAAATTCTACTTTTGCAGCCTGTTCACGATAATTAAAATACATTGAGTCTAAGTCCACAAAAGGACCAGGAGAATGATTGCGGACTCGGGTGTAAACTGAACAGATGTCTACCATTTGATTCAAGTTAAAGCAGGATCTATACCTACCTTTTTAATGCTTTTAACATGTAAAACACAGGTCAATTATATTCACCCCTCAATAATAAACATTGGTAATCGCCAAGGAAGATATATATTTTTTAAAAACTGTGATATCTAAAAGTAATTACCTGCGCAGAATACACCGGCATAATTGATATCATCAAGTGCAATATATCCATCACCTCCGCTTCCTTTCACACCCCGGAAGCTAATTTGGTAGGGTTCAAAGCTTTTCACATGGAACGATCCTCGAGTCCAGGTTCGGGTTCTTGATACTGGTAAATGCCACATTATTACTTTGTCTGTAGAATTGGTCTGAAATTAAAAAACAAGAAATACTATATATATATATATATATATATATATATATATATATATGAGTGCTAAACGCGTGAGTTGAAATGTAATATCTATTATATTATATTGTGAATGCCGGACAATTTTCTCATAGAAGAAACGAAAATTTGAAGCAACATCTTCATGTGCCGTGTCCATTCAGAACGTTGCCAATCGTGACTCTCCACAATATTACGTCTTTCGTCGCTCGAAGTAATATCTACTTCTTACTATCTGTTGTAACCTAAGGAATGTTACTGAATAGAATAGTCAAACGAAGATTGGTAATGAACGGTAATACTTAGGACAAGAACAACACACACGAGATTTGCCAGCGTCGCGTCGAAGTAAACAACTGCTAGAAGTGAGCCAAGTGAATTCAACAATGAACCTCCAACTGCAGGATATCTAACAACCGCCTAACGTGGTCATATATGGCAGAAAGCCGAATTTAATGTGGGGTATCCGAGCTCGTATAAAACAGGGTCGACTAGCCGTTTCCCGAGACGAGACTCTGTCCATTCGACATAGACACGTCTGAGGGTCCTCTCTGCACGGAGGCAGAGACTTTGACCAGCACAGCTGGAGACGAATCTCCAACTGCAGCCCAATATACAGTATTTACTACTGTATTTATGTGAATGGAAACATAACCATTATTGTCCGTAGGTATGCTACAACACTATCCTTCTAAGTCCCTGTTCTGTCATCCATTTTCACAAGTAGGTCACTCGATGTTTTCCTTTGTCACTCCAGTATGTCTTGTGAGTGTTAAATTTTCCGAGCCCTCTTTCCTCATTCATCCTAAAATTATTCAAATGCTTCTGGCCTTAAGTATACGTGTTGTTTCGGTTTGCATTTTATCTAAAACGTCCTCGTTGCTCACATATTTAGTAGATCGTATTCTTAAATTTCGTCATTATAGCTACATATCTGTCGCCTAGATTCTTCTCCATCAGTGAAGAAATTCTTCAGCATTCATTGCCATATAGGAGGATAGATATTACATAACACAGAAGATCAACACATTTTTTTCCGAACGAGGTTTTCTTATCTCTTAATACTTTGATTAGATTTTGGAAGGCATCTTTAGCTGTTTCTATGAACCTTCGGATTTGTGTGTCACATTTGTTCGTCAGTTATTACCAAAAGATTTTTACTATTATTCCCCCATTACAAGCCTCAAGAGCCAGTCAAGACAGGGAGTTACTAAATTATGTTGTTCTAAGTGCCTACAAAGAGGGAGTAAGAGTTGAATTATATCAAGAAATGTTGGATAGATAACGGTTAACCAGAGACTTGAAGTCGTTAAGACTGTAATAATTGAGGAAGCATTCTCTCCACAATGCAACATTTCTGAAGAAGATGGTATCTGAGTGGAACTTCCTCCTTACTAATGGAATATGGAGGGAATGAGGATAATCCGACTTAGTGTAGCTGTGAAGGTTTTGACCGGTGAAGCCAAGGAACTACCCAGATAGTTTCTCTGTGGAAATTCCAATAAAAACTAATCTTTTCATTTCTAAATAAAATAAAGCGAAGAAGAGGAAACCGTAGTTAAATTCTGTAAAGCTAGGAATAAAATTATTATGGTTTGATTTGGCATATCAACTCCTTAATATTCTTGGGAGCTTTGAATGAAGAAAAAGTGATTTGTTATTCTGCTTTCACAATTGAGTACATGGTAGATGATACTCAGCTTTTGGTCATATTTATGTGGACATAATTACTAGAGGCGGTGATATGTGTTTTATATTTGATTACAAAATGATTTGTTTAATAAATTGTATGATATTATGTGGATTAATGTCATGAAATATTTCTTTCACGTTGGTTGTTTGATTTTGTTTAGTGACGCTTCAACCTCTATGGATTATTTAATGCCGAAATTGAAATTTTGAACACAATCTTGTGGCTTCAACTACAGATAAAATGTATTGTTGGTCATTTTGCTATAAAATGTATTGTTGGTAATTCTACCATAAAATGTATTGTTGGTTATTTTGTTATAAAATGTATTGTTGGTAATTCTACCATAAAATGTATTGTTGCTAAATCTACCATAAAATGTATTGTTGGTCATTTTGCTATAAAATGTGTCGTTGGTCATTTTGTTTTAAACGTGTATTGTTGGTAATTTTTTTATATAAAATGTAATAGTGGCATCTTCATTATAAAAATGTATTGTTATACTTTCATAGTGTTTTGTTTTTGTTTAGGTGTTCACTATTTGGCACAGCTGTGACCCTAACAGGTGCTACCACCCGCAGTGAGAGTAGACCCTGGAACAGCAGCAATTAAGGTGGTTCCACGCTACTCAAAACCTCCAATTTCCCGATCAGAGGCCTTGCTGCTGAATGTAGCATATTATATATATATATATATATATATATATATATATATATATATATACACGCACACACACAATAAGTACAATGAAATGGGTCTATGCAATCCTCGGGAGAAAAAACATTGATTACCTGCTTGAAGACTGTAAGATTACCGAAATTATATCCCTCAATGAGGAACCAGAACTCTAAACAAAGTCCCTTCTCGCTCGTCGGATCGAAGGACACGGATACTAAGTCACCCTTCTTTCCGACGTTTGTGAAATGTTTGGAAGTGAAAAGCATGATGTGACCTGGAAAATTGAAGACAAATCCATTATTAGATGGTTTCTATATTTGTAAAGAACAATTTCTGCATACTAATTTTCAAAGAATATAATACGCCCCCATTTTTGTCAAAGGTTACCACATACATTAGTCTGGTAAAAGTTTCCATTAAAAATGGGAGCACTCAACGAATGTGTCAAAAATTCAAGAGTAACAAAAAAATATTGTTATTAAGCCTCTTCCTTGAACATTCGAGTATGTTCTAGATAGTCCAGGCTTCTTTTTTTATAATGATGTTCACCCTCTACAAGTCCCGAGGGCCACTCGAGGTAGATTGGCAGAGATTATGAGGCCATGTTTGGAAGATAACGGTTAACCCTAGACTAAAACAGGTTAAGATCGGAAAACATCCTCTTGGTAGTCGATTTCACAAGACGGTGGCTCGTGAGAATATTGATCGAGTGGAATTTACATCTCACCCAAAGAATAGGAATGGAATGAGGGTGGTTAGCTAGACTGTCCGCGGCATGGCAGGTTTTAGATGTGAAGGTTAGAACCGGTGGAAGAAGGAGTGTAGTTCAAATGAACATTCTTCATGGAAATAGCGATAGAGCAACGAAAGGCTTATGGCGTTTTGCCTGTTGTAAAGTGGTTGCAGAGTGGAAAATAATTCATCACCTACAAGGACGTGAAGAGGCTTTTGGACCATCGAGAGTGGAAAATGATGACTAGGCAACACCTGACCTTATATGGTGCAGTACTCCATTTTCGGCCTGATCTGGCTATTGTAAAGGTAGAGGATAGCAGGAGAAATCTTGGTATTTGCTGGGGAGGTACACAGAATCAAACATGAGCTTGACTGGATTTCACAATGGCTTCGAAGCGACTGCCATTGACTGGACACGCTTAAGAAAACAGCAGCGATAGACAACATCTTGTTTTTTTTTATTTGCCCAAAGCAATTGAATTATCGCTAGCTTATTATTTTTTTATACAAAACAATTTCCTAACCGTAATCCTAATAAGTGAATTAAATTTCATAACCGTAACCCCAATAAGAGAATTAATTTTCCTAACCGTAACCCCAATAAGAGAATTAATTTTCCTAACCGTAACCCCAATAAGAGAATTAAATTTCCTAACCGTAACCCCAATAAGAGAATTAAATTTCCTAACCGTAACCCCAATAAGAGAATTAAATTTCATAACCGTAACCCCAATAAGTGAATTAAATTTCCTAACCGTAACCCCAATAAGTGAATTAAATTTCCTAACCGTTACCCGCTTTCTTTTATGTACCGTGCTCCTCCAGGATACAGGGGATCATGGCCCTCCACCTGTCTCTTAATAAGTTTTGACTTTTTATTATTTCTCCCAGACCCTGTTCTGCTATCCACTTGCTCAAGCACATTAAGTATGTCACGCGTTGCTTTCCCTTGTCTCTCTTTCACCCTATCTGTCCTGTGAGAATCAAATTTTCCAATACACCCATTGTCGTGCGTTTGTTTATTCATTTTTTTAAATAATAATGTAGCGTTCTTTAGTTTTAAAAAATTTTTTTTTTTAAAAGCGCTAGGTGGTCATTTGATAAAATATCGCCTGAGGGTAGTGTAAAGTCGAAACGAAGATAGCGGATTCATCTGACCTCCTGATTTTAAAAATTCAACGATAATTCTTTTGCCGCCACTTAATTTAAAGACAATTTGATGTGCGTAGAACCTTACTTTCCGTACAAAAAATTTATTTTTATTTAATGTGTGAATTTCGCTGGATTTCGAAATTAATTTCGATTATTCCCAAATTTATTTCCAAGTTATAAAAATTTTTATCGTACAAAATATTTGTCGCAAAAATTCACGTAAAAAAATTACCGAAAACAATCGCAGTGATGGAAACTTGGTAATCGAAAATTTCTGTAACATGAGCTATTGAAATTTAGAAGAGTTGTGTCCCTTCAATTGAAAAAAAAGTATGACACAGTGACACACTGACATTCGCATTTGTTATATACAGATATATTGGATTAAATTAAAAATCCATCAATTCCTTAGAAATTACTTTGATTACCTTTCGGATACGAAAATAAATTAGCAGAAATGGGCTTCGAAAGATCTTTACAAGAAATGTGCTTTCCTTCGTACGGTTAATTGAGAGTTGCATAGTGATGAAAATTCTTCATGGCTCTGCGGTTTAAAAGCAGTCCGGATTGTACTCCCCAAGATAAGGGTGACGCAGATTCGAACCCTACCGAAGGGCACATCATATTTATTAAATATTCTCGAAAACCCGTTCCGGTAGACGACAATTGCACCGTTTAAAAAACAGGTTTACCCAAATGCGTGTATTCTCTAAATATAGCACTTATAGTAATAAGGGTCGCTTTAACAATTCTCATTGAGAAAACCTGCTGTTGAAATGACTAAGTAAGTACGTTTACTTCATCTGTAACAAAGGCAATGACAAGCAGCTACTTCGGAGGCTGTATAAATAAATCATTAGATTGGTACACATGAATTTGGGTCTAACTTTTTTATTACTAAATAATCGATGTTTGTGATTTATGGCGAAACCGGAAATTCTAAAAAACGCACAATAGTTTAAAGTAACCAAACACTTTTTCATGGTTTGGGATTTTGAGAAAATATTTCCCTTAATTCATTCATACTGATTGTTTGTAATGTTTACGGATTTTTTTTTTTTTTTGTGTGTGTGTGTGTGTGTGTGTGTGTGTGTGTGTGTGTGTGTGTGTGTGTGTGTGTGTGTGTGTGTGTGTTTGTTTGTTTGTTTGGTGTGGTTTGGTTTGTTTTACGTCATATCAACCTCAATGGGTCATTTAATGCCGACAACTTTTTTTTTCCTGGTAATATTTTGTTTTGTCAAAAATCTATTTCTGGTAATATTTTTTTCCTCAAAAATGTATAGCTGGTAATATTATTTTTTTAAAAATGTATTGCTGGTAATAGTATTTTTTACTTCAAAAATTTATTTCTGGTAATAATTTTTAAAAAGTTTTTTCTGATATTAAAACCTATTTTTACACTTTCATAATGCTTTTTACCTCAGTTTCGGGGTTAACTATTTGCCCATAGCTGGGACCCTAACAGGTGCTACCACACCGGGTCTGGGTGGACCTGGGAACACCAGCAATTAAGAGGTGGTTCCATACTTCTCAAAACCTTCTGACCAGAGGCCTTGCTGCTGGACGTAGTTTATCGTCTTACCCTGGACGCTGATGTAGTTTATCGTCATACCGAGGACGGTTGTGTGTAGGTGGAGATAATCGAGTTCCGCTAAAAAAAAAAGGTAATACGGCCACTAAAACACAATGGGTTATTGCGTGTCGAAGAATAAGAAAACAGAAAATTTACTAAGGAAGGAGAACAAAAGAAGCGCTATCTACTGTCCCCCTCATTAGGAGGACAGTAGATAGCGATTGACACTTAATTTAATTTTTTTGAATATCAAACAAGACTGGAAAGCATGGAGCCAGAAGGGAGTTCTACAAGCAAGAAGTGCGAGAAAAGAAACTGTTAGTATAAAACATACCGTTACATCTAGACAACTCAACTGTAAATTGGTGAGACCTCGTCGCCAGGCTAATACTACGCTTACATTTATAAAGTCTAAGTAGCATAGCGAAGGGCTCATCCGAACAATTACCATGAAAGTATTTATTGAAAAGGCACAGGAAGGCAACTTTACGGCGGTCGTAAAGTGACTGAAACCGATTTATATTAGCCGATAATATTGCTGATTCTTCGGATTATATCAAAGAACACCAGGAGAATCGGACCATATATGACAGCAATATTCTAAGCATGCATGAATAAAAAATACATTTTTAACGCCAAACAAAATCTTCAGAACACTGACAATAATTTTACTTTGTCCAGGATAAGAGATTTAAAATATAATATTGGAAGAATAGCCTCTCTTTGTCTTTTCTATAAATATTTTCATGGTAATTGTCTTGACGAGCTTGGCACCTCTTTGCTACCTCGACTTCGCGAATTTAAGACTTACGGCTATATCACTTTGAAACACCGGTTCCCGTATGATCACAGAAGTTAAGCAACTTGGAACCTCGTTAGTACCAAGATGAGTGACCGATTGGGAATACTAGATGCTGTAAACTTGGATGTGACCGTAGTGTAATGGATAATGCCAAGGTTTGTTTTTTTTTTTAAACGGAGAGCCGAGTTTCAATTCCAGTTGGGTTCGTTATATTCATTTTCGCGTAAGTACCGTCAGGAAATTTATGACTCCACCTCTTCTCCCTCCGGATGTGGGTTAAACTGTAAGAACTGTACCACGAAACTATTATTATATTTTTTTTAAATTTTGCAATCTAAAAATAATTTCTGGCTTTAAATAACCTGTAAATGATTGATAAACCGTAGAAAATGAATGAGTCAAAAGCAATCAATTTACGAATTTCAGCGCAGTACTAGATTCGTAGTTAGATATCATAATTTTACAGTCGAAATTGCTAGTTGGAACCGGAAGTTCTATTCTAACAGTTTCTTCTGTCGCACTTCTCGCTTGTGGAACTTTCTTCCAGCTTCTTGCTTTGCATTAAACTTTAATCTTCAAAAATTTAAATGCAATGTTAATCGTTTTCTTCTGTCTTTTTAATTTCTGTTCTTTTATTGTTCTCTTTCCTTAATAATATTTTTTTTTCTTTTTCTCATGTTCTTTTGCACTTCTTGCGGCTTTATTACCTTGTTTAGGCAGAAATGATTTTGAAAGAAAGAAAGAAGGAAAGAAAGAAAGAAGGAAAGAAAGAAAGAATACTTACCAAATGCTCCATCAGTCGTGTGATCAGTTGACGGAACTCTTCTGTAAAAATGCATATATCCAAGATTTAGATGTTGCCAGTCAAGATCATTACCCCGGGCATTGTGCCAACCACAAGTATCGATTTCAAACGTGCAATCACCTGTTCCAAATAAAAGAATTATTTATTAATCATCGATTGCAATTATCACACACAGTAACCAAACATCAAGAAACCTTTTCATTCTTTGCTGATAATACTGTTGGATTAGTTTAAAGAAAAAGCCGAGACACCTACTAACCACATTTTTATTTCTGAATATCCCGGCACTAAGAAAATATACTTGTATCCGAAACAAATAATAATCCGAAGGTGCTAGATACACTAAGTATGAATGTCAATCGAAAACATTCCAGTATAATGATTCTACTGAATTTGTTTTACTTAGTGAAAGGCGTGCTATACTACAAGCCTACGTATGGTGCAACCAAGGGTCAGAGCTTGAGGTCTATTTCAAAATGTTAGAATTTCATACATTTGGGGAGGAAAGTTAAATATTCTTATCTGATTATGTTTTTGAGATGAGGTATTGTAACTATTTACATTGTTTGAACTGTTGTCTTCATATTTATAGTCATATTCCCGACATTTTCGGCAATTGTACGGTCCGGCCTTATTCAAGTGGTATACCTTGAAATTTCGAACGGAACCCTTTATTTAGTCCACGAGGGTAGATTGTTCTCGCTCCACATGCCAAGCCCTTTTTAGTCCACAGGAGTAGATAGTTCAAATTCCACATGCCAAGCCTTTTTTGAATATCTTAGTTTTCAGTTATCTTAGTTTTCAGTTAATTCCTCAACTCTCCAAGTTTTTGTTCACCTCTGCTGTGTCCGGGTATTGAATACTCAACTCTTTGGGTCAAGTTACTTTTCGAGTTACGCTTCCAACGCTTTTATCCACATGTCTACAATGACACATGACACAGTGGATAAAATCGCTGATTGAAGTAATTCAAAAGTGACTTGGGAGAGAGTTGGGAGTTCAATACCTGGCCACAGCAGAGGTGAACCAAAAAAAAAAAAAAAACTTGGAGAGTTACTAAAGGGAATTAACTGAAACGAGATATCCAGAAAAGGCATGGC
>OZ038484.1:102883323-102915823 GCA_964036315.1 Acanthosepion esculentum
AAGGCGAAAAAAAACTAACAATGGTTGAAGCCAAACGAATAAATTAAAATGTGGCAGACGATATATAAAACTGCATATATAGTATATGGTGGCCAGTGAAAAACTGAAGGGTTTGAAAAAGTCAGAACTTATTCGTTGTCAATCTTTATTTTCTTTTTTTTATGAAGGTTATAGAGTATCCCTTAGAGATTAAAATGGCGACGTATGATGTCCAGCAACAAGCAAAACTCACTGAGTTTTTCTATTCCAGTAAAAGATCAATTATTCAAAGTTAGAGAAAATACCGGCAACATTTTAATGTCAGTATCTCCGAACGATAACAGGATTCGTATCCTAACTGCCCGGTTGGAAAGAACTGGATCAGTCGGCGATCTTCCGGGAAGAGATCCTAAGCGCACTGTGCGCTATTTGTTTTATATCATTCAGTCTTTCAGTGTCCACCCTATACAATCAAGATTTAAAATATTTATTATTTGTAATTGCAGATCTTCTAGAATTTCGATGATTTTAATGCAGTTAAAAATAAACGTAAATATATACCAAAACCAGTTCCATATGTATGATCTGTGTTAGGTTGATCGTCTTTTAGTCTTGTCTTTCCCGAGCCATAAGACCAATCAAAATGATCGTCCTGATCTTGCCTGTAACCACATAGATGGTGATTTTCAAAATCGCAATCAATTTCAGATCTGTTTTTGGGCTCTGAAACCAAAAGAAAATAGACGTTTTTTTAGTCGCCCCCCCTCTAAAATAAAGAAGGGTGTATCTGATACAGAAATTCAAAGGTGCAATTGGAAAAGCAATAGATGTTTTTCAAAATCTAAACAAAATATTAAGAAACAAGAAAAGGTAGAGTGATTTCAGTAGATATTGAAAATGACCGGGGAGACGCGGAACATACTCGCGGTAACGTTATAGATGAAGAGATAGATCAATCTGCTGAGAGCCCCAAACGTTTGACCAGTGTCTCATATATATATATATATATATATATATATATATATATATATGTGTGTGTGTGTGTGTGTGTGTGTGTGTGTGTGTGTGTGTGTGTATTTAGGCAGCAATCCTTCTTTCAAGCACATTTCATTAAAAACGACTGACAAGGTGCTTTTATTTAGTTTTTTATATAATTTCTCATGCGATCTAATAATGTTTTTCTTTTCAGATGATAAATTATATAAAAACTGCCCGAATGTTCTTTTTATCCGAGTGCTTTTGGCTATACATTTAGCCATTTTCAAGGATTATATTTCAACTGTTAGAATTAGAAATAGTTTGTTATATGTATGTTTTATAAAGTGATTCATTTTTATTTTTTTTTGTTTCAAAACACGGTCAAGATATTATGTCCATGTTCAAAGTTAATATTATTAAGGGTTGGTTTGTTTGTTTTTATTAGTAAGGCTTCCATTATTTTTAGCCTTTTTTTGCAAGTGGATGATGCTATATATATATATATATATATTCTGTCTATCAAGTTCGAACTTGGAAAAATCCACTACATCGACCTGGTGTAATGATTAGCAAGCTTGTCTTGCTAGATCAGTTACGACTGAATAGTGAGCTCGATCCTCCCTGGGTGCCCCATACTTCCGGCCTTGTGCCACTTCTAAGCATCGCTTACAAAATCACAATTCAGATGAAGGCCAAGCCGCAGGGGTTATCCCTCAGGCTTTACCTCTCCCTTGGGATAAGTTTGAGTTTATTGCCCGGCGCCTGAGGCATGCCCAAAGTGGCGTGGAGTGTTGAGGTGGGTTTTGGAATTTGGGAATTAGGATTCCTATGAAAATGCAGTTTTGTGATACATTTTGGATTGGCTGGAAAAGGATGGATTCTTGTGGGGTTTGAGGGAATTGTTAGTGTCGTGAGTCGAATTAGCTACGTGTAGGACAGTGTTAACCAGCGTTTCTCCACTTCCACAAATTAATTAAATACTAAGCTTAGCTTGGATGTGGTACAAGGACAAAAGTATGCAGCACCCAATGCGGATCGAACTCACTACTCAGTCGTAATTAATCGAGCGAAACAAGCATGCTAAACATTACACCACGTCAAAGTTCCATATATATATATGTGTGTGTGTGTGTGTGTAACAAATGGAAACGTTTCATCGCTATTCAAGGCTTGAGCAGATCTAAAAACGAAAGAATGAAATGTGTGTATGTGTATTTGTTTAAGCATTCACCCAAATACAAAGATATCATTCTTTCGTTTTTGGATTCGATGAAACCTTGAATGACGATGTACCTAATTAAATCTATTTTCATGAAAAGTTTCCAACTGTCAAATTTAAAAAACTTTGCCAGGATTTCTATATACTAATTTAAACAGACACACACACACACACACATATATATATATATATATATATATATATATATATATATATATATATATATATATATTACTAAAGTTCAAGAGTTTGAAGCCACCCTCAAAATTAGCATGTGATGAACAGAAGAATGAAAAAAAATGAAAAATCGCTGTTAGAATCATTGACAAAATGGAATCAATAATCAAACTTATACTTTGAGAAACTATTGCAAGGAATGCCAAAAATTTACGCTGCTGTAATTAAGATTAAAGGAGGATATTTTGACGAGAGTAAAATTTAATCATGAATGCTTTTCATTTTCTCATAATAAAATTTCTAATGAAAAATCCTGTCTCACTTTCTTTTTTAACCATGTATAATAATTTTCTCTTATTTAAAGTACAAAAAATATACTTTAGGGGACAATTAAAAAATTACCAGGGAGTGACTTCAAACTTTTGAACTGTAGTGCGCGCGCACACACACACATATATACATTAAATGATGCAATGTTTTTAATTGTTTACATGCAATAACATTTTTAGTATAAAAGCAGGCTTGATATTTGTTTAAGGTCAATAATATATAATTAAAAATAAATTAAATTTAATATATACATGAAAATAATTAAATAACTAAATCAGAATAATTTAATCGATTAATTTTGAATATTACGTTGCTTTAATTTTCGCCAATATCCTGAATTATACGACCGTTTGTGAATTTGATAGCTTTATTTTTCTAAAAAACATTTTAAGCCAAATAACTTTCGTAACGGTGAGATTATAAAATATAAAATCAAACGAAGTTAATGCTATCATGTTCTAAGGCTTCGGAACATTTAAATTTATATGTCATGTGATAAAGTTTAAGGCAAAGAACAAATTAAAAAAAAAAAAATTATATATGGTAATCTGTTAGGAAATTCAAGAAATTTACCTGATATTAACAAGAAACTTAAAGTTGGTCACAAAGACAATTTCTTTGAATACTACTTAATCTGTTCTGATTTCTATATTCTTCTTACCAGAACAGATCAATTTGTACATGCATGTATTTCGGAATCTTCTCAATAGACTCCATTTTGGATAACAATATGACTGAGAAAGTTCCCATAGTTATGTCCCTTTAATGAATGCGTCAGCAGTTTTATATCAGAGGAGACCCTCGTATTGCTTAGCTAATATTCTTAGATTTTGAAAGTAATTGGATAACCAGGTAAATGTGTATGTTTTATTCTATGTTCACTTTGGGCAATTCAAAATGCAAGCATTTGAAACCATTGTTTTATAGCTAGCCAGTATTTACCGCACTGTCCATTGATAAAGCTGCGTGCGTTCTTTTTCATGCTCGACTTGCCACATTTTCATGAAAGTCTATTTCTATGCGACATGTCCTTTCAAGACGTTGGCGATCATGGCTCGCCATAATTTCCTGTCCTTTGTAACTCTTAGCAAATTTTGTCTTTTTGTAATCTTTCTTAAATTCAGTTCTGTCATACATTGACACAAGATCGCTAGGTTATACTCTGTTTTCCTCTGTTCCTTCTGCTTTCAGTATGTCCCGTAGATGTCAAATTCTTCAAGCCCTCTTTCTTCATTATGTGCCCTAGACGTTAAGTATAAGTGTTCCTTTCGTTTCCACTTTCTCTGAAACTTTGTCGTTGCTCAAATGTTCAGTCCATGGTATTCTCAGCATTCTTCCGTAGAACCAAATCACTGTTGCTTCAAGTGTCCTCTTCATCTGTGAGCAACGTGTAGGACAAAATGGAGACAAGGCGCGAATTTCAAAGAGGGGACGTTACGTAATTAATGTCGTTTGGAGCTGAACGTGTTACGCTTACCTTGGCATACTCCAGGATATATTGATATGTCATCAAGAGCCATGAACCCATTGGCGCCAACAGCTGGCCCAGTTCCTTTAATTTCAATCTGTAAAATAAAATAAAAAGTTTATGTATATATCTTGGTATATAACAGTCATTGTCATTACTTCGCTAAAAAAAAGAACATATCCTGGTGAAAGAAAGGCCTACCGGGAAAGTAGTAAAATGGTTATTCATACAAGGACAAGCTATTGCCTTGAATCATATTTTATATTTGCTTGACGGAGGGCTGCCACTGTCCACGGCATCTAAAGAATTAGACACTGCAACATTTAGCTAGAGTTAGTATCGTTAATTGTCACTTGAACTGCAATTGAAAGGACATGATTACTGAATTTAACCATTCAATATAATGTTGATTCGAAGTCTATAACGCCTCGTTTTCTGTTAGAAGTTCATCCCAAATATTTTGATACCATTTACGATACATTATGTGTGCAAGTACAACTAGTGCAGCAAGAAACAAACATCAATTCGTTATTTAAAGATGATACTGGAAACAATATCATGTTCAACTCGGAGATGAAAATAGTCAAAATGTTTATCAAAGAAGATTCATGAAGGTCATCAATTTATATTTAATCGTTTTTATCCTGGCATAGTGTTGTGGAGTAAATAACCCCCGCCACGTTAACATAAATGAACTAGGCAAGACGCCTTAAATAAAGAACTCAATGTGAGCCAGTCGTATTCAGGTAGTCCGGCTCGTGTTTGTCAAGCTCTCCGAGCAGAGTACGACTCAGCCGGGGTTCTGTCTACGGACGGAAACTCGGCTAAGAAAAATAGACAATGAAAAGTACCGGATCCCGCGGTTGCAGGCGCTGGGTAAATTTTGACTATTAGCCCCAGTCTACGGGCTCTGCTTCCTCACACTAAACTCGACCTTGGGCCACATCTCGTCTCAGTGGGGAGACTTGGTAAATACCAGTCCGTTGGAGTCAGTCGGAGAGAATTCTAGTGATGTTACAGCGAGTAGCCTAAGCAAGACATAATTTTTTAACTGCTAGTAGTGAGTTATAACACAGTCTCTTTAGTAAACACATAGGAACAGAACGGGAATGTTATCTAGTAAAGATAGCAGAATACCTTTATGAATTCTTGCTTTCTGATTATCTACATAGGATTTTTATTTTAATTCTGCACGCGCCATTAGTACATAATTGTACCTATATTGTGAAAGACTATTCACATCAGGTTACACTAAATATATTATTTGACAAATTGACCACCTGTTATCAGAAATGACCAACCAGAGATCATGTTGGTTTGTTTACCCTGGATCCCCGACTTCTTAACCGAAACACAGAAAATTATTACAAATGAACTCATGATTTCATGTTTGACAACTGTTTTCGTTCTACTTCAGATGTTGTTAAAATAACTTTTTTCAGTGATCAAACCTAATGTTAATGCCCCCCCTTAAAAATTGTAGATTAACTACTTGATTTTATTTTCAAACTTTGGCTCAAATAAATGGGCACGTCGATTAACTAATATCTAGGAATCTCTTAAGTTGACCCAAATTCAACGTAGCTAAAGAGCATGTTGACGACGATGAAATATTTCTTTGAATTTAGTAATGACTTCAAATAATTAGTCTGATTCCTTCCTACCAAAGTTAAATTTTGCAGTGTTAAAATAAAAATTCTAATTTGTTTTACTCACAGATGACTTCTCCTTGCCAGGGTATACTGGTAACTTAACAGTTGCGTGAATCCATTGGTCTCCTTGCGAGCCGGTCCTTTTCCAAATTACTTCCAGACCTTGTCGAGTCCTCAAACCCACAGATAAAATATTAAGGTTTTCTCCGGACATGTAGTAGAAAAAACTAAAGCATCGTTGTGAGGTCGACGAGAAATTGGGGCTGAACAGAGTAGCATGATCGTGAAAACCCATGTTTGATGAATCGAGATAGATAAAGAATCCACCTGTAAAAGAAATAAATTATAAAAAAGAAAGGATATAAAAACAGTCGCCATAACACGTTTTTCGACGAAGCTTCTGTAGCCCAAATGATTAAGACAACGTCCATGAAGTTTACGTTGCTTGTTCGTTTCGTCAGAAGCTATTTCTTTATTTCCGATTTCGTGAACTTTGCTCTAGCAGTTGAAGAGTATATCAACCCAGATTGTTGTTAGAAAAAGCAACAAAAACAAGACAATAATATCAGTAATAAAACAATGGTGACAAAGAAAAGGGTACTGAGCTGATACGTGACATCTGTCCTCCTATAAGGCAGCGAATGTTGGACTCTATCCTCAAGGATGAAGAAGAGATGAGTATATCATGGACCGAGCATGTGAGCAACGATGAGGTCTTTTAGAGGATGCAAACAATGGCGAAGTTTATGCTTAACATAAGGAAGAGGCAGATGAAATTTCTGGGACACGTGATGAGAAAGGAAGGCCTGGAGAATCTGATACTCATGGGATGAATAGAAGGGAAAAAGAGACAGGGGAAAGTAGCGCATGACATACGTGGCGGGCTTGGGCAGGTGGATGGCGGAGCGTGGTCTGGGGGAGTAGACAGAAACACAAAACCTGCTGAGAGCCACAAGGGATAGGGGGAAGCGGAGGGCCATGATCGCCTACGTCCTTAAAGGACACAGCACATAAGAAAAAAAGAAGAAAATAATAGCAATAATGACTCGTTTATCGATCGAGAATGTTATGATAATATATAGTAAAATTAGTAATAAAATAGTAAAACACTAATTTTACGTTAATTATAATACAACGCGTGAATTTTTATTTTATATAGTATTTCTTTTTCCTACAATACTGGTCCGGCAAGAATTTCTTTTTAATTTCTAGATTAACATTTATTAGATAGTGATGGAAATAAACTGCCCAATGCCCAAACAGGCAGAGCTGCAACATACTTCAATTAACAAGAACAAAATAAAATAAAATACGTAATAAAACTCTATTTAAGTTTCTCTCAGTGAAGCGATTCATCAAGCGATGTAATAGGTAATATGGCTTCGCTGCGTGTTACGGTTTTTCTTGTATTATTTTTAGTTACATATCTTTTCCTGCATACCTATAAAATGCTGTAGAAATATATCATTGTTACCTGTGTAAAAGTCGATCGATTTTCATTCACTTTAGGTCAGTTTACGAAATTAATGATTAAATGAAAAAAACTTCCGTGACTCGAAAATAAGTGAATGAAAATTAAACTACTTTGGCCTTCTGCTAATTGCTATCTTTACTTCTAATATTTGCTGCGTTTAGTGTGAATGAAAATTCGACATATTTTGCTGAATAAATACTGCCCGTGATATCCTTGTTTACATAACCAGTTCTTTTTTGTTATTTTTTATAAAGAAGCAAAGTGTTTTTTGTTTTTTTATATAAAGAAGCAAATTTTTTTTTTATATATAAAGAAGTAAATATTGTTTTTTGTTTTTATTATATAAAGTAGCAAATATTTTTTTTGTTTTTATTATATAAAGAAGCAAATATTTTTTTGTTTTTATTATATAAAGAAGCAAATATTTTTTTGTTTTTATTATATAAAGAAGTAAATTTTTTTTATTATATAAAGAAGCAATTTTTTTATTATATAAAGAAGCAAATATGTTTTTTTTATTATATAAAGAAACAAATAATTTTTTGTTTTTATTATATAAAGAAACAAATATTTTTTTTGTTTTTCTTATCTAAGGCAGCAAATATATTATTTTGTTTTTCTTATATAAAGAAGCAAATATTTTTTTTTGTTTTTATTATATAAAGAAGCAAATATGTTTTTTGTTTTTATTATTTAAAGATGCAAATATTTTTTGTTTTTATTTTCTAAAGAAGCAAATATGTTTTTGTTTTTATTATATAAAAAAGCAAATATGTTTTTTGTTTTTCATTATATAAAAAAGCAAATATGTTTTTTGTTTTTCATTATATAAAGAAGCCAATATTTTTCTTTTCTTTTTATATTATAAAGAAGCAAATATTTTTATTTATTTTTAAATCGTTTAACGAAAAAAAAAATTATATTCACACCTCCTGTGTGATCCGATCCTGGTCGAATATGCCTTCCTTTCTGACGGGACCACTGGAATTTAGTGTGTATGTCACGACGCCATCCACAGAAACCCTTGTCAAATGTGCAGTCGAATCCAACTGGAAATAAAATGAAAACCTTTGAAGATAAAGAAACTTCAGTGAATGTAAATATAAACTAAACAGCTTTGAAGTTGGGAACAAACTTTATTCTTAGGTGACTAAATTCAGAACGTTAAATTTTAATGGATATTGATAATTGGATATGGATGTGTGGTGGTGTAATGGGTAGCGAAATGAAAAATCGGAGAGCCGAGTTCGAATTTTAATAGAATTCGTTACATTCACACAGGGATGGATTCATCCTTTTCCTATAGAAGTATATACTCATGGGGAAAGGATGAATCCATCTCTTCCCTCAGCTATGGGTTAAATAGCAGGATACATATCTGTTAGCCTTAGTTGTTGATCGTTTAGAAGGATAATTCTAAATTCAAAATCGTAAGCCATAAAACATGGAAGCCACCATTGTCAGGCTTACGGTGAAGACCTCGGCAGCAGGATGTTAGATAGTTGGTGAATGGTGAAATCTAGAAAACTAGATTTCTGGCACTGAACTGCAATGGTGTCACGCAAAAAAGATTCGTCGTACTAATTATTAGATAGATTGGAAACTCCGAAAACACATAGCCTCTCCTAATATATGCGCAACCGAAACACTTATAATGACACAGACAAAACAGCATCACAAGGAAGCGTGTTTAGGACGTGGGGCTGCTATGAAACGACCTTGTGAGTTATAATGGTACAAGTTCAAGTGGGAATTTCAAAACAGGCTCTTGTTCAACAAGTAGATATTAAATAACGTTTTATAGGACAATAAATGTTCTTTAAGGATTACCAAGGCGTTCTTCGAGATGGCCTACATTTTTTTCTTGACTAGCAAAGAATAACAAATATTTAATGTGCGTAGCATGGCGGGTCTAAATACTATTCGTCTTGTTCTGTTGTCATCAGTCATTGCATTTTATATTTTTTAATCCAAATTCAATTAATTATAAACTAATCTAAATACCGGAAGAATAAATCAGCCACAAAATATTCTTATAGAAGATGAACTGAAGAGACTGGAAAGTATAGTTTTCATGCTCATCGGAGCATTAAAACCTTCGAAAAAAAGAAAAAAAAACAACAAACATTCCATATATTTTCGAGAGTCTATCGAACTGAAAAAATTTCCTACCAATCGGCGCTGGAGTGGTTGTTAACGAAGTTGGTTTTGTCGGATTTATTGCAGCTTTTGCGGGTAGCGTATGGCAGGGATGTTCGTTGGAAAAACTAAAATCATCGATGGCAACTTGCCCTTCGAATGTCGGACCACGGAATCCTTTGATGGCGACCTGTAAAAGAAACAAGCAAATTGATTAAATAACCGATAATCTACAACACTTTTGACTATTTATAGAATCGGTTCCTCTTCTGATTTAGCTTTCACTTCAAGAAAACCCGATCAGTTATTGTAATATCATTCTTATAAATTTGGGAAAAATGTTTCAGGGTCGGCTATCGCGCAGGCTCTCAATAAAGAACTTGGTATAATCTAATTTTACAGATATGTATTTTAAGTTTGATCAAGGAGTTCTTGTAAACAAGGGTTAATCATTTGAGGACAGAAAAAAATCGCAATTTTGGAATTCGTTGGTAAACCGATCACTATCGATAAAATATAGTTTTTTTAGTCGTAACCAGCGAAACCATGGACGAGCGTAAAAAAGTAGGTTAATATGATCTAGTACCTGACATGGCGTCCATTATCTCAGGAAGTACAATTGACCTTTTCGTTGTTGAGGTATTGATTGAAACACCAGATATATTATTAAAAATAGAGGGTCGTGAAGATTTTAAGTTATTTTAAAGGTAATTGCGAATATAATGAATATTTCTTTTGTTGAGATTTATTGTAAATTAATACAATTATGGCACAAGGCCGAAAGGGGGGAATGGGTTGAGGCTGGTCTTCACTAACTATCTTATACCTAGCTAATCAGATTCACGACCCATTCACTCGTTACAATTTCCTCATTCACCATAAAAACTCATCCATCGTCAATCAATCCTCCATACACCATAATACCACATCCTCTCAGGTGGGGAGTTAAAAAAAAAACATCACAATGAGATGATAAATATTATTTACAATTTATATATACAAATCGGATGAATGATCATGAAAGGGGAGGGGTGAGTCCCAAAACAAACTAAATGTCGAAACAAAGCAAAAATAAACATAACTGATGTTAGTAGGACCCGTGCAACCTTTCGAAAAGGAGAAGCCGCTCTATATCTTTTGTTTCCTAATTGCTGACGTCACATACATTTGCTGAAGTGAGGATCTTTGTAATTGTAGAGGACACATACTTTATATCCGAAGGAGACCGTTAGAATCTATAGAGTACATACATAATGAGGAAAGAGGGGTTGGAAAATTTTACACTCACGTGACATAATGAAGCCAAGAGGGACAGAGGAAAGCAGCGCCTAACCTACCTAACCAGTTTGTGCGGATGGTTGACAAAACAAGGCGAGGGAACAAAAAGCAAACATTACCAAAATCTACAAAGGACAGGCAATTCTGAAGAGGCACCTCTTAAATAGACACGGCACACAGATGTTTAGTTTTACTTTAGCCTTCCATTACAGATACCTCATGACTTCAGTACACAAATCTTTCAAAGTCCATGCAGCCTGGCTCTTTTGCATTGTATTATTAGCTCGTGTATGAATACGCAAAATATATGGCACATGGCCAGAGAGAATGGACGGTATTCATCTGCCCAATCATTTTATCTTATCTTGTCACAATCCCTAGACAATATCCATATCTTAAGAATCCTTTGACAGTATTCCTTTAAAAAAAAACACCACATTTTTATTTATCATTCTCACTACAGTCACTATAATTCTCTTCTAATCATTTCACCCCAAGCAAGGCAATAAAGCCACTAAAACGGAAGGAGTTACTGAGTGTTAGAGAATATGAGAAAAAGTACTATTAAGGAGAAAGGACACTAAAAGAACAAGAATTAAGAAGACAGAAGATAACGATTGACATTATATTTAAACTTTTGAAGCTCAAAGTTGACTTGGAACCAAGAAGACAGAAGAGTTCCTCAGCGAGAAGCGCGATAGAAGAATCTTTTAGCATAGAACTTACGGTTATATCTATAGCCATTTCAACTGTAAAATGATGAGACCTTACCATTAATCTAGTGGTACGCTTAAATTCATAAAGTCTAGGTACCATAGCAGAAAGTTAATTTGAACAATTACCATGAAAACATTTATAGAAAAGGTACAGGGAATCCACATTTTGGCGATGAGAAAACTCGGTCAGGACCATTAACATTGCAGAATCTTCTTTGGATTTTAACAAGAATCTCTAATATATAGCAGGAGCACCAGATCAGATGTGTCCGCAATATTCAAAGCAAGGACGAATGGTAGACTTATAAATATGTAAGATAGATTCTGACGAGAAAAATTGTCTAGAACGACAGAGTGAACCAACTTTCTTAGCTGCAGACTTAGCAATTGATTCAATATAATCTTTCTACTTATGCTAGCTGAAAACGTTAGTCTGAGAAGGCGTAATGGGTCATTCTCTCGGGGGTTAGCATCAGCCATTATGAATGAAGGTTAAAAGTGTTCTCGCGGATGATTAAACGAGAGCGATTTCGTTTTTCACGCGTTAAAACTGAGAAGCTACTTCTTGCCCTATTTAACAACAGATAACACCACAAATTTTCTATTAAGTCCGAACTCAACATATGTATAAATTTTGAGGGGTGTGGCAGGGATAATTTTTTTTAAAAACTCCAATGTTTATATACAGTGTTCATAATTTTATTTACAAAACGAAAGAAAAAAAAGGGTTATTAATCGAAGCCCCCTACCAGTCCATAGTGAGAAATAACTTAATCAGTTGAAATAATGCTGAATAAGATAATAATTTAAATATTCACACTATCACTGCTCTTATTCAAACACAAACAACAAATATGAAAATCACACCCGAAATGGCGAAAAACGCTCGCACCAACTAGAGAACAGATATTCCTGGGGAGGGAAAGAAGAATTAAACTAAAGACGACAAAAACGGACAGACCGATTAGCATACATAGCCTAAGTAACTTAAGGATAAGAATTAAGAAGTAAAAACTTCTTTACACTACCCTGTTCATAGACTTGTAAAGGAAGATATTGCATTGAAGCATTTGCTTTATTATGAAAGGCAGCTTTTTAGCCCGCCAAATTTAAAATGCTAAGGTAACAATAATTCATAATTATTCCTTGAATATAGCAATTGATTCAATATAATGACGAATTAATATGATATTAATATGACGAATCTTTTTTGCGTGACATTGTATTAAGTACATCAATTAAGACTTAAACTAGTCACGTCTGATGATGTCACCAGAGAGTACAACGGCCGAAACGTTGTAATAAATATGGCGACAAAGATGAGGACAATAGTCCGAATAATGTAAATAGTGTTCAAAAGGTGCTTTCCAAATAATATGCATGTATTATTAAAAATCTTCATTTTTTTCCATATCAGTATGTATGCATGAATTATACATGAATTAATATTTTATAGAGGGGTTTTACAAATTTAATAGCAATAGAAAATGCTGATGGAAATTTTCAAAATTGAATACCTGCACAGCAATTAGTTCCAATGCATAACTAATTATTAAATTCGAGCATACTTCAATAAACAAAATGTTCAATAGAATGCCAGGGTATTGTAATTCAAAAAAGAAAATTATGTAAATAATAAAAAAAAATACAAGGAAAAGTTTTTTAAAAATCCACCCCGAAACTCCCCACGGAGGAGAAACTCCTCCCTTGGAGGAGAACCACTGGTTTAGAAAAATGCTGACAATTTACCCGATAAGTTGTAGCTACAACGGGCAGCATCATTCGAGCCAGTGTCCAATTTTTACTCTGGTGTCCCTCCAATTGCCAAATTGGGATCATCGTGCTGCTGCCGTCCGACAGTAACAAAACCTCCAGGCCGCTATCTTGGGCTCCTTTCATATAGTAATAAAATTGAAAACATCGATGCTGTGACTGATCGAATGTCTCGCTTTCTAAGACGGTAACTTTTCTCGAGCTGGCACTGTAGACAAAAGCAGACTCCGATTCGATATAAAGATAAGAACCTGAAACGAAATAAAAACAAAACAGTTTTTTTTGTTTGTTTTCTTTTTACCATATTTTGCGTTGCTAATAAATGCAGCTATAGTTCTGAAAGTCTTGCTGAAAGCGACCGTAAGACAATTCTTTAAGTTGGTGCGATGCGATAAGCCTAAACAGTTGCATGCGTGCATTGAAATAAATGTGCATTTACCCTTGCCTTAATGATGCTTTCTATCTAAACTGCCACTAATTTTACTAACAGCTGTTGAGAGTCACGTATAATTGGTCGGATATTTAAATTCTT
This sequence comes from Acanthosepion esculentum, assembly GCA_964036315.1. Taxonomy (NCBI): domain Eukaryota; kingdom Metazoa; phylum Mollusca; class Cephalopoda; order Sepiida; family Sepiidae; genus Acanthosepion; species Acanthosepion esculentum. Next base: position 102,897,039 of record OZ038484.1, read on the forward strand.
TTTTTTTTTTTTTCAGAAATTTTTGTTAAAAGGTTTACATTGATGTATAAGATATCCATAGAGCGGTCCGAATGTCTTGTCACCCCCTCCTACCAAGAAATAATGAGAACAATAGCAGAACAAATAATGCAGTAATACAAAAGCACATGTACTGGATTCGGTTTATTCACTTTCATTGACGCTGTCACACATCGAAAAAAAGGTCTGTATGAACACCATCATTTTCGTGGCACGCAATGATGCGGCGCCATGTCCTGAGTGATATTTTAAGAAGCTGTGCTATGTTGATTGTTGCAAAGGCTTTCCGAACGGCGTCCTTCAACCGATGGGTATTCTGATATCGTTCATGTGAAACTCTCTCCTTGATAATACAATACCCCACGGAGCGTTAAAATAAAAAAAATTATATTATATTGGGGTGACAAGACTTTCAGATATATTTTCCCCATTTTGAATACCTGTTAAAATTGCCTAGCTTATGAATACTTATAGTACTACCTAATATTATTACTTATTAGTGCTACCTAAATAATGCATGCAAATATACTTTAGTGATAATCCCAAATTTATTTATTATATATTAAATTTGCTTTTCGTATTTGTAGGAACGATACACAGCATAATTATAGAATATCAAACATTATACATTTTAAATATATAACATTACATCATTGCAAAAGTCCGTGTTCGTTTAGAAAATTAAAAATATTGAAAGTCGGAGACGAAATTTTGCAAGGATCCAGTATAATGCTCCTTGTCTCTTCCTTCTGTCATATAAAAAAATGAGATTAATTTCACAGTGGGTTCGCAAGCGGATATTTGACTTTTTTTTTCTTTACATTTCCCAGGTGATATATGCGATATCTTGTCTGAAAATAGTCTCGGATTTTAAGAACTGGTTTAACTTTGTCTTAAACCCAAGCAATTCTCAAGTTATCATCGTTTAAATTTAACATATATACACGAGTACTGAGCACCTTGCTTGAACAATTACGACTTCAATCCTCACTGGGTACCCCATACTTTCGGCCTTGTGCCACATCTAAGCTACGCTTGGAAAATAACTACACACGCCTACAAGCAGAATTCGAGTATAAGGCAACCTCTTGATTTTAGGGCATGAAATTTTAACCCGCGCCAGAAACAAAAATACCTGTCATCGAAAATGCATTATTTTAAACCTCTTCACAAAAAATGACCTGTTGATAGCGCGAATCCTACTTTTATTTATTTATTGATTTGGCATAAAAAAATGATCATAAAAATTCGCCCTATACCGGTGTATATACGGTAAGCAAAACTAGTTTAATTATTTATTTTCAGGTGATCTGTCTTGGCTGGTTGCTTTGTGTCTCTTTTTGCATTGTTGAAATAAATGGCTTTTGTGACAGTTTTAACTTGACGTTTTTCCTTTTTTCAAAAATGACACAAATGGATTTGAGAACTCTACAACACAAAATTCAGTTAAATTAACAATTATTTGGCCATATCTTGCCTGCTTCTTTTGTCTTTGACAACCCAACTTAGAATAATGTTAATAAAAAAAAAATAGACGATAGATTTTCTCATTTTTGTTTAGCGTAAATTCCCAAATATTAAAATCATTTAATTGGCACAATGTAAAGAAACCTGTTCTTAAGATAAATAATATGGTCCTATTGATGAATTTAATTTCTCGCCCATGGCGCCATATGCCGAATATATTCGTCTATAAGTCGACCCATGAGATTTTGCGCATTAATCTATAATCCCTCCAGAAAGGAAGTCATCTATGTCACTGAAAATGCATAATTTTTAACCTTTTCGAAAAAAAAAAGAAATAAAAAAGATTACCTATGTCTAATGCAACCCCCTATTTCTTGCGTAAAATAAAACTGATAATAAAACACGAATCATACTCGTGTATATACGGTATCAGTTTCGACGTAACTTTCTTTATATTTATTAAAAATTACCATGTAGATCTCTATTTCGATTTTGTTTTTTGTGAACTGTGCTGACTCCATTTTGCGCACTAAGGATTTTCCCAGAAAAAAATGTCTAATTTAGTTAAATGCAATATTTAAGCCCCTTTTTCAGAAATTGACTCCCCACTAGACCAGGATTTTTAGACCAAAATCCCCATTTCTTTCAGTTAGAAATTTAAGTACAGTTTCATAAATGAAGTTGAAACATTCAGGGGACTCACAAAAATAGAATGCCCACTTGTTTCTATGGTGTGAACTCACTGCTTTTACGCTGTAAAAACTTACAAATTCAAAGTAATAAATACCTAAAGTAGTCAGTTATCAAAAATCAAGTTTTTAAAAAAAGCAATAGCTGTATATGTTTTTAATTCGATCTATGTATCTGCATTTTTTCTTATTTTTTTCCTACTTTTTTTTACCTGCTTGCATCCTTCGAGTATGATCTTTCAATGGACCCGTCTTTGTAGTTGTCGTAAGGCCAGAACCGAGTGTCCAATCAAAATCATCATCTATTTTATTCGCCCAGTTACATATTCCTTTCTCGAAGTTACAGTCGCCTGAAAGTTAAAAAAAAGAAAAGAAAAGAAAATTATGATTTGAAAAGGTCTCTATCCGAAATTAGTAATATCGCCAAAAAACGTTACTAGAGAGTTACATCTTCGCTAGATGCTCAGATTTATGGGCCTTGTGCTAAACTTAGTCAATTCTTAAACCGAAATTTAAAAGGTCTTTGACTTTAGTTGCACTTATATGAGGTAGACATATTTTTAAGCATTTCACTCCAAGCAAGGCCCGAGTGCTACTAGCATGCAGGGGGTTACAGACAGTGAAAGTAAGAGGAAAGACTGGGTATAGAGATGATTGAGGAAAAAATAAAAGATGAACGGAGATGAAGAAAACAGAAGATGGCGATTGACGTTGCATTTAAGTTTTTTTAAGATTGTAATTATCCGGGAAGCAAGTAAGAGGAAGGGAGTTCCATTCTCGGGCAGTGCGAGAAAAGAAACTGCTGGAGTAGAAGTAGCAGTTACATTTAACTCTTTCAGCAGTAAAAGGGTGGGACCTAGATGCCAATCTAGTATCACGCTTAAATTCATGTAGGCGGGACACCAGGGAAAAAAGTTTGTTAGAGCAGTAGCCATGAAAATATTTGTAGAAAAGGCAGAAGGAAGCCACATCAGGTCAGTGAGAAAGGGACTGAAGTCGAGATGCCAGGTCAGGATCGATTACATTGCACATCCTCCTTTGGATTTTATAGAGAACCTCAAGATGAACAGCTGGGTCACCAGGCCAGTTATGGCAATAGTATTCAATGAACAGACGAATAGAAGACTTACAGATGTGCAAGATAAACTCTGACGAGAAAAACCTTCTGGCACGACACATTTGGATGCCTGTCGAGCTTATAGCAGCAATCGGCTGCAATTCGGGAGTCTCGGTTATAGTAAAGGGCAGCGAGCTAATCTGATGAGCCATTACTAGTGAATTTGGGGTTCACTAGATGTCCTATACTTAGGGCTTTGTTCCAAACTTAGCTATGCTCAGTAAACATATCAATTATAAAATAAGATTGTGCAGCGTCGACCTACAAAGTAGAGAAGGCCTGTTTGAGAAAGAGCAAAAAAAAATGCTTTATCTGGACTTGAACGTGAGTGTAGTTCACTGTCGTTTGTAAGGATTATGCAATTATCTAAGGCATCAAGATTGGTCTTGATTTAGACGGTTTGCAGTATTAACGGGCTGGTTGTTCTCAAATACAAAAGTAGGTACAGAGTAATAAAACCCAAAACGTATTGTATTGGTCATACGAACATATCAATCCATCAAACCTTCAACCATTGCACCCGTCACACACACACACACACCTATTCAGTTCAAAGCACTTATTTTTATTTATTTATTTATTAAAAAATAAAAAAGTATGATCAATGTACTATAATAAAAATTATGAAAATAAAAAAAATATTAAAATGTTATGTAATGTCAACGAATACTCGTTGTCCCTTCCGTAATGCTCGTTGTGGTAGAGACTTTGTAATCGCAGATACAACTATAGTAACGCCGTTGAACAATGCTGGTGTCAGCGGCCTTCTAATATCACTCGCACTAATAGTACTTGCTCGATAATACACGCTCAAACAGTAACCACCGTATTGATCCGAATAGAGAATAGCTGTCCGTTTAGACACACGCTACCTACCATATATGCGTTTCCTCTATGGTCACGGGATCTACTTAATTCAACAATGGGATCGCCTGTGTTTGCGCACTGGCGTTCTATGTTCAAACTCAAGTGTCGGCAGCGACACTTTATTCCTATATAACAAAATGATTTTAATGAATTCTAGTATTACATGTTTGAAACATCTAATACTAGAATTCATTAAAATCATTTTAATATTTTTAATTTCATAATTTTTATATATTTATCATAATTTTTATTTTTTTAATCCGTCTTTGTATATGGCTCCTTAACCTGGACACTAACTAACAGCCAAACTGGAAAACCGGTTACACACGGTAATACTTCGAGCAACACTAAACAAATCCTAGAAAGATCACGTAACAAAGGAAGAGCAACACACTTCCGATCAGCAAATTAATACGCCAACAAAGACTAAGATTTGCTGGTCACTGTTGGCGTAGCAAAGAAGAACTATCTGGAGACGTTTTACTCTGGATATCATTCCGTGAAAAAAAAAGACCACAATGTCGACCAAAGACGTACATTGATCATCTGATTGAAAACACGAGGTGCAGACTGGATGAGCTTCCAAATGCAATGAACGACGGGAAGGGATGGAAGCAGCGTATCATGGAATGCCGAGCCAGCTCGACCTGATGACATGAATCCTAGAACCACGTATAATACTGATACAATTTACTCTATACCAGGGTTGTCCAACCTTTTATCCTAATGAGCTAAATTAGAAATTTAGGTATATTCATTGGGCCACAAAAGTACTTTATTTTAAAAGTTCAAAACATTGTGAATATTAAATTTTAATAACAAATATATGTAATTACAAAATTACTGTATTACTGACAGTAAAAAAAAGAAATTATCCATACACAAAATAAAATAAATTCAATGTGATTTTTGACATTGCTTTCCTTTTATAATATTATCAATATCTGCGTTTATGGTATTAGTCTTTATTCTAAGAATGTTAGTGTTATATTCCGTGCTAATAGGAATATATACTTGAAAAACATAGTGGATAAAATAAGTAAAGGTTTATTGTAAAAACCAATACAATAAGAATAAAGATAACAGTTATACACAAGGTCGTCGCAAGTAAATCCAATAGTGAGTGCTATTATTGGAAGGTCGTACTCAACAGATCCCAGCTAGTATATTTACTAGCCTCCCCACGTGATAAGATGTGGCACAAGGCCGAGTTTAATGTCGGGCATCCGAGCCTGTAGGCTCAGCCCCAAATTCCCGTACACCCCGTATAAAATGGGGTCGGGTAGCTGTTCCCGAGATGAGACTGCCCTTCGGCGTAGCCTCGTCTTTGGGATCCCCTCTGCTAAAAGGCAGAGAGCTGGAATAGACCCCAGCTAGGATATCTACCCCCCACGAGGGTTGCCTGTGGCACAAGGCCGGGTTTAACGTGGGTTTCCCGAGCCCGTAGGTTCGGCCAAAAATATTCCCTATTTGAACCCGTAAAAATGGGTTCAGGGTCAGTCTACCTCCCCGAACGAGACTCATCCGGGTTCCTCTCTGCCCGAAGACAGAGAGTTTGAATGTTTAGCTGGAATAAATCCCAGCTAGAATATTTAACCACCCACCACGAGAGTTACATGTGGCACAAGGCCAGGTTTAAAGTGGGTTTTCCGTGCCCGGGGTTTTCCGTATAAACGGGTTCAGAGTCGGTTTACCTCCCCGAACAAGACTCTGCCCTTCGGCTGAGCTTCGTTCGGGTTCCTCTCTGCTCGAAGGAAGATTGTACGACTGAATAGCTGGAATAGATCCCAGCTAGAATTTCGAGCTACTCTCCCACGAGGGTTGCATGTGGCACAAGGCCGAGTTTAACGTCGGTTTTCCGAGACCGAAGGCTCGGCCAAAAATATATCCTTATTGGAACATGTAAAAACAGGTTCAGGGTCAGTCTATCACCCCGAACGAGACTCTGACATTCGGCGGAGCGTCGTCCGGGTTTCTCTCTGCCTTCGGGCAGAGAGTTCGACTGAATATCTGGAACAGGTCGCAGCTAGAACAGATCCCAGCTAGGATATCTAGCTACCCCCGACGAGGGTTGCATGTGGCACAAGACCGGGTTTAACGTGGCTCTCACGTCGCAGCTAGGATATCTAGCTACCCACGACACGTGTGTTGCATGTGGCACAAGACCGGGTATAACGTGGGTTTTCCGTGGCCGTAGATTCGCCCAAAAATATTCCCTATTTAAACCCGTAAAAACGGGCTTAGGGACAGTCTACCACCCCGAATGAGATTCTGCCCTTCGGCGGAGCCTCGTCCGGGTTCCTCTCTGCTCAGAGGCAGAGAGTTCGACTGTGTAGTGGAACAGGTCGCAGCTAGGATATCTAGCTACCACCAGGCACGTGGGTTGCATGTGGCACAAGGCCGGGTATAACGTGGGTTTTCCGAGCCCGTAGGCTTGGCCAAAAATATTCCCTATTTGAACCTGTAAAAACGGGTTCAGGGTCAGTCTACCTCCCCGAACGAGACTGCCCTTCGGCGGAGCCTCGTCCGGGTTTCTCTCTGTCCGAAGTCAGAGAGTTCGACTGAATAGCCGGAACAGGTCGCATCTAGACTCCGTAGTCCGTTGACTTGCAGATACTTATAGGCAGTTACTAGCTATAGTGTAGTCACTCATGGGGGTGACAGGTTATTCTATTACATCATTTAGTTAAACGGGAATCACTCAACTCATTTCTTTCAAGAGTTTTCAGGCACGAAAAAAGAATTGTTCACAGCAGTATGTACTACCTCACATGCTTAACAGTTTTGTAGATAAGTTAAATAATTTTTATTAAGCACTGGTTTTTGCCCCATACACCAGCCAGTGTGTCTCGGCAAAAGACTTTGCCACCTTTCCATTTTAATGCAAAGGGGAAGTGAACCAATTAGCACAATCTGAGAATAATTTTCTCGACATACGCTACTAACGCAAATGAAAATATACCTAAAGATTTTAGGGTGCAGTGGGCTGCATGAAAATATTATATGGGCCGCAGTGCCGCCTGCGGGCCGTGGGTTGGAAGTCCCTTCTCTATACCTACTTTTGCAGTCCCATGTATCTTTTAACGCGTTAATGATACCAATGAAATCACTTACCTCTGTTTCTTTTACAGACATCGGATGTAATTTTAATATCATCCAAAGCGATGAGGTTCCAATATGCAGCTCCAATAATTCCATAAAACTTTATCATAATATATTTGATGTTCTCCTTCTTGAGGTCGATATCGATTAATCCTTGATACCATAGATTTCCTTGTGGTCCTTTTTGTTTAGAAAAAAAAAAAGAGCAACAAGTATTATTTTCTTTAAATAACCGTTTAAAAAAAAGGTTTATCTTTTCTTCATGATAGTCACTCTTTGGCTTCTGTTTCTTTTATTAACCCGTTACCTGTCCACGGCATTTTCGTGTATACTATTCAAACGTTCATGCTTGTTTTCAGATTTATAACAATTTCAAGGCAACTCAGCTTATTTTGGCAAATAGAATCTGCTGATATATAATGCTTCACATAATGAAAACGTACAAATCATAAGTTATTTACACTACGCTCTGTGCATCATATTGCTCGAACTGTTGTACTCATCTTTGTTGCCATATTCACGACGTTTCGGCCGTTGTACGCTCCGGTCTTCTTCAGGTGAATGAAATTTCGAACCGAATCCTTTATTTCGTTCTAATTCCACATGCCATGCTTCTTCCGTATATCTCGGTATCAGTTATTTCCGTTGAACTCAACTCTCCAAGTTTTTGTTCACCTCTCCTGCAGGCAGGTATTGGACTTACAACTCTTTGGGTAAAGTCACTGGATTCAACCAATGTTTTTATCCACTAGGCCATGTGTCCAATCACCTGAAGAATGCTGGAGTGTATGACAGTCGAAACGTCGTGAATATGGCAACAAAGATTAGGACAACAGTCCGAACAATGTAAAGAGTGTAAAGGATTACAATACTTCATCTCAGAAATATAGACAGACCCTGAAGAAGGCCGGAGCGTACAACGGTCAAAACTTTGTGAATATGGCAACAAAGATGAGGACAACAGACCGAAAAATGTAAAGAGAAGATTATAAATAAATACATCATCTCAGAAATATAGACAAATATGCTATTTCGAAGTTTTTGTTTTCGTGGGGGTGTCCAATCCATTTTTAGCCACTGAAAATTACCCCAGAAACAAGTTGCTGTAACTTAAAAAGGGTTACTGAATGAACAATAACCAAAACGGAGGTTGGAAATGAAATGGTAATCTTTATATTATCAACAAAATACAAAACTCGCCAGCGGCGTGAAGTAGGTAAACCACTGCTAGTGGTGAACTACGTAGACAGCATATTACCTCCACTGACAATAGTGTCCAACGTATTTATGAGGACTGGAAGACTATGTCTGTCAACAGAGCTATGCACCATGCCATACAAGCAGGAGAATCCAAGCATGGTTGTCAGACAATTTCTGTGACTATGTCACCACTTACATCTGGCCACCTAACTCATCAGACTGCAACACACTTCATTATTATGTGTGGGGTGCAGTTGAGCGAGAGACCAACAAAACTCATTGGAACACCAAAGATGAATTGAAGGCAAGGATTATGGCAGAATTCACCAACGTAAACAAGATCGTCCAGAAGAGTTGCAGGCGATTCCGAAGTCATCATCTGGAGGCCGTGGTTGAAGCCAATGATGATTGTATTGAATAGATTTAATCTTTAGTATTTCAAAATATTTTTGGGTAATTTTGGTAAATATATCTGTTAAAAAGAGATTTTAGTGTTATTTTCATTTTTCCGTAGTTTAGACGACATTTTATCCATCGCACCGTGCAATACTGGCTGCTCGGTCAATTAATGCCGATTATCTATAAGGAAACGGCTAATATTACCATTACACTGGTCAACACGATTTCTGGTGTCAAGAAACAAAGCATTTTTTAGCTAATCTGATGGTTCTGATTTCGAAAATGGTTTTTCATGGTTAGCTACCATTTTTGCTGTCCTGAAATTGCTCACTTTTGGAAGAAAGATCAATTTACGATCTTGGCTGATCGCAAAATTTAGTTAATAAAGGTCGTACAAACCCATCAATTTTAAGGTAGGCCGAGCAATTCATTTCAGCCATCTGAAATAAATTATTTCTATATGAAAAAAAAATGTTTTTGAGTCAAAAATTTTAAAATAGATGTACGGAATTTTTCCAATTTATCGCCAAAATTCAAATTAGATGATAAACTTTATCAATAATACACTTTAGTAAACATGATAATTTAAGTGACACCAAAACATGAAACCCTAAAATCTTCTGTTTAATATTCATAAATTTATCTCATCACTTCCATCCCTTCACTACGGAAGGAATCCAAGCATATTGAGAGCATGTTGTTTTCACAGTTGGAAAGAAACTCCAACTAAAGGCATCCTGATTGTATGCACCTATTCCATTGTACATGATACTACTGGAGTATCAAAAGGGACTTAAATAACATTGAACATGACAGACAATAAAGAAAGAGAAAATTTTTACCATAGTTCTTATGTTCACGAAGGTTTTATTTCTGCTGTTAGTTTATTAAATGATTTGATGAAAATACGTGTCGGTCTTGGTATTTTCAGTCATGTTATTTTTAAAGACTTAGAGTCTGATTGTTATTTCAAAAATAGTATTTCTCAATAAGCAGACCAATATGTGTCGGTTTAAATACGAATGGAGATGTTTTACTTTTATTTTGAGAAATATTGCCATTGGTCAATATATATATACAAAAGACAAATGAAAAAAATGAGGCATTTCTGTACAGCAAAATCGGTAGCTAACCAAGAAAAAGTTAGGCCATTTTCAGATTCAGCACCCTCATATTAGCTAAAAAAAAAAAAAAATATGTTTGATGTCGAGACACCATTTCAAATCTTTCTTTTTTTTTGTTGACCAGTGTTATCATTATGATAGCTAAAAATGTTGAGCTGGCGAGTTAACTTCTTATAAAAATAGAATAACACGTTACCTTCTCTTGTCCATAAAGTTACAAAAGACTTATAGTTGTCTTTATCCGACAGGTATGAAACTGTTAGCGAACCAACTCCAACACCATTCATGTGATACCAAAATTCTATGCACAAATCCGTCGAATTGGAACTGAGGACTGGTGAAGAAAGACTGGCGATTTGATCCGGTTTTCTAGAAACGACACTCGCAACGTAGATAAAATGACCTGAAAAATGAAATTAAAACGTCTCACATAAAAAAAAATCAGGTAAAATTTAAGAGACACACTAAATGTAATAGTGATTTTCCAAGCATAGCTCTGGCACAAGGCCGAAAGTATGGGGCACCCAGTGAGGACTCAGTCGTAATTGTTCTAGCGAGACAAGCTTGCTACCCATTACAACGCCTTGAGGTGCCAAGATGATTTTCTAAGCTACGCTTAGATATGTCACAAGGCTGATAGTATGGAGCGCCCAGTGTGGATCGAACTCACTATTCAGTCGTAACTGTTTTAGCGAAACAAGCTTACTAACCTTTACACCACGCCGATGAACAAATTCGGCAATGAAGATTGATATTATATAGTCGTAATAAAATATAAAACTCGTTGTTCTTTGGTTACAAAAAAAATATTTTATGTGGACCTAAAACGAAGATAGAGGCGTCGAACAAGGAATAAAGTTTTATTTCAAGTAGTTTAACCACGAGTGAATGCCCGAAAAGCAAGAAAGAACATTTCTTTTAATTTTAAAAAAATATTTTCACCCCAAGCAATGCGCTAATATCAGTAGGAGACAGGGAGTTACAGGGAATTAAAGAAAATGGAGAGACTTTAGTGTGGCGGAAGGAAGAATAAAGGAACAGGATCCAGGTAGACAGAAGATGGCGATTGACGTTACATTTTTGAAGATTGCTGGTGGCAAGCAGCCAAGAAATCGGCGAGAAGTGCAAGAAAAAAAACATCTCCAGAAAGGCTTGGTTTTCTTGGACACATCAGCAATTGGCGACGTGTACTTATTTGGCTACTACGTTTTAATCACGCTGCGGTAATGAATGAGATACATTTGAAGTGAATGGTATGCAAAACTAATTTCTTAACTACTAATTAAGCTGAAAGCGCCGTTATTAAGTAATTAGTTATTAATTCAGGCTTCTTCGTGTCATCCGGGATTGATAGTGTTATTAATAATTTTTGTTTTTGAAATTAGCTGACCTCTAAATATTTTTAAGTTATGAGGTGGGTAGTGAAATGTTCTCGGTCAGATCAAATAATGGATAAAAAAAATAATTATAATCTTTGGTCAGATTTTGAAAATGAGTCGAGTTGATAACGTCAATATAAAAGTTTAAAAATAATTCTTAAAAAAACATTTAATGAATTAAAAAAAATAAATTTATTTTCTATGCCTAGAATGAGGAGTTACCATTATTTACATTAGGATAGGTACCCCCACGAGATCGCTAAAAAAGAGCATAGCATGATGAAAAAGACGCCAAACTTGACGAAAACAAAATTTTATCGTTTAAATGTTTATGTTGTTATTAAGAGGAAATATCAAAGTTTATTTTAATTATTTAAAAAAAAAAATGTTCCTTCTTTTTAGAACAATCTGTGTTTTCGTTTTAAAATCCTTGTTTCTCTTTGTATCGCCGGAACTAGTAAAATAACTTATATAATTTTTAGCACGTTTTATTTTATTTTATTTTTTTTGTATGACACACATTAATTTGGAAAATCTTGCAAAAATAAAAATAATTGTTGGCTGTTAATGAAACTTTCAGAAACTATTCACAAATGATCGAAATTATTATAAATATGTTTTCTGTTATTAAGTTTTAGGGATCTCGTGGAGGTACCTACATTAGGACTAATATCTTCATCTTTATTGTCGTCACAACGTTTCGGTTGTTGTGCCTTCCGGACTTCATCAGATGTACTTCGATCTGTATAAGCTGCCGAGAATTTCGCTAGGGTATTTAATTTAGTTTTTGTTTTATTACTGCTCAGTTATTGTTCACCTAGTTTCCCCTACCAAGTCTGCACTGCCTGGCGCAGAGACTGAACTATAACAGTTAGAGTAGATACCTCCACGAAATCGCTAAAAAAATGGCATAGCATGATGAAAAAGACGCCAAACTTGACTAAAATAAAATTTTATCGTCTAAATGCTTATGTTATCTGGAAGAGGAAAGACCAAAGATTTTTTTTAATTATTTAAAAAAAATTTTCCTTCTTTTCAGAACATTCTAAATTTTGATTAAAAAAACATTGTTTATCTTTGTATCACCGTCACTAGTAAAATAACATATACAATTTTTAGCACATTTTTTTTTTGTATGACACCCATTATTTTTTGGAAATCTTGCAAAAATAAAAATAATTGTCGGATGTTAATGAAACTTTCAGAAAGTATTCACAGATGATGGAAATTATTATAAATATGTTTTTTTTTATTAAAGTCATGGCAGAAATATTTTTTTTAATTATATTTATTACCCCCCCCCCCTAACTAATTTTATGAAAACTCTAGAAATTCGCTCGCGTCGGGTTTAATGATTACAATAGTTAAAAGCACAAGGCTTTGAAGAATGCAAATCATGTTTTTTTTTTTTTTTTTTTTTTTTTTTTTACATTTCGTGGCGGTACCTAAGTTACAGTGTCATCAAATTCACGAACTTTAGGGCTTTAAACCTATAGGTTTTTAGTACCTATGAAACACGCACCTGATGAAAGCTAAAGCGTATGTGCAACGGTCGAAACGTTGTGATAAATGTAATCAGGACAATTGTCCGCATATATATATATATATATATATATATATATATATATATATATATATATATATGGAGGAGGTTATAGTTGTTCCAACGAGAGAAAAGTGTATATTTTAAAAAGAAGATAAATCGCAAACGTTTTTCCTTGAAATGTCGATTTTTTTATTTTAAAATATGTATTATACTCTATTTTCCATAATTTCCATAATCCTGCTACACATCTTTTCTGGTTTCGCGAACTTCTTCAAGCAAAGAGTAGATATTTCTATATTATAAAAATGAATTTTTTGCGTGGTCATGATGCAAATGTCTTTCTTGATTCATTGAAGTGGAACTTAACTGAAGCTTAGAACAAAATTCCCCTTGACACTATCCGCAAAACTACTGCCTTCTGGTTGCTACGCTTGCAACTTTTATGTTTTATGCTTGCTTCTAAGTAACAAAAAAATAATGACTTTTTAATATACATAAACTAGAGGGTGCACAGTAAGAAAAAAGCAGCAAATTAATATTTCGAGAAAACACACCAGCTCTAAATGCCCATATGTTATGGATTATTGTATCTGGAGTATACGTCCAACTCAGGTGCAAAACCGTCGCCATGATATCGTTGATATCGATCCATTGAAGTGGAACTTGAAGCCGAAAGCAAAATTCCCCTCCTGGTTTCTATGCAACATTCAGGCAGACATTTCGAACATCTACGATGATTGTTCAGTTTGTGCACGAATCATGTTAGCTAAATAGATATTATTTCTGAATCTACCACTTTTTTTTATTGGACACCCTGGAGTAGAATTATGGCGTTTTTATTATTGACTATTGTTATTGATCAGTACGAAATAAGATGAGATATCTCAAGACAGCAGGACGAGACCAATTTAACTCGGTAGATTAAATAAAGGATTTCGTTCTAAATTCCCTTACGTTACCCGTATAAACACGCCCCTGATGAAGCCCGGAGCGCACGACGACCGAAACGTTGATAACAACAAACATGAGAGGAGTAGTCTGCATTTAAATAACTCATCATCCCAGAAATTCAGTCTATAAAAGTAATTTTTAGTGGGTACATTTACATTTTTATAGTAAAAAATACCAGCAATATATTTTTTTATATAAAAATTACCAACAATACATTTTACCTGTGGTTGAAGGCACACAATTTTGTTAAAAATATATTTAGTTGAAGGCATACAAGTGTTTTAAAAATATATTTAGGTGAAACAAGAAACTAAAGAAAATTAAACAAACATGAAAGAACGCTTTTATGACGTTAATTCATATAATACTCTACAATTTCTAAAAGAAATCAAATTGTGTTCTAAACTATATTAACACTACTACAACATGAAACACACGTATCACCGCCTCTAGTAATTATGCCCACACAAACATGTTTATGTACAGAAGCTGAGTATCATCTACCATGTATTCAGTTGCGAAAGCAAAATAACATCATATTTTTATTACTTCAAAGCTCCTAAGAAATTAGATTTCGGCATTGAATGACCCGTAAGGAGTTGATTTGTCGTTAAACAAACAAATAAATTAATCAATCAACATTGTACTTGTTGGCGAACCAAGGCATTTTAACGCACAGAAGATACTTATTTTTATACCAATTAAATAAGGATAACTCCTCATCCTAGAAATGCAGACAAAAAATTAACCTCGTTAGTAATTTTGAAACCTGCCTAGAGAATCAACGTTTGAAATTCCGGATTTGAGTGAAATAGCCAAATATCTTAAACGTCAGAGATAGAATTTTAATTTCTCATGTTTTTTTTTTTAATTTCCTTAAGCCACACTAACGTTAATAGAGGAGTTGTTTAATACGTAGTAAATTATAAGGACAATTCCTTAAAAACGGCTTATTAAAAATCGCGTACTTCAGTATTTTAGAAGCAAAGTGTATTAGGCAAACGTAAAAGTTCTCAGCGTTTAATATTTAATGCTTATAAAGACATATCCTCATTACTCAGTTATCGAAGCACCCCCCACGTTGCAAGCTTTCCATCACCCTACGCTACTTTTCAGAGAAAGTATGTATTGACCATAAAAACGATGCCAGTTTGGATCCCATTGTTTCTTCGAGGAAACTATTGGATTTCTTGAATTTGTCGGAACAACAGACAAGTTGCATGATTACTGCGTTGAACTTGCAACATGAGGACGGGCGTTGTCAAGCAGACTATTATTTTTAGGGGAAGTGTATACCAGCTCCGACTTCCGGAGGTTGACATTTAAAGTCAGATGTGAGCCATAATAGGGAAGTCGATTTTGATTAGCTGATCGGTGACTGCTTGGGAATACCAGGTGCTGTACGATTGCATGTGTGGGTGGTGTAATGAATAATGGCTCGGAATTGTTATTCGGAGAGCCGAGTTCCAATTCCCGTTAGATTCGTTATATTCACTTACGCGCAAATACCCTCGGCAAAGGTACGAATCTATCTCTTCTCTCCCAGCTATGGGTTAATTAGTCACGGTGGAATAATCGATATTGGCTCGGATTGAGGAATTGGAGAGCCGGGTCGGGTTCGAATTCCACTCGAATCCATTACATTCACTTACGTGATAATACCCTTAGGAAAGGTATGAATCCTCTTCTTCTCTCCACCCGGATCTGGGTAAATAGAAGAACAGACCGGGTTCTATAGCTTTGGATGGCAACTGGTCTACTGCAGAAAGAAATGACAACCTACTGCGGGAAAAATATGCCTCGTCAGTGATGTATCGAAAACTACATAATTGCCTAAGCGTGTATCACGAATGGCACATAATTGACCGAGTCACATCATTACCTAAAAAAAATAAAATAACACTTACAATCTAAAATTATTTTCTGGATTTCAATAATCTGCAAAGGGTTAAGCCGCAGAAAACCAGTCAATCAATAATCGTTGGAATAAATTTAAAAAAAACAGAAAATAATTAGACTGTAATGGTAATATTAGCCGTTTCTCTACAAGGAATCATTTGACATTCATTGACCAAGTCGCCAGTATTGCTTTGAGTTGAAATTTATAAAATCTTTCATTTCAAACAGATTTTAAAGAAAATATGTTTCTCAAGCTCGGTAGCTGTTATCGCTCCTTCCAGTATCGATGGGTGTTTCCTTCCTAACCGTTTAATTAAAGTAGTGTGGAATGTCAACATCATGATTATGTCATTATTTTCTCTTCGAGTTACATGTGCTATCCATTTTAGTTGTTGCTGTTGAAAGCCAAGTTATGTGGTTTCTGTTATCTGGTTTAGTTTTTTTTTGTGAATCTGTAGCGCCAGTCCTCAAAGTTCGAAGAAGTGTGGTCGTCGCTAAGATCCACAGGCTTTACTCACTAAAAGCCCTTTTTAACCGTTAATCTTAGAAAGCTGTTGTGTAAATTTATCTGTTTAGATATTTCTGAACGGGCTTAACCCTATGTATGGTTTGCGTATGAAAGTCTCGAACTGGCGAGGCTATTTAAGAACACGAGTAGAGTTTTCAGGTTAATATTTTGAGTGCTAAAGATTGTGCCGGGAGCCTTTTTTTTATATCAGTCTCACGGGGGACTAAACGAAATACTAACAGACTAAAAACAACAACTCTATCATTATACCTGATCTCGTGCCATATGTGTGATCTGATAGGCTAGTTCTGTGGAGATATCGGCTGCTTTTCCAATCAAAATCGTCGTCTTTGTCTTGTATGTAACCACACATATTTCCCTTTTCAAAGGTACACACGGCTTTTTCTCCAACTGATTCTGTGAAGAAGAAAAAAAGAATAAACAGAACATATTTTATAGAAACAGTCAGCTTGTGGCATAGTTAACGACAGATTATACCAGTAACAGAGAAAAATCCTAAAATTTGACTGTATTGGGTCATTCACTGAATATCAAAGACAGGACTTGGTACCCTGACGACTTAAGAAAAAAAACTATTAATAGCTAAAAGATGGGTTTGCTTGATGAATTTTATTGCATAAAGGTCTTTGGTTAGTTAATGTTGAACTAGGTAAACATTGGTCACGTTTGTACTCGAGTCTGTAGGTAAACATTGGTCGTGCATATTATTCGAAGACTTGTCTTCAAAACATGAAAGATGAAGACAACAGTCCAGAAAATAGGCTAAGCTTAATATACATTTGTACATATGACGCAAACCCCAAAACACATCAGCCGGAACATTTCAATAAAAACAATCCTGATAACCCGAGAAATAATGTAAGGCTACATCTCTGATTTTCAAGTAATTCTTTTATGTGCCGTGTCACTTCTGAATGTGGGCGAGTGGGGACATTCGCAACTCCCTGTTCTTTATAATTCTAAGCAACTTTTGTCTGCTTACTATGCCTTCTAGTCTTTGCCCTGGCATCCATTTACACAAACTAGTTAGGATATTTACTGTGTACCTTCTGCCTCCCATGTAAGTACCTTTAGCCCAAAGAATGCAATAGGCGAAACTTTGTGATAACATCTGTAAGAATTATCTGAAAATCACGAGGGATAATGAGAATGATACCTGTCGGGACATAGGACAAGATAAAGAGATGCTAGTCAGGACTTCAGGTCCAGTAAAAGAGATGACTGTCGGGACTTCAGGTCCGGTAAAAGAGATGCCAGTCGGGACTTCCGGTCCGGTAAAAGAGATGCCAGTCGGGACTTCAGGTCCGGTAATAGAGATGCCAGTCGAGACTTCAGGCCCGGAAAAAGAGATGCCGGTCGGGACTTCAGGCCCGGAAAAAGAGATGCCGGTCGGGACTTCAGGCCCGGAAAAAGAGATGCCGGTCGGGACTTCAGGCCCGGTAAAAGAGATGCCGGTCGGGACATCAGGCCCGGAAAAAGAGATGCCGGTCGGGTGTTCAGGCCCGGTAAAAGAGATGCCAGTTGGGACTTAAGGTCCGGTAAAAGAGATGCCAGTTGGGACTTCAGGCCCGGTAAAAGACATGCCAGCCGGGAATTCAGGCCCGGTAAAAGACATGCCAGCCGGAACTTCAGGCCCGGTAAAGGAAAAGAATGAAAAGAAACAGCAAATTTGAAAATAAAGAACAAGTGGCACATAATAAAATTGCCTTTCGTCACTTTCAAGAAGCATTAAAAAACGGAGGAAACTGCTTTTTACCTGCAACACAATGGCCATCGACAAGCGACACATCATCAACTGCTATATTTCCCTTAGATCCCCAACCAACCGTTGCTTCTAGAATTACCTGCAAGATAAAAACGTTCAATGCTAATTAAGTTTAAAAAATGGTAACCTTGTTATCTTTACATGAAATATTACAATTCCTATCTCCGTGTTCGATTTCTCTATTCGACCCGTGTGTTCTTATTGAGCAAGTTTTTTTTCTATCGCATCTGTTTTAATTGATAGAACAGGACTACATGGATTATAGTGGAATGAATGTAAAACACACGCTATTTTTCTTGCAAATTGGACCGTAAATTGTCGTATTCCCCAAATTATATCATTTTAATGGTTTTGCGCTACCAGATTTCGTGACAGCGTCAGAATATCAAATTGGACCGTAAATTGTCGTATTCTCCAAATTATATCATTTTAATGGTTTTGCGCTACCAGATTTCGTGACAGCGTCAGAATATCAAATTGGACCGTAAATTGTCGTATTCTCCAAATTATATCATTTTAATGGTTTTGCGCTACCAGATTTCGTGACAGCGTCAGAATATCAAATTGGACCGTAAATTGTCGTATTCTCCAAATTATATCATTTTAATGGTTTTGCGCTACCAGATTTCGTGACAGCGTCAGAATATCAAATTGGACCGTAAATTGTCGTATTCTCCAAATTATATCATTTTAATGGTTTTGCGCTACCAGATTTCGTGACAGCGTCAGAATA
>OZ038484.1:102920823-102945823 GCA_964036315.1 Acanthosepion esculentum
GTATATATATATATATGTATATATATACATATGTATGAATGTATATATATATATATGTATATATATACATATGTATGTATGTATATATATATATATGTATATATATATACATATGTATGTATGTATATATATATATATGTATATATATATACATATGTATGTATGTATATATATATATATGTATATATATATACATATGTATGTATGTATATATATATATATGTATATATATATACATATGTATGTATGTATATATATATATATGTATATATATATACATATGTATGTATGTATATATATATATATGTATATATATATACATATGTATGTATGTATATATATATATATGTATATATATATACATATGTATGTATGTATATATATATATATGTATATATATATACATATGTATGTATGTATATATATATATATGTATATATATACATATGTATGTATGTATATATATATATGTATATATATACATATGTATGTATATATATATATATGTATATATATACATATGTATGTATATATATATATATGTATATATATACATATGTATGTATATATATATATGTATATATATACATATGTATGTATATATATATATATGTATATATATACATATGTATGTATATATATATATATGTATATATATACATATGTATGTATGTATATATATATATATGTATATATATACATATGTATGTATGTATATATATATATATGTATATATATACATATGTATGTATATATATATATATGTATATATATACATATGTATATATATATATGTATATATATATACATATGTATGTATGTATATATATATATATGTATATATATATACATATGTATGTATGTATATATATATATATGTATATATATATACATATGTATGTATGTATATATATATATATGTATATATATACATATGTATGTATGTATATATATATATGTATATATATACATATGTATGTATATATATATATATATGTATATATATACATATGTATGTATATATATATATATGTATATATATACATATGTATGTATATATATATATGTATATATATACATATGTATGTATATATATATATATGTATATATATACATATGTATGTATATATATATATATGTATATATATACATATGTATGTATGTATATATATATATATGTATATATATACATATGTATGTATGTATATATATATATATGTATATATATACATATGTATGTATGTATATATATATATATGTATATATATACATATGTATGTATGTATATATATATATATGTATATATATACATATGTATGTATGTATATATATATATATGTATATATATACATATGTATATATATATATGTATATATATATACATATGTATGTATGTATATATATATATATGTATATATATACATATGTATGTATGTATATATATATATATGTATATATATACATATGTATGTATGTATATATATATATATGTATATATATACATATGTATGTATGTATATATATATATATGTATATATATACATATGTATGTATGTATATATATATATATGTATATATATACATATGTATGTATGTATATATATACATATGTATGTATGTATATATATATATATGTATATATATACATATGTATGTATGTATATATATATATATGTATATATATACATATGTATGTATGTATATATATATATGTATATATATACATATGTATGTATGTATATATATATATATGTATATATATACATATGTATGTATGTATATATATATATATGTATATATATACATATGTATGTATATATATATATATGTATATATATACATATGTATGTATGTATATATATATATATATATGTATATATATACATATGTATGTATGTATACATATGTATGTATGTATATATATATATATGTATATATATACATATGTATGTATATATATATATATGTATATATATACATATGTATGTATGTATATATATATATATGTATATATATACATATGTATGTATGTATATATATATATATATGTATATATATACATATGTATGTATGTATATATATATATGTATATATATACATATGTATGTATGTATATATATATATGTATATATATACATATGTATGTATGTATGTATATATATATATGTATATATATACATATGTATGTATATATATATATATATATATACATATGTATGTATGTATATATATGTATATATATACATATGTATGTATGTATATATATGTATATATATACATATGTATGTATGTATGTATATATATGTATATATATACATATGTATGTATGTATATATATATATATGTATATATATACATATGTATGTATATATGTATATATATACATATATATATATGTATATATATACATATGTATGTATATATATATATATATGTATATATATATGTATATATATACATATGTATGTATGTATATATATATATATGTATATATATACATATGTATGTATGTATATATATATATATATATGTATATATATACATATGTATGTATGTATATATATATATATATATGTATATATATACATATGTATGTATATATATATATATATATGTATATATATACATATGTATGTATGTATGTATATATATATATATGTATATATATACATATGTATGTATGTATGTATATATATATATATGTATATATATACATATGTATGTATGTATATATATATATATATATATGTATATATATACATATGTATGTATGTATATATATATATATATATATGTATATATATACATATGTATGTATGTATATATATATATATATATATGTATATATATACATATGTATGTATGTATATATATATATATATATATGTATATATATACATATGTATGTATATATATATATATATATATGTATATATATACATATGTATGTATGTATATATATATATATATATATATGTATATATATACATATGTATGTATATATATATATATATATATATATGTATATATATACATATGTATGTATATATATATATATATATGTATATATATACATATGTATGTATATATATATATATATATGTATATATATACATATGTATGTATGTATATATATATATATATATGTATATATATACATATGTATGTATATATATATATATATATGTATATATATACATATGTATGTATGTATATATATATATATATATGTATATATATACATATGTATGTATATATATATATATATATGTATATATATACATATGTATGTATGTATATATATATATATATATGTATATATATACATATGTATGTATGTATATATATATATATATATGTATATATATACATATGTATGTATATATATATATATATATGTATATATATACATATGTATGTATATATATATATATATGTATATATATACATATGTATGTATGTATATATATATATATATGTATATATATACATATGTATGTATGTATATATATATATATATGTATATATATACATATGTATGTATGTATATATATATATATATGTATATATATACATATGTATGTATGTATATATATATATATATGTATATATATACATATGTATGTATGTATATATATATATATATGTATATATATACATATGTATGTATGTATGTATGTATGTATGTATGTGTATATATATATATGTATCGTGTCCGGCTTATAACTGATGGCCGGGCACGGTGCGCGTGTTTTTTATAACGTCTGATGTTCCTACTTCCGGCTGTCCGAATTTGAAAACAATTGCTACACGCATTTCGTATATATTCCAACTTCATTCAATGTCTAATCAAAAAACGGACAGAACTTTCTTGATTACCTTATATATATATATATATATATATATATATATATATCGAACGGAATGAAACGTGTGACCAAATGGTGAGTTTATTTGTGTTCTGCTTACGATTTGTATGTTGTTGTTTTTTTTTAATAAACCAAAGTATTAATTTTACTTACTTCCATCTGAACTATGGTCGTGTCTTGGGCCTGTTCCTGACTCAGGGGTTTCGCCTTTATTTTCCCTCCAGTCAAATGCATCTGTTGTGTCTTGAGTCCAGCCGCACATTCCAGAATCAAAAGTGCAGTTCAGACCTTGGACAACTACAACAAAGAACATTTTTCCACTTGAGATTTTTAATGGATTATATAATGGAAAAAAGTTCTGAACACTTTTTTTATTGGTCCAGTCGATTCAGTTTCCTTGTCTGATTAACATTTTATTAAAACAAAATAAACAAATCATTTTTTAATCATTTCCCCACAGGCAAGGCAATAAAGTCACTAAAACGAAAAGGATTAATGAGTGTTAGACAGTATGCTTAAAAAACACGATTAATAAGAGAGAACAATAAAAGAATAGGAATACAGAAGATAACGACTGACACTGCATTTAAACTTCTGAAGACCAAATTTGACTCGGAAGTAATAAGCCGGAAAAGAGTTCCACAAGCGGGAGATAAAACTGTTAGCATAGAACTTACGGTTATATTTAGCAGTTTCGGCTTTATTACCGCGCTTAAATTCATGACGCACAGGTACCATAGAGGAAAGTTTATCCGAACAGTTACCGTGAAAGTATTTACACAAAAGGCGCAGGGAAGCTACATTACGGTGGTAGGAAAGAGACTGAAACCGAGACGCCAGGCACTGATACATTAAAATCTGAGCACTTCATTTTAAATGAAATATTAGGTTGTTCATAAAGTAATATAGAATATTTGTAGATGCAATAAAAATTCGTTTAAATGTAATAAATGTAAAATTCATCACCAGCATAATCTTATTTAATAGCAATGACAAACGTCCGTTTTGAAAATAATTCTTCATCATCCGTTGAAATAAATTGGTGTAAGGAAGTCATGGCGCCGAATAAATAATAAGACGGACTTGAATATTCAATACTTAACATAAAATCTTATTCAACTCCTGACTTAATTAGGTACTCTCAGTCAGCCAGTCAATGGTGCGGCCTTAGTCATGGGTATGACGATAAACTACATCTGGCAGCAAGGCTTCTGATCAGAGGTTTTGAGAAGCTTGGAACCACCTCTTAATTGCTATTTTTCCCCAGGTCCACCCCGACTCTAACAGGTGCTACCGCCTCGGATTAGTGAACCTAGGAACAACACCAATTATGAAGTAGTTTCGCGCTCCTCAAAACCTCCAATCTCCTGATCAGAGGCCTTGCTGACGGAGGTAGTTTGTCATACCCATAACGACAGAAATGAAGAGACTTGAGGCAACAGAAATGTGAATTGAACCTTTTTTAGCAACAGCCACGTTTTAGTGAAAATGGTGACAAAAAGCACGCTTATATTTAGGATCAGAAAGAGACAGTTGAGACCTCTAAGGCACATAGTGAAGAAAGAGAGCTTGGATAATTTGACACCCACAGGAAATCCTGAATGCATGGGGGAAAGAGGAATACAGCGCATAACCTACTGAAATGAATTTGTGCAAATGGTAGACAGGGATTAGGAGAGATTAGCAAAAAGACAAACTTTACTAAGAGCTATAACAGACAAGTATTTGTGTGGAGAGCCATGATCGCCCACGTCCTGAATGTACACGGCACACAGAATAAACAACAATAATAGGATTAGTAATGCAACAATTTGAGATGTGGTGTAATGGATATCGGCTCGGAGTGATAACTTGTATAGCCGAGTTTGTTTGTTCAACAATATTTTATAGTGACGAATTTACCTCTGATAATAAAAATCAGAAGTTTGTCATTGAAATACGCGAACAGAAGTCGAAAAAAAAAAAAAAAAAAAAGGAAGTCCGACGGTCTCTGTTCACAAAAAAAAAAAGAAAAAAAGAGAAAAAATACCAAAGTTGATTATCACGGGCTTGAATGTAAAAGCAAGACATAAAATAAAAAAGTCGTAAGTTGTTTCGATTTTTCTGGTCAGCTTATATTATATCCGTGGATACACAAATTAAAAGTATATTCTTTGTTGCATGAACACTATCAGCTAAAGATGGATGAATTATCCAAAGTCATATCTGGATTATTCAAATCCCAGCAGTTGAGTCAGCAACGTCAAAATGAACAGTTTGACTTATTAATAAGGGAACAACAGATAGCACAGCAAAAATATCAAGAAAAGCAAGAGGAAAGACTGGGAAAACAGGAAGAAATGCAGATCAAGGTTTTAGAAATTCAAAAGTTAACACTGGAGAAATTAAACAACAATCAGGCAAATGAAGGAAATTCTTCATATTCTAATAACACCATATTTAATTCGCTGGAAACTTTCAACTATGTGCCAGACGAAGAAAAAACGTTTGAAGCGTACTTTAAACGATATGAAGATATTTTCTACACAGACTGAAAACTGGTCGAATTCAAGAAAAGTCAGTCTATTACTAAGAAAGCTAGGTACAGCAGAACATAGAAAATTTGTAGATTTTATTCTACCGAGAAATACGAAGGAATTGGAATTCTCGGAAACAGTGAAATTGCTAAAGGAGCTGTTTGGAGCAAATATGTCGCTTTGGCATAAGCGATGGTTATGCATGAATGTCTCTAAATCCGAGGTTTCAGGATTACTTAACATATGCATCTATAGTGAATAGACATTGTGACAACTTCAGATTGGCAGAGATTACGGTTGAAGAATTCAAGTGTTTAATTTTTGCTCAAGGACTGGTATCCAGTAAGAGTGCCGAAATAAGACGTAGAGTTTTGTCTAAACTCGAATCTGAACAAAACCTTACCCTGCAAAAGTTAGCAGAGGAGTGTCAGCGGGCCGTAAGTTTAAAGAAAGAGTCTCAAAAAATCGAAGAAGCTGGCATTGCTTATATTAAAAAAATAAAAAAAGTCAAATTACCCATCAGCAAAAAATTGGAGTAAAAATTCGGCGTATTTTAAAAATAGACAAGAAAAATTAAATAAAAAGAACGAGGATGAAAAAAAGGACCCACCATATAATTGCAGACGTTGCAACGAAAGACACTGGGAGATAAATTGCCCATATAGAAATAAGAAATGTTTCGTGTGCCACAAGAATGGACACAAAGGATCGTGTTGTAAAACGAAAAAATTCAATAGCCGAATTAGACAAACAAATTCGAATATCAAATCAGATAGAGATTTGAGGAAATATGTGACGACTGAAATATTTAAAAAGAATATCAAATTTCAACTCGATTCGGGTTCAGATTTAACAATAATGAACTATAAAACATGTAAAATTTTAAAAATGCCTACAATAATGAAGTCAACGAAACTCGCTCGAACGGTAACTGGAAAGGAAATTAACTTCGAAGGCGAGGTTGTACTTCCCATGAAATTGAACGGGATCGTTAAAAAAATATAAGTTTTCATTCTGAAAAATGGAGAAAACTTGATCGGTACAGATTTTATTGAAACATTCGAATTGTGGGATAAACCGTTAAACTCATTCTGCAGAAAAGTAGAAAGTAATACGCTGAAGAAGAATTAAAGAAAAAGTTTCCGGAAATCTTCACACCTGGTCTTGGAAGATGTAACAAGTTTGAAGCTAAATTTGAATTAAAGGAAAATACTATGCCATTTTTTAAAAAGAAACGTAACGTGCCTTTCGCAAGTGTAGAGAAAATTAACGAAGAACTTGATAGGTTGGAAAAAATGGGAATTATTTCGAAAGTAGAATCTAATTCATGGGCTGCGCCGATTGTGTGCATAAAAAAGAAATCAAACCAAATCAGAGTCTGCGTTGATTTTTCGACAGGGTTGAACTCGGTAATTAAGGAGTACCATTACCCGTTACCGAGTCCGGAGGAGATTTTTAACAAGCTAAATAGTGGAGTTATATTTTCAAAAATCGACTTATCAGATGCCTATCTCCAAATTCCCGTCGAAGAGGAATGTTCGAAGTTACTAGGGATAAACACGCATAGAGGGTTATTCAAGTACAACAGGCTTCCTTTTGGTATTAAAGTGGCACCAGCCATTTTTCAACAAGCTATGGACATAATGTTGAATGATTTAGACTTTGCGTGCGCCTACTTAGACATCATAGTAAGGAGCGCAACCGTCGACGAACATCAAGAGCATCTCAATCAAGTATTTAAAAAGATTCAGGACTTTGGATTTAAAGTCAAAGAGTCAAAGTGCGAATTTGGGTAGGAGGAAATTAAGTATTTAGGTCAGGTCACATAATCAACAAAAATGACAGATTTCCAGATCCGGAAAGGTCCATTGCGATTAGAGACATGCCGACGCCCACCAATGTGGCGACGCTACAGAGTTTTCTGGGGCTCGCAAATTATTATCAAGCGTTCATTAAAGGAATGTACAATCTAAGAGCTCCGTTGAATGAACTACTAAAAAAGACAAGGCATGGGAATGGACGGTAGGATGTCAGAAAGCCTTTGATGAAATAAAGGAAATGCTTACATCCGACCTCTTTTTAACCCATTACAATCCAAAACTTGATATTGTAGTGGCAAGTGACGCCAGTTCATACGGGATAGGAGCGTGTATTCAACACATAATGCCAGATGGTTCTAGAAAACCAATTGCACATGCTTCGAGAACTTTACTCCCAGGAGAAAGAAGTTACTTACAGATAGAAAAATAGGTTTTGAGTATCATTTTTGCCATAACAAAATTTCATAGATACATCTACGGCAGACATTTTATGCTAGAAACGGATCATAAACCTCTGATCACTATTTTTGGTTCAAAGAAAGGGTTACCCGTTTATACGGCAAATCGACTGTTGAGATGAGGAACCATTCTTCTCAATTATGATTTCCACATAAAGCACCTATCATCCAAAAATATAATTCATGCGGATAGTTTATCAAGACTCGTACCGAGTCAAGAAGAAAGATTCGAAGAATCAATTATTGCAAATATCAGAGCAGATTATGAGGTGAAAAGCATGGTAAACAACATCTTAAGAGAGCTACCGGTTACACCAAAGGAAATCAAAAAAGAAGCTGAAAGCGATGATTTCATTTTAGAAATAAAAAGCAAAATGGTAGCAAATGACCAAAAAGTGCAGGAGATTTATTCAATATGTGACGGATTTTTATTATATGGTGAGAGAGTAGTAGTACCAAAAAAGTTGCAGAAAAGAATACTACGGGACTTTCGTATGGGTCACCCGGGGGTTAATAGAACAAAAAGCTTAATGCGAAGCTTTGTATACTGGAAAGGAATGGATATCGCAAACATGGTTCAACGATGTAAAGGGTGTGCGTTAGCAGCTAAGGCACCAAACCATGGCCCAAGACGGATCATCCGTGGACAAGATTACACATTGATTTCGTTGGTCCAATAGAAGATTATTACTACTTAATAGTGGTAGATAGTTTTACAAAATATCCGGAAGTACTACGCTGCAAAAAGCCTACGTCCAATACCACAACAACTTTTTTGCATGAACTATTTGCACGGTTCGGTGTGCCAGAGTGTATTGTGAGTGACAATGGTACACAATTCACTTCTGAAGAATTTAAGGAATTTTGTGAGTTATATCAAATTAACCACATAACGACGCCGCCGTATCATCCGAGGTCCAATGGACTCGCAGAAAGATTTGTCGATACTTTAAAGCGCGCTCTGAAGAAAGCCTCAGGAGTTCCAACGGAAAAGGCACTTCAGCAATTCCTACAAGTATACAGAATCACGCCAAACCAGAGAACACACTCAAACATGGAACCAGCTGAACTAATGTTCGCTAGGAAAGTTAAGTCAGTGTTTGACAAGCTTTTGCCAGGAAAAAATAGAGTAAAGAATACTATGTATACAGCTAGAAAAAGATACACCTCCGGAGAGAAGGTGTTTTTCAAGTGCTACAAAAACAACGTTGAGTTCTGGGAGCGAGGCATAGTGGACAAGAGAATCGGTGACCCGATTTACATAATTAAAGGGCCGAAGAATACTCATAAAAGGCACCAGAACCAACTTAAAAAATGTTACGTTCTAGAGCATGAAGAGAGTATACCGGATGAGGAGGAAGATCCCATTGATGTAATGTATGATATTTTTCAAGTAGAACCTCCGCAGAATACTCCTGAACCGAGAAGATCCGGTAGGAAGCGAAAGTTCACGGACCCATTGGAAGTGAATCCAAAACGGAAAAGATATTAAAATTAAGCGGATGGACATATGCATATGAAGTATGCAAATGGGATCTATAAAGAAATGACCATAATCATCATCCCATATAAGAAGCCAGTTTGAAATCCAAAAGGGATTCCAAGACTTGGGAGGGGAGTCTTGTGGTAGGATCCACCTAATTTGCATAGTGGAGTACCGACCATATAAATATGGTTGGTACCGAGAAGAGAGGGGAAGGAATCAGGAGATTCAACCAGAGACTCTGCCCGACTGCGACTCAGTCAACACATTCTCCAGGAACGGTCTTCCCAGGAATATACAAAAGACTATATGTAAATATTGTGTACACTTTCTTGTTCTAAGTACATTTTGTGTTGCATTATTATTCCATGCATTAGTCAAGTTTCAACACAAAGGGTCGAAGGAGATACTTTGTTTACGTTAATGTTCACCCAATACAAGATCCAAGAGACACTTAAGACAGAGTTGTTGTGTAGTGTTATATGAGCGTAAGAAAAAGACAAGAAGTGAAGTTCATGACACTATGCAGGAAAGATAGGGGTTGACGCTAGACTTGAAGAGATTAAGATTGTATTGATTGGGAAGACATCTTGCCGATATTTTATTCCACAAAGCAGCAGTTCTTGGAGAGAAACTGTTCGAGTGGAACTTACTTCTTATGACGGGTCCGAATTGTAACGGTCAAGGTGTTGTGTGACTAAGGAATATAGCTCGCCATGGAAATAGCAATAGAGCAGCAAGAAGCTGGCGACATGTCGTCTATAGGAAATGGGTTGTTCGTCGGAAAATAATTAATCACCCCAAGGCCGTGTAGACTCTTTTTGACTCTATCGAAACAGGCAAGTAAGGGCCAGATATGCCAACAATACTGCATTTTGGTATGATCTGGATTTTGCAAGTATAGTGTATAATAGGGGGAGCCCGATACTCGAGCGGTACAATTACGCAACCATTTTCCCGGCCCCTTTAGCAATAGATTGGATACTTGAAGCCTGGGAAGAACTTTAGACCCAATAGATGTTCGTGACAAAGAACTTGCTTGAAAGAAAATCCATCCATCACGATAAATGGAAGTTTGGGGTATGTTCAGTGGTGGTGGAACGTTTCTAGTTTAGTTTTGGTCGTGTTGAATTTTACAAGCTAGTCCATTTTGCCATGAAGCCAGTGACGTAATGGAATAACCTGCCACCTCCATGAGTAGCAGCACTATAGGTGGTAACCACCTATAAGTATCTGTTAGGACAGCGGACAGGAGAGTCCAGCTGGGATCTGTTATTCAGATTTTGGCTGCTGTCGAACTTCGGGCAGAGAGGAACCCGGACGAGGCTATGCCGCAGGGCAGTGTCTCGTCCGGGGAGGTAGAGAGACCCGAACCCGTTTATGCCGAGTTACAGGAAATTTTTGGCCGAGCCTACGGGCTCGGATTTTTCTACATTAAACTCGGCCTTGTGGGGAGGTAGGTAAATACCGTCGAGCTGGGATCTGCAAGAACTAACGGCCTTCCGATAGCAGCACGCACACAACTGTACTGATTTGCGACGACCGTGCGTATAACTTACTTCCTTGGTTGTTGTACTGGTTTCTACAATAAACCTGTTACTATTTATCCACCGTTTTTGTCCGATCCATATTTCTATTAGGATGGAATATAACAGCCAGCTGGGCGGGGTCAGAGAAAAGATGAACTTCTAGATTCTGGTCTTCAAGATTTTGGGAGATGCACCTCTAAACTGTTGTATCACCACATAGATATTCACTTATGATCAGAATGTGTTCGTTAATAAACAGTAGAAATGACACCGACATTGTGCTTAAGGGTTTCCGAAAACTGGCCATTAACAACGACTTTTAAGGACATACCTGTTAGGAAGGTCTTGATATTGATAGAAATATTGTGACGGAAAACACAAAAGATGAAGAAATTGGTTCAAATGGAACGATATGGAATAAGCATCGAATTTAAAAACATTTAGACAAAAATTAATTACAATTGGATAGAGAATTATTTTATTTTTAAGTTACTTACTATGAGTTGCTGGTGTTGTTCCTTTTAATGTAGGTAACGTCTGCCTTTTGCCCCTAGGTGTTGCAACAAAAGGTAATACTAGAAGGAAAAATGATACATAAAAAAATATAAAATATAAATATAAAATATATAAAATAAATATAAAATATACAAAAAATATAAATATGCAAAAAATACAAAATATACAAAAAATATAAAATATGCAAAAAATATAAAATATGCAAAAAATATAAAATATGCAAAAAATATACAGATTGTAACACTAGAAGGAAAATTTTAAAGAAAAAACTTGTTTATATTTACAGAGAATAATTTTCGAAATAATATAAATATAAATATAAAATTATGAATATAAAATTTTCGCCACTGGGTAATAAAATCAAAATCATTTTTTTTAAAGAAAAATGTAAATTTTAAACTAAAATACATTTATAATATATCATTTTAAAAGGATTTGTTTTAATAAGTACACATTTACTCATATCTTTGTGGATATTCTCTGGCATATGGAGAGGTAGTGTAAATTAAATAATGACAGTAAAACTTTACCTGAACAGGAAAATTCAGTGAATAGGATATCGTCGATTGCAATGTCTCCTTTGTCGTCAGGGCCACGAACAGCTTCGAAGATTATCTTAAAGAAAAAAGAAATGAGAATCAGAACATCAGAAGAATTGTTGGCACTTTCGGGACCGCTAAGGTTTATTTCACTTACAAAAAAAAAAATAGAGAAATAGGTATTCATGGAGGCGAAACAAAATCATGGAAAGCAGATAATGTTTACAGCAGAATGCAAAAAGACAAAATGACAATTTAAAGAACGGGAGATGTTAATATTCTTTGGTACTGAGCGTGTAAGTATTATAAAACTTGTTGAGGCTTAATTGACAAAAAAAGCTACAATTTTGTGTCTCATTTATAAAGGAATTTTTAGTATATTTTAATTTCGTCGAACTGTTATTTTCATCTTGATTAATATGACAAATTGTTATAGATACAACGTTTCCGCCAAGTACCCTCTGGTCATCATCAGGTGATTATTATTTGGTTGCTATAGAATATCTGTTGATTATTGTATTATTTTGTGCCTGTTGTGCCAATTCTTGTTCTTTCCTGCTCAACCAATTTATATTGTACACTAATTGACCCAGTAATCGAAGGCTTACGACCACATCACGCTGAAACACCGATTCCCGTACGATCACCGAGTCAAGTAAAGTCGAGCCTAGTTGACTGCTTAAGAATATTAGGTGCTATAAGCTTGCTTAGGCGATCATATATCTTTCGATACATGACTGACGAGGCAGATTTTCTTCCTGCAGTAGGTTTCCATTTCTTTCTGCGGTAGACCAGTTGCCATCTAAGGCTATAAAACCTGGTCTGTCCAGCTATGTACCCATAGCTGGGGAAGAGAAGAAAATGATTCATAACTTTCCCAAGGGTAAAGGCATGTAAGTGAATGTAATGGATTTGAATGGAATTCGAACTCGTATCTCCGATTCTTCAATCCGTGCCTCCTGTGGGATATTATATAGATTAATATCATGTTGGTTGTTTGAAAGTATTTTAATTGGATTTGAGTGAAATCGCTAGAATTTGTTAGCATGTATATATTGTTGGTAATTTTTATATAAAGATATATCGCTGGTATTTTTACTATCAAAATGTATTTTTATAATTCCATAGTATTTTGTTTTTATTTGGTGGGTTAACTATTTGCCTATAACTGGGAACCTGAAAGGTGCTACTACCCCGGGTCAGAGTGGACCTGGGAACAACAACAATTAAGAGGTGGTTCCACGTTCTTCAAAAACTTCCAATCTCCCGATCAGAGACCTAGCTGCTGGATGTAGTTTATCGTCATACCCATGACTAACACATGGCTGGAATGTATTTCACCTAATGAGTGTGGTAAACCATAAACCATTTGAAAATGCTTCGATACAGAAATCGCTACGATGTTTGGATAGGTCACGATTTAACGAAACTCAACGAAATCGACCACTTTTGAATAAAAAAAGGATCACAGGCGATGAAAATTAGATGGTTTACAACAATGTGAAGTGGTAAGCGACATGAGTTAACATTTACAACTCTAAATCCCATCTCCACCCAACGAAGGAGTTTCTGTTTGTACACGATGTGGCAGATAACCCCACACACAATCATATAGGTAAGATATTAGTGTCAATGGTGTCTTCATCCAGATAATGTCTTACCATTTATGTGGAAGGTATTTCTACAGCAGTCTTTATGATGGCATTAGAAAGGCATTGTGTATTACGAGTTCCTTTCAAGAAATCAATCGATGAAATAAGCTAAATACTGTTCCCATTTGAACCGATTAAAAGGGAAGTCGATGAAAAACGTCCAGAATTGGCTTATCGGAAGCGATTCGTTTTCCATTAGACCATCGCCAGATCTCGTGTATCTTTGCAGAGCCAACAGAAATTGGTGCAGCTTGTCTGGGATGTTCTTTTACACCTGACCTTTCACCTTCAAATTACCACTTATTTCGATCCTTACAAAATTCACTTAAGAGCAAGATCTTCAATTCTCTGAAAGCCTATTAAAACCAGTTCATCATCCAGAAAGATGCAAAGTTCTGGCAAAATAGAATGATGAAGATGCTCCAAATATGACGAAATGTAGTGAAGCAAAATGATCTAAATATCCTCTTTGAAATTCATTTTAAAACGCCACGAACCTTTATTCCGAACCAATATATAACATTCAGAAGTTACTTTTATGTTAACCTATGTTATAGGTTATTTGTATTCAAAATAGTCTTTTGGTCATATAACGTTGGAAAAATTCCAATGATACGATTTTGAACCTAAACCTAACCTTTCAACTCGTTTCCCCCTCGCCCCCAAAAATTGTGTCATTATTTTTATCATGTCAAACCCAAAGTTACAAACTGAGTGAAATACCACATTTCCAAAATCAACCTGTCATACTGGATATATGCATCAACCAAAATGTTTATGCTAGAGATTTAAAAATCTGTTCTTATAACACGTAACATTGAGGAAACCTTGGAAATTACGCTTTACCCCGTTGCACACGTGGAGTGGTATTTCCCGGTAGAGTCGAGTTCTAATTCCCATTGAGTTCCTTGTATTCATTTACACGGAAATACTCTTGGGAAAGGTATGAATCCATCTCTTCCCTACTCCAGATATGGGTTAATTAGTAAAACTTATATCACGGTAGGCTGAACGGAGGAAGTAAATTACGAGGACGCTTTAAAGAATATGTTAACACCCCCCCCCCAAAAAAAAACATATCCAGAATCGAAAAATGATAGCTGACATTTCTTGAACACATAATGAGAAAGGAAGGTTTGAAAAATTTAACCCTCACAGGTCATATTGAGGGCAGAAGAGACAGAAGAAAGCGAATAAATAAGGGATGGGAAGTTTTGGAGAGCCATGACCGCCCATGTCTTGAAGAGAGGTAGAAGAATGATTGCACTGTTTGTTGCCATATATCTGCGAATAATTTGGAAACGTTATCGCCTCCGTGTGAAAATAAGACAGACACGCTTGTCAAGTTCTGTTAAATATAGATACACATCCTGTCGGTTGGGGTCAAGAATATGCCGACTGCATTCTGCCGCAGAGATGTAACCTACTCATAAATTAGGGGGCCAACATTTTAGTGTACCTATGTCTACGATTCTGACTCTCATGCAAAACCAAACTTATAGCGTACCATTTTGTCTCTCGTCCTAAACCCAAATCCGTGAGTATCATTCTATTTAGCAAAGAGACACATTTCAGTATTAAATTACCTATAAATTGATTGATGGATAGCTTCGTTTTCTACGGTTTATCAACCCCTTTGCAGGTTATTTAAGGCCAGAAAATATTTTTAGATTGTAAGAATTTGGGGGGTGAGTATCATAATGATTTAGTGATATAAGTTTTACTAATTAACCCATATCTGGAGTAGGGAAGAGATGGATTCATACCTTTCCCAAGAGTATTTCCGTGTAAATGAATACAAGGAACTCAATGGGAATTAGAACTCGACTCTGAAATTAACAATTCCAAGACATTATCCAAAACACCACCCGCACATCCAAGCTTACAGCTCATGGTATTCCCAAGCGGTCACCCATCTCTGTACTGGCCAAGCTCGACCATTCTTAACTTCGGCGATCATATAGGAACCAATGTTTAAACGTGTTGGGTCCATAAGCCAAAATAAAAGGTTAGGGAGGATTGATTGATTCCCGTTTTCTACAGCTTATCAACCCTTTGCAGGTTATTTAAAGCCAGAAAATATTTCTAGATTGTAAGAATTTTTTCGAGAAAATTATGGTTTATTGATACAAATCTAAGAGAGGGAGACATAGATCAATACCTTTCTCAAGGGTATTTGCGTGAAAATAATGACAACTGGCAATTGGAACTCGGCCGTTATCCATTATACGACCTGCACATCCAAGCTTACAACACCTGGTATTCCCAAGCGGTCACCCATCTAGGCACTGATCATGCTCAACTTTGCTTAATGGGTTAAAAAGTAAAATTCAGAGCAACAATGAACCCAGTTCCAAAATTAAGTTAAATAAGCAATCACTGTAAGTATCGCCAGGGCAGTCAAGAAACAGTTTAGTACTAAAGCATTTTAAACTTACTATTAGTCTTCATAGAAAAAGCAAAGGGACATCACTTACCTTATACGATGTTGGTGATTTAATTGGTGCTTGTCCGAACAGCCAGTCATTTCCCTGATCTCTGTTCAGTTCCCAGAGTGTATTATTACCGCCAGTCGCGAATGCTATGACAACTCTTAAAATGCCGACACCCACTCCATTCATGCTGTACCAGAAAGTTATACAGTTGCTTTGACCATATGTGGGGGGAAAGTCTTGGCTGACATACCAAGCTTTTTGGCCTGGGACTTTGGGGAAAGAGGCGTCAATGAAAAGATAAAATCCTGTGGAAAGAAAAATTACTTTTAATGCCTATGACGATTTTCTAAGATCCTTAGATATGGCACAAGGTCGAAAGTATATATATAAATTTCCAACTTTATATTATATATATATATATATATATATATATATATATATATATAAAAATCAAATTTTATATATGTTATGAAATCGATTAAGTCAGACAATTATTTAAAATATCTTCTGTTTCTATGTTATTTTTATAGATACACTATATTAAAAACAGAGATTTTACTTACATAAACTCTATCTATAAAAATAGCGTATAAACAGAAAGTACGTTAAATAATTGTCGGACGTAATCCATTTTGTAATATGTTGACATTGTTTATGTTAAAATATGTTTCGTGAGCAGAAATGATTGTTCGAGAAAAATCGTCGAAGGTGTGTGTTTATAAACAGTTATTCGGACTTTGCTAACCAGACGCTTCTCTGTGGCAGAATGGCTACAGCACGTCAGGCTCTATAACGGTTCTCATAAGGGTTAACTGCAAAGAGAACGCATATTTTCTCCGAAATTTCTCGAACATTGAGGCCGATAAATGTAATACTGTTTAATTAAAAACAGCATTTTCTTAAATAAATTATATCTATAAAAATAACATAAACAGTATATATATATATATATATATATATATATATATATATATATATATATATATAACATCTCGACTTCAGTGACTTTATCACCAACGTGACGTGACTTGCTCTCTGTCTTTTCATGGCAACTCTTTCGATGAGCTTTTCTATTTGTATGAATTTAAGCGTACAACTAAATTGTCAATTAGGTCTCGCCGTTTTGCTTTTGACCTAGCAAGATGCAATCGTTTCTTCTATTCTAACAGTTTATCTTCTCGCACCTCTCTTCTGTTGAACTCTCTTCCGATATTGTGTTTCTTTGCCACCTACAAAATTCTAACAATTAAATGCAAATTTGATCACCAATATCTTTCTTCCTGAAACCTGTTTATTGTCCTTTCGTCACTTATCCTCACTAAAGCTTTCCCTGACGACCCGCTTAGGTGAGACCTTGGTAGGTTTGTCTGGCGCTCTAGGTTTGACTAGGTCCGTTCTACTTTTGTATTGAGCACATTTTTAGTTAGTTGATTACTCGTATCGGGTTTTTTTATTTGGGATTTGGACCTGTATGTTGTACAATTATTTTCGACAGACGTTCATAGCTCTTTTTTTTTTAGCCTTTTTTCCTTCGATATTGATTTAATCATTGGCAAATCAAGAAACCGAGGGTTTTCCGAAACGAGTGTAGTTAGCCATATATATATATATATATATATATATATATATATATATATATATATATATATATATATATATATATGAAGAAATATAGTCTTAAAGTGTGCTATATTTATGGGATAAAGTGCTCAATATCAGAGATAGAGCGTGTGTAAATATAAAAGTGAACATAGAAGTCAACACTTAGAGCACTCGTGGCCCGACGATTGCATCTAGCATGAAACAGACTGTCGCCTCTAAGTGTTGACTTCTATGTTCACTTTTATATATATATATATATATATATATATATATATAAAATGGGAGAATTGACAATGAAGTCCTCTCTAATACTCCTATCACACTTTTTTGTTCAGCCTTCAGGAACAAGATCTTAAGAATGACCTGAAAGCATTTTGCAAGTATGGGTGCTTAGCAAATAAAACTACCAGCTTCAGTCACTAGGAAAATAGTGGTGACATTCCTGATGTATTAACGAGTGAAATAATTTCTGTGCTTCAGAATGTGAAACGCAGAAAAGAATAATAATAATAATAATAATAATAAAAACTTTGGTATTATGACATTACTTACGAACGTAAACAAACTCTTCTCAAAAGTAATTATCTGATTGGAAGTAAATGTCTCGCTGTTTTTAAATAAGTAAAATTTACACTATTTACATTATTCGGACTATTGTCCTCATCTTTGTCGCCATTTTTATTACAACGTTTCGACCGTTGTACGCTGCGGCCGTCTTCAGGTGGTTGGAATGTCGAACTGAACCCTTTATTTCGCTAACTGGGATAGAGTGTTCTAGTTCCACGTGCCATGTTTAATGGAAGTCAGTTATCGCCTGTTAATTCCCCTCTCCAAGTTCACCACTGCCTTAAACGGTTATTGAACTCACACTCTTTGGGTCCTGTCACTGGATCTAACTAACGCCTTTATCCACTGTGCCATGTGTCCGTTTTTTATTAGAAACAGAGAGAACTTCACTTTCAAACAGACCAATAGGTGAACACAAACGTCAACATTAGAAAAAAAAGTCTGATTCGCAATTATGCAAAGTTTCAATCTAGAACACATCAGAAATCAGCACCAAAACAAACGTTACTGCCAAGTTGCAGTCATTTTATATTAACAATGAAAATCGTAACTTTTCTACTTAATAAGCGAACTAAATGTTTGAGCAATAACTTTATACAAATAGAACGACAAATGCACAGAGTACAGCAAAAAAATAATCTTTGGTTGCCTACGAAAAGTAATTTGCTAAGATAAAACCCGCGTCAGTCATTAAATCACTACCAGAGAAGTTGATGTATTAGATAAATTAAGAATATATATTCTTAAGAATATGTACAATAACTGTATTGAAATAATTCGTTTACACCAGAGAGGATTCTTACACGAATTGGATTGATAAAAGATGGAGCAAAGGGATTCTTTGAAAGCATGGAAGAGAAAAATCAACAAATTCCCACCGGAAAAGTATCCCACTTCATTGTTTATTTCTTGTATCGTTGATAAAGGACACAGGGATGTCCGAAAATTCCGACTATAAAATACTTCTCGTCATGCTAAGACTTACTAATATAAAATAAATATTATTAGTCTTAAAACAATATTATCATTTTTGTTTGTTTTTTTTATATTAAATCTACGTATGAGCTGTGAAACAGCGAAACAGTCTGCCTGTGGATGACAAAAATATTGGCTCCTGAAAAAATTAATTTCGGTTGAGCTCTTTGGTTTGAGGTGTGAGTTTGTAAACAGTGACTATTTAAGCTAATGTTGCACGACTCTTCGGCAGAATTGAGTCACTGTCAGTCACTGTATGTTTATCTAAATCTAAAAATAAACACGCTAAAATTCACCTTCATCCCTGCCGTGAGCCGACGGCTTAGTGGTAGAAGTTCCGACTGACGCCAATTCAGTCGGGTTTCGACCCTAGCTAGAGGCAACCGGACGTCTAACCACACTGATGAGCTGTGAAACAGCGAAACAGTCTGTCTGTGGATGACAAAATATATATATATATATGTGCGTGTGTGTGTATGTGTGTGTGTGTACTTATCCATTTAAGAACTTGCTAACTACATAAAAACATGTGACCTCATACCAGTTGCTTTTTGTATAGTGTGGTCAATCACTGGACCTGTCTCTGGAGTTGAGGTTGCGCCTGACCCAACCATCCAATCGAAGTCGTCTCCTTCATGAGCATTCACCCAAGTACATCGACCATAATCAAAATCACAGTCACCTGTTAAAGAAATAGAAATCCGTTACGCTGCATACACAACACTGCCTATTAAAAATGTTAACGGCTTGGATCATTGTCATATCAATGCTCCATTTCGAAACAATTTGTTTCTCTCGAGAGGAAAATTAGAAAATTAGACTATATAAGTATCCAATAAATATTTATGTCTTCTTTATGTGCCGTGTCTCCTCAGGACGTAGACGATCATGGCTCTCCTCAACTTCCTGCCTCGTGGAGGCTCTTAGTAAATTTTGTCTTAATACTCCTAAACCCTGTTCCACCATCCATTTACTCAAGCACACTAAATATGTTATGCGTTGTTTTCCTGTCTCTCATCATCGACCTGTCGTGATTATCAAATTTTCCAAGCCTCACTACATCATTATGTACCCTAGAAACCACAACTATCTCTTCCTGATAAGTATAAGTTTTTATTTGTTTCCATCGTCGTTGTTCATGGGCTTGGTCCATGGTATCCTCAGCATCATTCTGTAGAACCACATTTTTGTTGCTTCAAGTCTCTTCATCCTCTCTGAGGAGATTGCCGAGCACTCATTTCCAAACAGGAGGACATATATCAGGTAACAGTTTAGTACTATTTTCGTTTAGTCATCTTTTTCTTGTTTGTAACGCATTTTTCTTTTTCTAATACTCAGCTTAGCTTTTGGAACGCATCTTTGGCTATCCCAATGCGTCTTCGGATATATAAAGGACTTAAACATATACTACCTCCTGGCATGCATATACCGCACCCAGGTTAAAATTGGCATTGTCCTCTCAGCTGGATATCTTGAATATCCTGGTATATGTAAAATTGATTAAGTTAGCTTCATGATTAAAAATTGCCTTTGCTTATAAAATTAACGATACAACAAAAGAATTAAAATTGACTATATCGACGAGTGTGGATGCGCAGGTGGTGTAACGGATATCAAATCAGCAAGTGAAACCGGTGAGCCGAGTTCAGATTTCGGGCTAGCTTTGCTTGTAGAAATCAATCTTTTCCCCGCTTCCGGCTATGGATTAAGTCGCAGGGTAGACTGTGCTCTCTAGCTTTGGGTGATAACCAGTCTGAGAAAGAAAACTGAATTCCAAACAGCGGACAAGGCAACGGGAAACTACAGGACTCTTTCCCAAGGACGCATGATAATTCACAATTAATAAAGAAAAGCCATGATCTCCCACGTTCTGAAGGGAGATGTTTTGAACAAAAACAAATAAACTACTGGTAGCATTAAATTTATGTCTTTTTTAAACATGAAGGACGCTATATCGGAAAAATCTATATGCCGTGTCTTTTCATGACATGGGCGATCATGGCTCTCCACAATCTCCTATACCTTGTAACTCTTAACTATGTGTGTCCCTTTGTCATTCCTCTCACCTCAGGTTCCTTCAACCATTCATAAAAGCTCGACCATTGCCTTCACCAATCGCCTTTGTCTTCAATATATCCCGTGGGTGTCAAATTTTCCAAGCTTTTTTTCCTTATTGGAAATATCAGCTCTCTTTTCGTTTAAGTATGTGTCGCTCTTTTGGGTTTGTATAAGCGTCTCGCTTTCCGGTATGCGCATAAGCCTCTCTCTTTACGGTAACCGCATAAGCCTCTCTTTTTTCGGTAACCGCGTAAGCCTCTCTCTTTTCGGTAACCGCGTAAGCCTCTCTCTTTTCGGTAACCGCGTAAGCCTCTCTCTTTTCGGTAACCGCATAATCGTTTCTCTTTCCGGTAACCGCATAAGCCTCTCTCTTTCCGGTAACCGCATAAGCCTCTCTCTTTCCGGCAACCGCCTAAGCCTATCTCTTTCCGGCAACCGCCTAAGCCTATCTCTTTCCGGTAAACGCATAATCGTCTCTCTTTACTGTAACCGCATAATCGTCTCTCTTTACGGTAACCGCATAAGCCTCTCTCTTTCCGGTAAACGCATAAGCCTCTCTCTTTCCGGTAACCGCATAAGCCTCTCTCTTTCCGGCAACCGCCTAAGCCTCTCTCTTTCCGGCAACCGCCTAAGCCTATCTCTTTCCGGTAAACGCATAATCGTCTCTCTTTCCGGTAAACGCATAAGCCTCTATCTTTCCGGTAAACGCATAAACCTCTCTCTTTCCGGTAACCGCATAAGTCTCTCTCTTTCCGGTAACCGCCTAAGCGTCACTCTTTGTTCCCATTCGTTTCTTACACGCTCTATGCATGGAATTCCCGGCATACTGTAGAACCGCATTTATGTTGCATCTTGTTTTCCTTTCATTTGTGATGAATTTGAAAAATATAGAATAAAAAATTTACCTCCGATTTCACATTGTTCAGCGTTAATGATGACGTCGTCAAGAGCAATGTCTCCTTTGAAACCTTTCCCAATGACACCTTCGAATATCAGCTGCAAAAAAAATATAACAAAATTTAGTACCAAATTTCATATATTTAAGTATTTACAACACACACGAATTTATTGAACGTGCGAAGAGTGGGTCGGGCGTGCCGAGTTCAAACTCCAGCCGAGTTCATTGCGTTCATTTGCACACGGATACCCTTTTGGAAATCTATGGCTCCATCTCTTCTCCCACAACTTATGAATTAATTAAAATATGGCTACAACCCCAGCACGCTAAGTATTGCTATTGTGGTTTCTCTAACAAGTAGGTTTGGGATTAAGTTCAAATCACGTTAAAACACCGGTTCCCGCACGGTAGACATTGTCTGGTCAGTACCTAGATGGGAGACCGCTTGGAAATACCAGCTTGCTCTAAGTTTGGGTGGTGTAATGGGTTTATTATGTTGACTTAGGTACAAATACCCATTGGGAAATAAATAAGTATAAATCCACCTGTTTTCCCACAGCTCTGGGTCAATTAGCTGAAATTCTATCATGAAATCATTATTATTTAAAATATATTTTCTGACTTTAAATAACCTAAAAAAGTTTGAGAAGCCGTAAAACAAAATCAATCAATTAATCAATAAAAAAAATAGTGTACCAGTTTTGAATACAGTTTTCCTTCTCCTAGCCTGGTTACCAACCAAGAACTCCG
The DNA here is from genome assembly GCA_964036315.1 of Acanthosepion esculentum. Taxonomy (NCBI): domain Eukaryota; kingdom Metazoa; phylum Mollusca; class Cephalopoda; order Sepiida; family Sepiidae; genus Acanthosepion; species Acanthosepion esculentum. The sequence continues at coordinate 102,944,491 of OZ038484.1, forward strand.
TCTGCTCTGCTATGTAACCTATAGCTGGGGAAAAAGGTATTTGTATGAAAGTGAATGCTATTAACTCCACCGGAATTTGAACTAGACACGGCGATTTCAATCTCGGCGCCGATAACGGCTACGCTATGCACGCATTCAACAAACCACGCGACATTATCTCTGTTACGTTAACTGTGGTCCATTTACCATTTCAATTTTAATATAAACGGTGCCAGTCCGTGTTAAACATGTTCACCGTAGTCCGAATGTAGAAATCCAACGTAGTAAGTAATTTGTTCAATGAAACAGCACCAATGTCTAGTAGCAGCTATTCAGGAATTCTTAAGTTCTTCCATATCAGAGGTTGGCAGTGGATATTCGGAGAGAAAACAAAATGGCCGCCTTTATACACGCCGGATTGAATATTCCACGTCTTCTGATTGGTTAATCTTCTATGGGTGGACTATAAAATGAGTCAGCTCATTTTGGTTTGCTTACTAGTACACAGGTATCCAAAAAAATGTAACAGTCCGCGTAAATATCTCAAAGGTTTTGAACATTTTAAGAACCATTAGAGTAAGCTAATCTTATAAACAACTCAAGCCTGGCTTGTGCGAGAGGTGGTTGCGTATTTTCTGCTGACAGAAGTGTTCGAAACTTGAGTTCTCAAATCGATGGTCAAAAATAGTTTCGAGCGAGTGAAACGTGTCGGTCTCGGCATGGACAATCCTTCTTCTAACCACATAGACTGGCACTACAGAATCACAAAGAAGTGTATCGGATAAGGGGCCACATCTCTACAGTTGTTATATAGCACATGTGACAAGAAGAGAAAATATTGACACAATCGAGATGCTGATTTCCCACACTACTTCAAACAAAAGGTACTTATCAATACTGGAACGATTTTCTAGAAAGATTGTTTTAAGGCAAGATTTTATATATTTCAAACGAGGCTTGCAGTGGTTACTCGGTCAATGAATATTGAATGTCTCCTCATGAGGAATCGGTTAATATTAATATTACAATTACCATATTCTAACTTTAGTAAGAATTCATAAAGAATGTTACCTGATAGGGATTTTCGGTTACAAGTTTTGGCAGTTCCATCTGTGCAAGTTTCCAATTTGCTCCTTGTTCACCAACGATGTGAAGGTAGTTATCCGTATCGTAAGTTGTATTGTTCGAGTTGTGAATGCGGACCTGTTTTAAAAATGACGAAACAAAATAACATGCTTAATCTCGCAGTCGTCTGGAATTAAATGAACTTTAAGATAATGTATTTTCGTTATTCTTCATTAGACCCTGATTTATTGAGAGGGTTGTACTCTTCTACCCTACCCCGCAAAAAGCC
>OZ038484.1:102953323-102963323 GCA_964036315.1 Acanthosepion esculentum
TCGGTATGTTGCCGTTTCCTTCTGCGGTAGACTGGTTGCTAACCAAGGTTGTAGAGTCAAGTATGTCCTGCTATTTAACCCATAGCTGTAGAGAGAAGAGATGAATTTATACCTTTCCCACCTTTCTTGCAGGATAGAAAAATGAGCTTCAAGTCGATAGAATTAATAAAACTCCTTGTGTGACATGCCGTTCATCTTTTCAGACGATCAAGTCAAGAATTCTTTCTTACTGTAACGTAGAAGGCATTATTACACATCTAATATTATTTGGAAAATTGACAGGTGTCATTAAATAATTACACTTTCTCTAAAGATGTTACGAATAACTAAAAAGCTCACGGTACCCTGACGATTATTTTGTGGAGACAGGTTAATAAATTTCTTGTCCTTGATTAGTAAGCGACCAAACACAACCCCCAATGCGTTGTAATTTAAGGAGGAGCTATAATATCTACCTATGATCTCTTTAAGCTAGAAGATCAGAGATTCTGTCTTACTGATGGTAATGTGCCACCTGTTATTATAGCACAAATGCTTCTTGGAAAGGAGATGAGTGTTGCCTTCAAAAAGCATCGGCCACGGGTATCTGTTTGGAGAAATCCCGGCTTCTGGTATCCGTTCGGCGACTTTGGTCTTTGGTATCCCGGGGGGGTGTACCCCGGCCTCTGGTGTCTGGTGGAGAAAATTGCAGCCTCTGGTATCCGTTCGGTGACCCCGGCTCCTGGCCCCTGTTTGGTGGGGATTAAGCCCCAAGCGCTGGATTCCGTCTGGTGAGAGACCCGATCACTGGATTCCGTCTGGTGAGAGACAACGGTCTCTGGATTTCGTCTAGTGGCAGACCCGGGCCTCTGGATTCCATCTGGTGGGAGACCCGGGCCTCTGGATTCCATCTGGTGGGAGACCCGGGCCTCTGGATTCCATCTGGTGGGAGACCCGGGCCTCTGGATTACATCTGGTGGGAGACCCGGGCCTCTGGATTACATCTGGTGGGAGACCCCGGCGGTGTATGTTTGAGAGGGAATGCTCAGAGCCCTGATGTCTCTCGAGTCGTTTGTGGGAAAGCCCGGCCTATTCCCCCACCCACTCGAAAACTCATGCCTATAAATTCAGCTACAAAGTACTCATCGATATTCTCCCTCCGAAAATACTGGTCTGTATTCTTTTCCCCGAATATCCGTATACAATTTTACACTTGCGTTTATTTTTCGTCACACATTACACCTTGTGAGCAAATATGTCCTCCCAGATTAGAACAATTCCCGCGCACAAAAAGAAAGCTATTGATAATGGAAAATTTACTCTTGCGTCAATGCTTTTTTTATTTTAATTAATTTCGAACATACAAACCTTTGCACAATCCATTTTGTAAGGTGATATCATCGACAGCAATGTCTCCCAAAAACTTATGATCTTTGACCCCTTCAATAACGACCTGCATTTTGAAAAGAGAGGAAAATAAATTTAATAATATCGTAAATATAATATGTGTCTTCTCGCAAATTTATTAACGTATTCGGAATTTTTTCGGTTATTTTCAAATGTAAGAATATTTGAAGAATTATTGCAATAATTTTGTTGGCGTTATTCCTTATTTGCCAAATCTACACAAGGGAGATAAATCTTATGCAAGTGTTTTCTTTAATCGTATCGAATGGCAGGAGCTTCATATGCGTAGATTCATTGAACACTTTCGACCCAACAACATATTTTATTTTAAAAGAAGGTTTAATAAATATCGGAATGCAGTCTTCTGAATATTAATTTTTTCAATCCAAAGTCTCTATAATTGCTCCTGGCTTCAGTCATGTAGCTTCCCCATATCTTTTGTATAAATATTTTCATTGTAATTGCTCTGATAGATTTTGCTCTATGGTACCTAGCCTTTATGAATTTAAGCGGAGTACTAGACTGGCAACAAGATTGCTGTTTCCAGGTCCACCATGACCATATTAGCACTGTTAGAGTCCCAGCTATATTTTTATAGTAAAATACCAACAATACATTTTAAAAACCAGAATAACCAACAATACATTTTATAGCAAAATGGCCAACAATACATTTTATCTGTAGTTGTTTAAAATGTAGATTCCAGCATTCAATAACCCATAGAGGTTGATATGCTGCTAAACGAAATCAGTCAACCAAACAATCAACACTAAAGAACTCTTTCATGGCATTAATCCATATAATATCCGACAATTTCTTTAAAAAAAAAAAAACAAATCCGGAAAACATTTTTCGCTATCCCTATGCTTTCTTTCCGTCGTCTGTTGCTATAATACCCTATTAGTTAAATGTCTATACCGGCTCGATTTTGATGCCCCGAATCCGTGTACCTCGTGGCTTAGGCTCGACCACGACTTTTGTAACACAATTATTACTTATACTGTTAAGCGTAACAGAATTGACTTCAGATGATTGGCTTTATATCGAGCACTGACGCTGAAAGAGATAAGCCACAGTTTTCAAATTCATATGCAGAAGCAACCTTGTCGATTTTCTCTTAAATTACCATGTCGTCAAGATTTTTTTAAAATGTTGTTTCTTTTGTACTTACCTTAAACGTAGCTGTGACATTGAATTCAACTTTTCCCAAATTCCATGTGGCTCCTTGCGTTCCCGATTTTGTCCATACTGCTAACTGGTCGTTGACTTCAGTGATGATGTAAATATTGAGACTACCAACATTGGAACCGCGCATGCTGTACCAAAATCGCATACATTTCATCCCAGGAATCATATTGTTTCCAATGAATATCAGCTTAGCATTTTTCGAATGTCGATTACCAGATGCTTCCAAATACATATAATGGCCACCTAGAATAAAAGTAAAGCATAGCAAAATAGGAGGTTAATTTTATGTTATTTTCTACGAATTATCAACCCATTGCAGGTTATTTAAAGCCAGAGAATATTCTTAGATTATAATAATTTTTGGAGATGATACCGATTTATTGATACGAGTTTTACTCAGTCAGTTATGTATCATGCGTGATACACGCTTAGGCGATCATGTATCTTTGGATACATGACTGACGAGGCAGATTTTGTTCCCGCAGTTGGTTGCCACTTCTTTCTGCGGTAAACCAGTTGCCATCCAAGGCTATAGAACCCGGTCTGTCCTGCTATTTACCCATGGCTTGGGGGAGATGAAGCGGATTCATACCTTTCCCAAAGGTATTAGCACGTAAGTGAATGTAATGGATTCGACTGGAATTCGAACTCGGCTCCCCGATTCCTCAGCCGCTATCCATTCCTCCACCGTGCCTTCTCAAGTTCTACTCATTAACCCAAAGTTTGGGGGAGAAGAGGTGGATTCATAGCTCTCCCAAAGGCATTTGCGCATAAGTGAATGAACCGAACAGGAAATGGAACTCGGATCTCCAATTAAGAATTCTGAGCCATTATTCGTTACACTATACGCACATGCAAGTATTGCAAAGTGATCATCCATCTAGGTATTGATCAGGATCGACGTTGCTTAACTTCGGTGATCGTACGGGAAACTGACGAATAAGAAGTATTGGTGGGAATATTTAAGTAAAGGTACTGATTCCCACCAAAAATAAAGGACTACTTTGGCGTAAAGGGGTAGACAGAGATTGTTAGCCTTGGTTGGCAGTCTGTCTACAACACTGTTTTGCAACCCCCTTTCATGGCGCATTTATAGAATAAAAACTTCGGGGCGCCCTTTAAGCTTTAACAAGACAAAATTAGTCATGAGATTTGAAAATAATAAAGAAGTCCCCTGAAATAAGCATTTATTTTTAAGATATTACATTTCTTGGAGCCTCTAGCTTTTTAAAAAATAAAGTGTATTTTTTAATGCAAAAGTAATTCATAAATTACTGTTAACTTGGGTCGCACCTAGCTAACTTTCAGGGCGTAATAGTGCACTTGGGCGCAGCAGTTGAGAAACGCTGGTCTATAAGGATCAGTCAGTTATGTGCCATGCTTAGGCGATCATGTATCCTTCGATACATGACTGATACACGAAGCGTCTTGACAGAGGACGGTAAGTGCGACACTGAGATCTGCAGACGTTCTGGGATGGCCAAGGACACATTCCAAACGCAGAGATTTGTTTCTTTCTGTTCTATTTTACGAAACCGAATGTTGGACGATTTCCTCAAAGATGAAGAAGAAGCTCGAGGCGACGGAGATGTGGTTCTACAGAAGGATGCTAAGGATATCATGGACCGAGCATGTGAGCAACGATGAGGCCTTAGAGAGGATTCAAACAAGGAGAAGGCTTTTACTTAACACCAGAAAGAGGCAGATGAAGTTTCTGGCACACATAATGAGGAAGGAGGGCCCGGAGAACCTGATACTCATGGGTCAAATAGAGGGAAAGAAAGACAAGGGAAAGCAGTGCGTGATATACCTGACGAGATTGAGTAGTGGATGACAGAACGTGCTCTGTGGGAGGAAGCGGGGGGACGGAGCTTGCTGAGAGTTGCAAGGGATAGAGGGAGTTGGATCCATGATCGCCTACGTCCTGAAAGGACATGGCACATAAAAAGAAAAAGAAGTTATACCAATTGAATATGCCTACTGGTGTGTGTTGTAGATTGTTTCCTATGCAACGCATATAGAAATATATTACGGTTAGTGTCTCAGAATACAGGTAAATGGTGTGAACTTAAGTAGTTTTGACACAAGTTATCGTACATTATATCCTAACTTCATTTACCGGTAAGCCTTAGTTTTGGGACACTGGTATCCTACCGTATGTTTGGAGTTGGACTACAAGGTAGGTATCTGCCGAACTCAGAATTTTGAGTTAAAATCTTAAGGTAGATAACTTATACGCCGCAATTTACGGAAATCAGTTTTTCGTAATCCATCTTGTTGAATACAACATTAAGAATTTGACTAACAGATTTTCTCTTCGTTTCAAGGGGTACTGAGATTTTTTTTAGCGTTTCATATAGCGAAATAATTTTGATTGTCTGTTTTATTAATACAGGACAAATATCCGTGTAATGGAAGAGATTACTTACGCCCAGTTGTGTGATCACCTTGGGGTCCAGTCTCTTTGGATGGAGTGTAGCCTTGATTTCTTGTCCAATCGAAATCATCGGCGCTACTTTGAGCCCATCCACAAGTTCCTTTTTCAAAGGTGCAATTAAAAGTGTTGTCTCCTGAGGAAGAAAAAGAAGAAAAAATCGGACGAAAAGAAATAGCTATAACTGTTATATAACGATAAAAATGAATAAAAAATAAATAAATAAATATTCTGGCATCGTGCTGTATTTAACGAGGCATCACAGTTGGCTTACAAGAAGCCTTGTCTCTTCGTTCGTGAAAAGAGTTTGCGTTTTTATAACCACTTGTAGAATCACAATGAATTTGAAGGAAACACACTTATCGAACATTCAGTTGTTCTATGCAATAAACGAGAAATTGTAAAACGCTTAAATTTTTTTAATTTTCTTTATTTTATTGTTGCTTTCTAACACGAATTTCTTTGTCGATACGTTAATGACTGTTAAAATATAGAATATAAATTTAGTATTCACTAGGGTGATAAAAATGATAAGTCGAGAGCTTGTCTTACATGGGTGACGTTTTAGCTAGTTCGGTCACTGAAGTATCGTGGATAAGCAAGGCACAAATTTGGTGAAAATTTAATAACGAAAATTGCTAATCTCAGAATTTAAAGGTTGAAAATTTTAAATATTTATAGACCAGTTTGTTCCAGTTGTTTGTTTGGTAAACCTGTGATGACGATTTTCAAAAGTTTGGTAGGCAAGATAAGATTAAGCTACCGAATATAGATGCCGAGCCTCTGTTACGATTTCCTGTCGTGTATGAGTACTTTTAGAATCAAGGAGTTTCTTTTGAGAAGAAATTAATGCAACACTTAGAGTATTTCAATGCATATAACTTTATGTAAAGAGAAAACAGACATGTCTAACTTTCATCTTTATTTGCAATAAATAAGAAATGGCAGGATATTTAATTCTTGGTTAACTTTCTTGATCGACACGTTTTCAACTATTAAAATAAACAGCGTGAATTTGGTATTAAAGAAGCTTCCGGTGAGATATGAACTCGAAATCTATAACTCTGATCACGTCTTCCACGGGCGAAGTTTTAGCTGGTACATTCACTGAGGCATCATGGATAACTAGGCTCAAGATTGGGAAAAATTTAATAATGAAAATATCTAATCTCAGAATTCAAACAATTTAGGTTGCAGAAAAATTATTTATTCATAAAACGGTTTGTTTCTCTTAAAAGTTAAGTGTTTCCTTGGATAACGATGTGACGGCGAGTTTCACGACTATGGAATGAAAATCATCAATCATCTAGAACGGATACCGAGCCTCTCTTTCTGGAGGCAATGATTGCTCCCTCAAATAATTGAAACACTTGAAATACCATCTGACACTTACCCGAAATGATTGGCGGATTTGTGGTCGTTATCACAAGCGGGGGCGTCATGGTAGGAATGTAGACAGCAGCTTTTCTTGGCGAAAAGCCACACCCATTCTCCCTCACGTAAAGATCATCAACAGCAATATCACCGTACTTCCCTCCCACACTGCCGTCGATGACAATCTATAAGAAAAAAAAATTACTCCATAGTGTTATCGAAACTAACAATGAAACAAATTAAGAGAACTATGGAAAGATGAACGATTTTATGTCTACGTGATGTCAAGTAATAAAAGTCAACATGACTGTCAAGTCAACATGACTGTCAAGTCAACATGACTGTCAAGTCAACATGACTGTCAAGTCAACATGACTGTCAAGTCATGGACTCTCAGGTGTAAGCTTTTACTTCAATGAAAGCATTTTAACTTTCAAACTCGTTCAAAATTTACGATTTATGTAGTTAACATTTTTTACGGAAGCCGAGATGTGCCAAGCAATCCGTGTTAAGTGAGTTCTACATTGCTTATCGTCTGTTGTTAGGCAAGATGTAGTATTTGCATTTAATTGTTTTGAACCAAATTCCGTAGACAAATCGCGATAGATTCGATTATCTATTGGCTTGGCGTAAGGGAGGAGGTCACAACTTCAGTGCAGAGGTTAGAGGGCGACAAATTTTATTTTTATATTCAATCATTTCACACCAAGCAAGGCGATAATGTCAAGGTTTTACAGGGAGTGTTAGAGAATCAGAAGTCTTTAGTATAAAGAATGGACAATAAAAGAACGGGTAATCTGTTTATATTTCTGAGATGAGGTATAATGTACACTATTTACATTATTCGGACTATTGTCCTCATCTTTGTAGCCATATTACCCCAGCGAGTGAAATAAAGGGTTCAGTTTGACATTCCAACCACCTGAAGAAGGCCGAAGCGTACAATGGCCAAAACGTTGTGATAAATATGGCAACAAAGATGAGGACAATAATCCGAATAATGTAAAAAGAACAGAGTTCCGGAAGACAGAAGATGTCGATTAATGTTGCATTTAACTTATTTAAATTTTAAGTGGTAAGGAAGAAAGAAGCCGGAAGTGAGTTCCACAGCGAGAACTGTGGGAAAAGAGACTATTAGAATAGAACCTACAGTTACATCGAGCTAGTTAAACTGTAAAACGGTGGGATTTAGTAACACGCTTAAATTCATGCAGTCTAGGCACCAAGGATTATGTTCATCAGAACAATTGCCATGAAAATATCTGCAAAAAAACAAAAAACGGAAGGCATGTATATGTAGATAAATATACCATTCGTCTGGGCATTGAATATTACTTTCATATTTAGCGTGGTGCTCCCACTATATATCTCGAGATACTTGATCAAATCAAAAGAAGGGTGTGTAATGTAAATGTGCACGATAGATTCTGGCGAGAAAAATCGTCTGGCATGACAGAGTAAACCAACTTTCCTAGCAGTAGACCTAGCAATTGATTCAATATAATCACTCCAGTGCGTGTCAGTAGAAAACGTGAGAGCCGAAAAAGTGCAAAGAGTTGCTCTCATGGAGGCTAGCATCAGCTATGCTGATGGAAAGGTGAAAAGGTACTCTAGGGTGATTAAATAATAGTAGCGTCAGAATGTACAAGCCATTAAAGGACACAGAGATGCAAGTACCGAATGTGGCATGTATGGGAGCGGATGCACGTGTTAACTTGGAACAAAATTTGACGACGTTCTTCAGCACAAGATAGACAATGACTGTCAGAGAATAAACAACCAAAACATTATGAAAAGAGACAAAAGAAGACAAGGATATTCGAATTGAAAACTACAATGAAATATTCTTTAATGGCAATATTCTTTAATGCCAATATATATTTGAAAAAGTTAATAGCAATGGTGGCATCCTAAATTTCCAGGAACCGGTTTTATAAAAGTTGGTGATCTTCAAAAACCTATTCTGCTTATTTTCATTTCAAGGTCAGAATGGAAAAAAAATCACTTCATAGTATAAAAAAAGAATTAAACCATTTTGATAATTTAATTAGAAAAAAAAACATTTATTTAGTAACATATTTCCAGATTGAAAATCAGTTCAGAAGTATGATGATTTTTGAGTCCAATGTCAACAGCTGTGTTATGTTTTCTTACATTTGAACTGAATCCCTGCAGTCCGAAAAGTACAATAGAAAACCTATCAAATTTATGACTAGAAAATTCGCCATATTTTTAACTTCAAAACGGTAGGGGTGAGTGCCTGTTAGTTTCACTAGGCGCGAGAATGTTACTAACATGTTACAGAGATTATCGGCTATTAATATATAAGATTATTTTCGGATAATCCAAGAACCGGTTTGCTAAGCTTTTATAAATTTAAGAACTGTTTCGCACGAACCGGTAGGATACCACCACTGGTTAACAGCTTCGAGAAATGTAAGGGGAAAAGTAGTTGAAACTGCGTTTGCAAACTTTTTGCCTGGCCAATAATAAATATGTTGCAAAACTCTTTAGTAAAATGACTTAACTAAACTTGTTTTTTCCCTGTTCTATTTTAGTCCTTGAGTTGTTGGGGTTTTTTGTTTTTGTTTTCCTTCTCTCAGTGGAGTGTAGAATTACGGATGATAACCGCTGTTATTTCATTCAAATTGAAATTAACCAACATTTTTTTTTGATAGGATAAAATGAAAAAAAGATGTGATACATGATCAGTTATTTAGTTTACTCGATAGAATGACGATTAAAAATCGTTGCTTAAGGCCATGTCACTTTGAAAAACCGGTTCCCGGACAATCACCGAAGTTAAGAAACGTCGAGCCTGATCAGTACCAAGAGGTGGCCGCTTGAGAATACAAGGTGCTGTAAGCTTGGGTGTGCGGGTGGTGTAATAGACAATGACTCGCAATTGTCATTCGAAGGGCCGAGTTTCAATTCCAGTCGGATTCGTTATATTCACTTACGTGCAAATATCCTTGGAAAAGATATTAATCCACCTCTTCTCCGTTCAGGTATATGCGTTAAGACTTGCATCATTAAAACATCATTATCTCAACAAAAATTCTAACTATCTAGAATTATTTCCTGGCTTTAAATAACCAGCAAAAGATTGATAAGCTGTGGAAAACGAATCAATTTAAAATTGTTTTTTTCTCCATCCTCTGTGTGTTTTATAAAAATTTCTTCAAAGTTTTTCAATTTTATTCTGGTCAATTAAGGCTCAAATTATTGGCTAGCCCTAAATTTCCATTTTACTGTCTCTGTCCGTAACCCATTAGAGTCGTAGAAGCACCACATTTACTGGTGCCATGACATATGGTTTATCTAGTCGTCAATACTCCTCAGGCTGGTTGCTTTCTCAAGACAAAAGAGCTGAGTCTGCCCTGTTATTTAACCCATAGCTAGAGGAAGATGGATTCATACCTTTTCCAAGAGCATTAGTGCATCCGTTTTAATATCTACTGAATGACAAATCTTTTATACCAAAATTATACCTGGAAGTCTTCCTTCGCAGCCGGAAGTGGTACTTGCCCATGATGCCAATAAGATCCTTGGTTTCCGGAAAGACGCCAGTAAGTTGTCTCGACGTTATTTGCAGATTTGACAGACACGGTCAGGGAT
>OZ038484.1:102972948-103160448 GCA_964036315.1 Acanthosepion esculentum
GGACTTATCAGTCACAAACGTGCCTGCAATTGACGTGTACAGACTCTGTTGATCTTTGCTTTATATATATATATATATATATATATATATATATATATATATATATGTAAAATGTAAAAATACATATAGCGTGTAAATAAAATGTGTTTATTTTGTTATGGTCAAATATTTCAATACGATATAAAATTGTGATCTTTCATTATCAAACCAGGTCTACGAATCAAAACTAACTATTAAGTTAAGACCTTGAGTTTCAAGTACCATGTTTTTAGTTACGCAAAACGAACCTAAATTCCCTCTAGCTGCGCACGTGAATATTATCATTCAGCAAATAAACCATTAGATTGCAAGTATTTTTCATGCATTGATGAGAACGAATTCTTTAATTACGCGAGATTCTGTGTGCGCATATAAATGCATAAATTAATTGATTAGTTGTTACCTGCTGTAGTTTCTTTTGTGTGGTCATTTAAAGGTCCTGTACGAGGAGTCATCGTTTTTCCATTTTGAACAATCCAGTCAATGTTGTTGGCCGGATCATTTTTCCAGAAACACAAGTGACCACGTTCAAAGTCACAAGATCCTTAGAAGAAATAAAGATCAATGTCATTACAAAATAAAGCTGCATGCTTATATGTCATTAGTCGTAATTAAATGCTCTATTTACAGAACACAGGCGCTTTTTAAAAAAGGGGGGGCTTGTAGGAAAACAAAGGCTGAGATATTAAAATAGATCAAATTTTAGTTAAAGACTTACACAGGGATTTTATATTTAGACTAATTTGCTTATTTTGCATTGAAAATTGTTAAGGATTGTTTTTCAAAAATTTTACACAAAACCAATAATAACAGTATTTTAATTAAATGTCGATCTCAATGTATAATAGTCATATATAAATAGTGACTGGCAGTCCCTGTCAAAATTTCAGTTTTCTATTCGAATTTTTAATGAAACCCGTTATCATATCAAGCTTATTTGGCTATGATACATGTGCCCGATATACTTTTATAAGACAAGATGAATATATTGGACTGTATGTACCCTGACGTTATTTTTCAGGCCATGGGCGAGCATGGCACTCCACAGTTTCCTGTCTTATGTAGCTCTTAAAAAATTGTCTTTTTGTGTCCTAGAAAATTCAACTGTCTCTTTCTGATTGTAAGTATAAGTTTCCTTTTTGTTACCATTTTCTCTAAAACTTCGTCACATATTCGTAGTATTTTCAGCATCCTTCTGTGGAACCACATTTTTGTTGTCTGAAGTCTCTTGTTCGTCCAATATTCACTGCGATATAAGATTTATATATGTTTTTAAAAATAATTTTACCCTAAACAAGGCCACTAAGACTCAACTGGTTACTGAGAGTGAAAAAGAATGAACAGATTTTAATGAAGAAAAAGAACGACAAAAGAACAGGGTTTAAGATAGAAGATGGTGATTGACGTTGCATTTAAATTTTTGAAGATCGTGTGGGTGGAAACCGGGAGAGAGATCCACAGACAAGAAGAGAAATTATTAGAATAGGACTTACGGTTTTATCTAGCTAATTCATCAGGAATTAGAATTTATTAAGAAAATATTTTGTGACAATGGGTATCTTTGAACGTGACGCAATCAAGCTTTCTTGCTAAAATTACACAGTTCCATCAAACAAACAAAAAATAGATACTGAAAAATCTCCTGTGTATTTAAGATTGCCATAAATTGAAGGTTGATATGAGATTTTTATAAACAATTCTCTGCAAGCAATAGGTATTGTCATTTTGTAGTCAAGTCATGTTCACGACCGATGTTAAAATGAATTCGTAAAGATAGCCTATCTATCTTTCGAACAAGTTCCGTAATATATCCATTTAAATGTCAGTGTGAAGCTGACTAGATAGGTAGACTCAATTAGCTATTCGAGAAGAGAATTTCCCAAAATGTTCCAGCATGCATTAGGAATAGTCGACTTGGAAATTCTGGCAATGCACATCGTTTTTCTGTGAACATATTTTCTCACTTTTGAGTGCATCCCTTGAAAGTTCTTGAGACAATTTATCGAGACAACCTAGGGGTCACTCTTTCGAATAACCCTCTTGTTGATTTACATAAATGACCTCAGATAATTTGTAAACACCAGCCGATGATCCGACTATATACGGGTGCACCTCTAAAACTATTGATGATCAGAGATTGGCAGCTGATCTCTCTTCCGCTCTAGCACGATCTACCCAGTGGGGAAAAACTGTCTGGTTACATTCAATGCCTCGAAAACCAAACTAGTTATATTCTACCATCGTCGATCGGACCCCGATTTACTGTCAGTTGCGATGAACGGATGTCCCCTCGGAGAAGCCCCGTGCCCAGAGAGACGATTGGACCTGATTACAAGTGAAACTCGTACATACGAGCGGTCGCTAAAGATGCAGGTAAAATGGTCGGTTTCCTCTACCGCTCCAGTAAGTACCTGACTCCACATGCTATCCTCTACCTTTACAAGGTCCAGATCCGACCAAGAATGGAGTCAGTCAGTTATGTGCCATGCATGATACACGCTTAGGTGATCATGTATCTTTCGATATATGACTGCAGTAGATTGCCATTTCTTTCTGCGGTAGACCACTTGCCATCCAAGGCTATAGAAACCGGTCTGTCCTATTATTTACCCATATCTGGGGGGTGAAGAAAAAGATTCAGACCTTTCCCTGGAGTATTAGCACGTGGAGTACTGTTGTCATATTAGGGTGGGAGCTTCCCAAATTGCACTTTCTTGCCTTCATAATCTAAAAGCGTGGTTGACGAATTATATTCCATCCTCCAACCTCTCTCTCTCTCTCTCTCTCTCTCTCTCTCATACACACACACACACGCACACGCACACACGCACACACACGAGATGTTGCAAGACTTTCACCGTTCTATCGCTACTTTCGCGGAAAGTGCTCGGACGAACTACATTCTTTGGTTCTGCCAGTTCTAACCTTCACGGCAAAGACCCGCCATGCAACTTACATTGGAGCAAACCACCCACATTCTCGCTGTATTCCATCGATAAGAAGTAAGTTCCACTAAAACAGCTTCTTCCCGCAAACATCTACTCTGTGGAACTGACTCCCAAGATGATTTTTCCCCGATCACTGCAATCTTAACAGATTCAAATCTAGGGTTAACTGTTATCTACCATATCCCTACAAAAGGCCCCCTAACGTAACCCTCTACCTCGAGTGGAACCCGGGCCTTGCCGACAAAACCTATTTTGTGTAAACGAAAAGAATGGTTGTTGGATCTCGTTGTGATCTTGCTTATGGTATATATATATATATATATATATATATATATACCATAATCCTATATATATATATATATACCATAAGCAAGATCACAACGAGATCCAACAACCATATATATATATATATATATATATATATATATATATATTTGTCGGTATTTCCTATTTTATTTCCTTATCCTTATTCCCCGCCTTTTTCTTTTTATAGTTGTGGAGAGATTTTTAATCCCCTAATGGGCTCTGATGAGAGGGGAATGAAAACTGGTCAGCTGATGCGAATTCTTTTTGTATAACTTTCTAATATGTTGTTAGTTTGAATCCCACCCCCACAGTTTCTTCCTTTTTTCCTACCCCCAATAAGATCATTATGCATTGGATTAATATATACGAGCATAAAGTTAACTGACTGATTTTGTTTTTTACAGTTTCTCAACAATTTAAAACCATATTTAAAATCCATTATAGAGTAACATCTATTTAAAAAATATTATGGCAATACTAACCTGCGCTGGGGCAGCCTCCTTTTAAAAAGACAATATCATCCACAGCCAATGTACCTTGAGATTTTGTAATTGAAATCGTTTCAAAATTAACCTTTAAAAGAAAAGAAGCTTTAAACTGAGCAAATGTGTTCGTAAATGACAAAAGAAAATGAAACCGGCATTTAAATGATGAGAAAATATGTCGAAAACGTTGTAAAAGACAGATATGGATAGTTGTCTCCGAAGTACGTTGAAATTAAAAAGATTAGTTTTCAGCTATTTTGAAAAAAGTCATTTCATATTCCCCTTTCAATTTTTATATTTTTCGACTAAACTTCGTTAAAAAATATTTCATCTTTTCCTTTGAGAACTGCATATTCCAATTTAGTTAGCTTTTCTATCGCGTATATCTTAGTGAAATCGCCTAAAAAAATTATCTGCAATGAAAGCAGCATACACACACTTCAATATATAATGTAACCCTAGGCTTTTTGATCAAGCTAAAATCGGGGTAAGTATAAAATATAAACATGGTGTGCAATATTAGGGAAATCAAAGTGATAGAATTTATCAAATTTGAGTAAGTTTTTATGAGCTTTGTATCTTTCTTTTTGTTTTTTTACATATTTCATCACTTTCTGCGATTCCTTATATAAACGAAATATTATTCTAGTTTCCTTAGACGCCATCTTTTGACTCAACTTATTTTCATGTACGTGCCCACATTTTAAATGTGACCTTTGGATCCCTTGTTTCATTGACAAGCTGAAAACATTTTTTACTCCACAATTTGAATTGTTTGTTATTCTGCCTGTACGAAAATCTTACAATTCACTCTGTATGACCACATGGCTAACAAGATACAGTGCGAGAATATTTTGTCTTTGATTTTTCTGACTAATAATGACTGATATAGATTTAAAAGAATACGTCAATGATGATGAAGATAGCGATTACAAAGGATTTTAGTGTAACTGATGGAATTGGAGCTTCTCCTCCACTCAGTCAGTCAATTACGTGCCATGCGTGATACACGCTTAGGCGATCATGCATCTTTCGAGGCAAATTTTTCCCGCAGTAGGTTGCCATTTCTTTCTGCGGTAGACCAGTTGCTATGGAACCCGGACTGTCCTTTACCCATAGCGGGGCAGGGGAGAAGAGGATTCATACCTTTGTCAAGGGTATTAGCACGAAAGTGAATCTAATGGATCATGACTGGAATTCGAACTCGGCTCTCCGATTTCTCAACCCGGGCCGCTATTACTCCACCCTGCCAATTTAGTACTACGCCTAAATTCGTAAAGTCAAGGTACCAAAAAGAAAAGCCATCCAAGTCTATAGAACCCAGTCGGTTCTGCTATTTACCCTTACTTGTGGGGAGAAGAAGAGGATTCATACTTTTCCCAAGGGTATTAGCACCTAAGCGAATGTAATGGATTTGACTGGAATTCGAACTTGGCTCTCCTCAATCCGAGCCGCTATCCATTACTCCACCCTGTCTCCTCTACAAAACAATAAATAAACTTGAGATCGGATTTTCGCGATAGTTGATAAAAAATGGATGTAAAGTGTTATTTTTGTTTAAAAACTGAAAATTAAACTAATTTAATATTTTGAGAACACTTCAAAGAAGTTTCAGGCGTACAATTGATATTAGCGTTTCAAAGATCGAAATATTCTTGATTTTTTCATCGGAATATAGATAGATAACTAAAGTGTATGTTTAGCTTTGGAGTTACGAATGTCAACAAAAGATACACAAATAAAACATGTCTCCGCAAAATTGATGCACCTTTGCTTACAGTTTAAACAAAATCTAGTCCTGGGTATGACGATAAACTACATCTGCGCCTTGGGTAAGACAATAAACTACATCCGCATCCTGAGTAAGATGATAAACTACATCCAACAGCAAGGCCTCTTAATTGTTGATGTTCCCAGGTCCACCCTGACCCGAGGTGGTAGTACCTGTTGGGGTCCCAGCTATGGGCAAATAGTTAACCCCCAAACTCTGGTCAAAACACTATGAAAGTGTAAAAATAGCTTTTTAATACCAGAAATACTTCGTAAAAAAATATTACCAACAATACATTTTCGCAAAAACAAATATTACCAGCAATACATTTTTTGAAAAAAATATTACCAGTGAAGGAAAATTCTTACCAGAAATAGATTTTTGAAGGAAAAAAATATTACCAGAAATAGATTTTTGAAGGAAAAAATATTACCAGAAATAGATTTTTGGAAAAAGAATATTACATACAATGAAAATTTTGTCGGCATTAAATAACCCATTGAGAGTGATAGGTCGTAAAACAAAACAAACCAAACCAAAATCTAACCGTCGGAATATGCGCCACTATATTATTTCTACAAACTTAAACACGATATTATATTTACAATTATTCGATATATTTAGTATATTATAATTATTCGATATTATTATTACAAATTTAAATACGATTTATATTTACAAAAAATGATGTAACGAATGTAAACCTAAGACACACAAATGAAATGTGTTTTCACAAAATCGATGCATCCTTTGCTTACAGATTAAACAAAGCTCAACTGTGGCCATGATATGAAGAACCAAGTCCTACAGTTTATTTCTAAACAGGGATGTGTGTTTGCGCTATGAGTACGTCGACCCTTGAAAGGAAAAAAAACGCATCAGACCACTTTGGTATAAATGAGATTGTGCAAAATCTTTCAAGATATGAAACTTTACATTCAGATTAATGTTCTCATGTTTGTTGTTCTTGTCACAACGTTTCGACTGCTGTGCCCTCAGGCGTTCTTCAGGTGTTTGTTGATCCGGATAACATTCAGACAACTGACAAACAATTCCATGGTAGTGAACTTTTTTTTTACTGTAGCCCATTATATTTCACAAAGACAAAACATGTACATATCATCTCCGCACCAATCAATTAAGAGAAGAGATGAGAACTATAATTTGTGTAACATCATGGCATTTATTATAATTGTATCGGATATTTATCTAATCAATGGAAGATAGGTTCATGAAGCATGATGACAAAAAGATTTCAGAAAATCCTCGCAGAGTAGATGATTGCAGTTTTATGGAGGTCTACAATCTTGGTCTCAATTTCAATTTTCACGTAACACGTTAAATTTTCTATGTTGTGTTCCAAGTGCAACCATTACTACAAGCATTACGCCGACAGTCATTTTCCATAGCTCTTTCATTTCCTGGTACTTTTCTTTCTTTTCAGGTTCTTTGGAGTTCATTTTCGTATCGTATGGAACAGTCAATAATTTGATAATTGCTAATCGACTTATCTATGGAAATAAGGTCTGCCTTTCGCCCTTCAATGACATGCGTCTCTGGATAGAGAAATCTCAATGTTTTCGATTGTCATTTTCTACCACTACCTCAAGCTGATATTCATACAGCGTATATCACCATTACTTTATTATTATTATGATTATCATCACTATCGTCATCATCATTATCATCACTATCATCATGATTATGATTAGCATCAGTCATCATCATCATGATTATCATTACTATCATAATCATCACTATCATCATTATTATCAACATCATTATCATTGCTATCATCATTATCAACATCACTATCATCATTATCATCATTACTTATTATCATCATCACTATTATCATCATCATGGTTATAATCATAATACTAATGATGATCATTATTATTATTATTATTATTATCATCACTATCATCATTATGATCATTATCACCATCATCATCATCATTATTATCATGATGATTATCATCATTGTTATTATCATTGTTGTTGTTACTTATTATTTCTGGGTTTGCTGAAGACATAATTTTTGGCTAGCACATTTTTGTCATAGTGTTTCAGTCTGTATATTCTACAGACTTCCTCAGATATATTTTGCATTTGGCGATCTCTACTTTGTATCAAACGAGACCCTACATTCTGTGAAGCAGATTAATAAATATGACAGACATCTGAAGAAGGCTTTTGAACATATTGGCCGAAACACTGAATAAAAACAAATATTCTTGTAATAGTAAAATGCCCTGAAAATCACACACAAATTCTGTCGTTTCGTCGTTATCTGTGTCGTCATAAAATAATGAAAATGCAAGTGAAATTACCGTGAAGTCCGTAGATTTCTTTAACCACAATTCCGCAATTGTCCATTGGTTCTTGATGACCATACCATTTCTAAAATACAGATTCTGCGATACACCCTTGCTAGAGGTAAAAATCCTGAATAAACCATTGAAATTGTTGATAGAGCGATAGAAAAATTCCAGGCAATATCGACCGGACTTTATGACCGGTGTCACCATCCGGGCTACCTTATGCTGAGAAACACCTGCCATGTTGGCGTACATAAATTCCCCTGAGAAAGAGAGAGAAATAATGTATGCGCTACAGGTAAGTAAAAGAGAAAATGATGATATAATTGCATTACTAAATTTTCACCCCAAATTATTTGAAGGTCAGATTAAAGGCAAGAGGAACAGTAGAAAACAACGCATAACATACTTAGGGAATTTGAGTAAATGGGTGGCAGAACAAGGTCTATAAGAAAAAAAAAACAGGCAAAATTTATGAAGAACATACGAAAGACAGAAAATTGTCGGGAGCCGTGATTTCCTATGTCCTAAGAAAAGGAAATAGCAAGCCAATCCATTATTCGAATGAACGCCATTTATTTTAGACTGGCCTTCTTTTCTGATTATTTATTTGTAAAAGATTTAAAATTGCCAAGTTATTGTCGCGAAACCAATAAAGAAGTAAAAATTAAAGGAATAAAAAAAAACAATTACGTTACCTGATATTGTATTTAAGATTAAACATTTTGGGTTTCAAGATAATAACCTAGCAGAGAAGTTAAAAATCAAAAAAAAAGAATTACGTTACCTGATATTGTATTTAAGATTAAACATTTTGCGTTTCAAGATAATAACCTAGCAGAGAAGTTAAAAATCAAATAAAAAAATTACGTTACCTGATATTGTATTTAAGATTAAACATTTTAGGTTTCAAGATAATAACCTAGCAGAGAAGTTAAAAATCAAAAAAAAAGAATTACGTTACCTGATATTGTATTTAAGATTAAACATTTTGCGTTTCAAGATAATAACCTAGCAGAGAAGTTAAAAATCAAATTAAAAAAATTACGTTACCTGATATTGTATTGTAGGTGTGATCTACTATTTTTGGATGGTTGGAGGATGATGATATAATCCATGGAATGAACCCATTCTTGCTTACGGTTTTATAATTGCAAGTACCTTCAAAATCACAAGAAGGTAACGGCGAAGCTTCTACCACTGAAACAGAAAACAAGTCATTTTCTATTCAATCCAACAGCCTCATTTTTTTTAACTCTCTTTATTTAGAACAGATTTGTATTTAAAGAAAAAAGGAGTATAGATATTTGTTTAGCCAGACAACAATTTCAGTTTTTGTTTTCTTTTTTTGTAAAAATATATGATCGAAATATAAATTTTATAAATAATGACAGAAAATTTATGAGACAAATATACATTTATAAACAATGTTTTTATTGAAAATATTTGTTGTCTAAAGTTTTATCCGATTCTAAAATATCCTTCTCGTATTGTAGAAATACTTCAGACTGATATTCTTATATTTATTGTTTTAATTACGACATTCTGGATTATGCATTCGTTATCCTTTCAAATGTTGCCTGCATTTCTGGGTCGAGTCAATATCACTAATCCAATAATTATTTGAACTAATATTCTAATTTTTATAGCTTTATACCAGTACACGTATTCTTTTCTTCGGCTTCCTTGATTTATAATTGACTCAGTACGAGAATATTTTTCCTGTTAATAGTTCTGGATTTAAGTCACTTCTGAAAACAATTTATTTTCTAAGACTGGTGACGCATTTTGTTGTTTTTGACAAATTATATTAATATAATAATATTAAAACCCAAGTTGTTTTTAGCAATGATTTACCATTGCGATTTAACTAAGATTTGTATTAATATTATTTTGAAATTATATGAGGCTGATTGCCATTCAGTGATCATTAGTAAACAGTGTGAATAGGAGATCTCTCAAAATCAGTCCTTTTTTTCCCGAAAGCCGATGAACAACAGTTGTTTTACCTCCCTTTGCGGAAGGAATATATGGAGTTAAGATGCAGAGTGCAGTATAAATACCTCCCACATAATGGTATGACATTAGTGACAATGACATCCTTATCTAGCTAATGTATTACCATTATGTTTTTTTTTAATCATATCACCCGAGGCAAGACAGGAATGCCACTAGTAAGTAGGCGGTTACGGTGAGAGTACAGACTGAGTATAGGGAGGATTGGGGAAACGACAAAACATGAATGGGATTCAAGAAGACAAGATATAGAAAAGACAGAGGGAATCCACGCCATGTCGATGAGAAAGTGACCGAAGTCGAGACGCCAGGTGGGAGGTCTTTCTGGGAGGTACGCGTGGGAGGTATTCCTGCCGCACCCTGTATGGTCATATAGCTAGATTATTTTTACTTCTTCCAAATTTTGCTCGTACAGTTTAACTCCGCCTTCCTGGTCGGATTTCTTGCCGAAGCCTTTCGACCAATTCCTTCTTCAGGTTTTGTTAATAATATCACAAAAGAGAAAAAAGTGTTTCTTCAGAAATGGTTTTCTTGATTGCCTTACTAAATAATTGAAAATATCGAAACACCTTTCAGCATATGTTTGAATGGCAGTCTCTAGAAGTCTGAAAACGAATGTATTTCTCCTTTAACATCTGTGAACATGCATGTGACTTTTGAGGCCAAAGTGCAGATACACTTGCAGATAGTGTAAGACACGCCAACGGTTAGGGCAGACCCCTTCCAGTGATCGTTTTGGTTCGACTTGATGTGCTTAATTCGCTAGTTAACTTGGAAATTGTTTGCAGCATTATAGATATGAATTTTGGTTATTCAAAATCTATAATAAAAAATATGTATATAATTAATAAGGAGTTCAATTTTTGAGATCTGCTTTCATTAAGATTCCTCTTTTTAAGTATGAAGAGTTTCAAGAGTTTTCATCAAATGATTGAATCGCAAATGGAATGAACTTAAAACATTGTCTGCCAACTCATGGTTGGCAGGTTATATTATGACGCCGACTATGAGTTGTATCATGATTAGAATTTTCTGATACGTTTTCATTTTGCTTCAATTCACCCCAAGCAAGGCGATATTGCCACTAATAGGCAAGGCGATACAGGGACAGATGAGAAGGCTTTAGAAGGAATCGGAAACCCAATCTTAAACAGGAAACAAGGGATAAACCTCCACTCTTGTTCAAAAACCTGGGAATGGTTTCCACGATGGAATGAAGTTTCTGTGTGCGTATGTAATATATATATTATTTTTTCTTACGGATAACACAGGCTTGAGTTTTATGCACAATGCAATCATCAGTTACTGATTGAAAACTGACTATTGCATAATTTAAATGTTAATATTTATACCGTACTGATTGTTGAGAAGTCCATTTATAAACGGGAAAAAGGTGAATTATATATATATATATATATATATATATATATATATATATATATATATATATATATATATATATATATATATATGAAAAGATTACTTAACTTTTAAATATGAAATTGATATTTAAAAGTTAAGTAATCTTTCCATCTAATATTATTTTAATATGTTTAATATTGAGCACTATATATAAAATATCTGTTGTTTCTTAAATCCTAATATATATATATATATATATATATATATATATCGGGGATGATAAACAAGGAATAAACCACTACTGTTCAAAAGACCAGGAAGAAGTGTGAACCGGCCAATAAGAGAACCTACCTACTATTTCTGCAGGCGCTAACAACAAGTTTGTTCACAGTGATACTTTTTGTGTGAAAATAATGTTAAAACTTCAGTTGCAGCTATAACTCTAATCATAAAAATGTTTTATTGCCTCTATTGACAATTATAAAGTCAGATTTCGTAACTGTCCTGAGAAAAGTCAACGTGTTTAAGAAAATGACTCTAATGTAACAAACACAGCGGCTTAAATAAACATCTCTGTTAAAATGAGGTTCTTTTATAAAGACACTTTTTTTATACGTACTATGACAAGAATATTGGTGAATCTGGATGTCATCCAAAGCAATATCACCATAAAATCCACTTCCGGAATTAGCCTCAAAGACGACCTGCAAAGAAAAAGAAAAAGGTTTTAACAAAATAATAATACCAGAGCTTAAAATTCTTAATATTTATTTATTTTCTGGTTGGAGAGGAGGAAAATGGTTTACTTTTAATTTTACCAGTAATCTGATCAAGCCATTTTGTTTCATAGAAAATTGACACTGAACATTTGTCATTCGGTATAAATCTTCAAAGAGCGGAAAAATTTTCAGTGAACAAATCGAACTTAAACCGCTTGTACAATTCTCATTGAATCAACTACCAGTTCAGTGAGTTTTTATTTAATTATTTTTTTATCCTTTGGGTTAATTCATTACATTGAATTCTTAAATGAATTAATGTTGCATCTCTTTCTCGACATCAACAACCAATGCTATTTTATTGGGTCTTACCGCTTTTCAGCTTTACTATACTTCTTTCTAATTCTCGTAATTTCGTTTCTCTTTTCAAGTGTCCTCTGGACAACAATGTATTTTGTTAGCAGCTATTTTGGGGGGTTTCTATTAAGTTCTAAATTTTGTTGGTTTTCCTTCAAATTGTTGGGTTTTATTCTTATTTTTATTTTTTATTTTTTATCAAGTGTTGAACATATGAGAAACGACAAAGTTTTAGGGAAAATGAAAGCAAAAAGGATACTTATACGTAACATCAGAAACAGACAGTTGAAATTTCTAGGCCATATAATGAGGAAAGAGGGTTTAAAAAATTCGGTACTCACAAGACATACTGAAGGCAAGACGAAAACGGCGCATAACCTACCTAGAGAGCTTGTGGAAATGGATGGCAGAACAGAGTTTAGGTAAGATATTAAAAAGACAAAATTTACTAAGAGCTACAAAAGACAGGAAATTTTGGAGATCCATGATTGCCAACGTTCTGAAAGGACCTGGGACATCGAGCTTATAAACTTCTGTTATCATTTTTTCACTTTATCTATTCTTTGTTTTATATGAATTATTATTTAAATTATGGTTATTTAGGATGTTACCAAATAAATAAATAAGTAAACCATATGGACGTATTGCCAAATAGAACTATGACATCATGAGATCTGAGTCCACATCCTAAAATGATCGCTTTTTCAAAGTGACTCCTTGATAATCTTAGCACTGGAAGGGGCTTTCTGCGTGTGGAAGTGACTAAAAACTATACCCCGATTTAATCCAAGACTTGTGAGTGAAATTAGTTTAACGAAGCTCTTCGGAAACTGTCAATGGTTGTGCTATTACGAAATCAGGTCAACGTGACTTTGTTTCAACTACTGATCAGGAGATCAGCATTCTCTTTCAGAAACGCTGTCTAAGGACTACTTGGCATAGCTGCAGCTTAATCCGCAAGTTAGTACCGTGAGTGTTGACGTAACACAAATGTGGATGAGCCGGCGTCTACAGTAGGGTTTAGCTAGCCACTCTAGCAGACGGGTATACTCGAAAATGCACAGAAATTATTATTATTAATAATAAAACTGCATATACGTTAAATATATTAATATCCACTTCATCTTCGGATATAAAATCTGAAATCATATTTATTTTACTTTATCACTCAGTTTATGCCATAGCCAATCCATGTTTCGTCAGGCAAAAGGCTGGAAATAGAGAGCACTCAATGAGGAATGAATTCACTACAGTAGTAAGCCTACGAGTAATGCTTGTCATTCTTTACGCCGGAGCGAAATATTCTTCTATTCTGTGTGAGATTTTACTTTCTTCAAGGATTAAATTATTTGCCTCTCTTCATATTCCGACAGAAACAGCCTTACTAAACTGACCTGCAATGATTGATATCCTTTCAGGTTGACTTTTCCTTTCCTCCAATTCTTTCCTTGGAATCTTTGTCGCTTCCAAATCGGGGCGCTTCTTTGGCCGTTGACCAACAACAGCAAAGACAGCGCGCCAACCGATTCACCGTACATACTGTACCAGAACGTTAAACATTTCGTCTGATGATTTTTCAAACTGATTTTCGGACTGATTATCCGAGCTACATCTCCTGCTTTGGTCGGGGAAGACGACTCAATATAAATATAAGAACCGGCTGAAAAGAAGGAAAAACAAATTTTAATTAGTAGAAATGGACGTGTGAGCACGCGTGTGTGTTCAAACGTTATTATACTGGATATTCGTATTTGAAATAGAAGACCCATTAATTATTTTTTATTTTTTAAATAATTTTAGTTTATATGGGGCGTCTATTTCAAATATGAGTATCCACTAAATAATAACGTTTGAAGTAATAAAATATCGGATTAAAAATAAATTCATTCTTTTATTTATATATAAACTTCATACAGAATAATACAAAACATCACTAGACTAAAACTCTCATACGTCGAATTATTGTTTATTTAACTCCGGCCTTCGTCAGTTAATGTCGGCGTGTGCAACTTTGAGGCCCTCTTTGACTTTAATTATTCTTCTCGAAAGGGTATAAGTTATTTTGTTATTCTCCCTCATGTGTGGTATTTATACATCTGCATGTCACATGGTTTATTCTACCGCGTGCATATACTGTGCCTTTACATGTCTGGGCAGCCATTGACGTCGGGTGACAACGCGGATCAGTACCCGGCGGGTAGTAAGTCATTGAAACCAGCACTAAATAGATCATAACCCCACACACAAAAAAAACACATAACATGCACACATAATGGCCAAATATAGTGGTCGAACCACTCCCATGCATACTCACACACTCACACGCGGTTATCTGTGGAGCACGAATATATATAAACATACTGGCAAAAACAAATAGACTACTCACAAGCACACACACGGGCCCTACACAACATAGAAAGTGTGTGCATATATATATATATATATATATATATATATATATATATATATATATATATATATATATTATTGTAGCATCATGTACGTAGCACACTATACGCATATAACCTCGGAGAGGATGGGACTATTTTTATAAAAATATAACTTATAACGACCTTTTCCCTGAACCTCACAAGCATCAATTCCAATGAGAATGCCTTCTTTTTTTTCACTTGCAAGGCTTATGTATAGCAAAATAACATGCAGCACATTTCTGGAGGAAAGACATTTACAATAGACTTCTAGTGTTTATTTCATACAACTTGTAAGCCTCCGACGGCCAGAGTTGACCATGGGTAGCATCCTAGTTGTCTGCTTGGCTGGAGCATCGACGTCTGTGATTGTAGAAGCCGATTCAGGAGTGGCAATCTCTGTCGCAGATGTCGCATGTGTTTTCTGTCTCTAGTCTGTCGGAGCTGTCACTTTGCTTTCTTCGGGTCCGCCTTTCCGTGACGACTTGTATCAGCTTCTCCTCCCCTGACTTGAGTTGTTTGGTCAGGGTTCCTCTCCATTTGGATCGTATGGCTGCCAGCCTCTTCCAGGACTCTGTATTGATGTCCACAGGTTTCATGTCGCGCCTCACGACATCGCGGTACTGCAGCTGTGGCCGCCTGGTGGGTCTCTTTCCAGAGGCCAGCTGTCCATACAGAAGGTCTTTGGAGATGCGGCCGTCTAGCATGCGTTGGACGTGGCCCAAACAACGGAGTCTGCGCTTTCTAAGCAGTGGGAACATGCTGGGCAGACTTGCTCGAAACAGGATCTTAGTGTTGGGCACCTTGTATTCCAAGGATGTGGCGGATGTGAAAGTTGTTCAGACGCCTTTCTTGCCTGGCGTACGTGTCCAAGCCTCGCTGCAATATAGCAGTGTGCTGATGACGCAGGCGTTGTACACTTCCATCTTGGTCATCATCGTCAGCTTCGGATTGGTCCACACACGTGTTGTGAGGCGCGCAAAGGTTGTGGTTGCCTTTCCAATTCATTTGTCAATCTCTGCGTCTAAGGAGAGGTTGTCAGTGATGTTAATACAAAAGCTTTCACAATTTTTTCGCAAAATTATTCAATTAGCAAAGTTGTATGGAAGGAAACAAATAATAATCTCAATATTACGATCCATTTCTATAGTAAAATAAATTTAAATAATAAATGGAATAGCCCTATTCTGTCACTAACGCCATGATTAATTCCCCAATTTAAATATATATCTATAATAAAATAATTTCAATTGTATTTCTATAGTAAAATAATATATTGCCTGGAAAGCGCGCAATATCCTGGAAGCTGGCAATAATCTTTCTTTCATATTGCCAATATATTTCTATAGTAAAGCCATTTACTGTTGTGGGGCTCTCCCCTTTTACACAAGATGGACTCGTCTAAAGTATACTTATACTGACAGAGTTGGAGATACGTAGAGATACGTTGAGACAAGGTTGAGATACGTAGAGTCCAGAGAGAGAGAGAGAGAGAGAGAGAGAGAGAGATAATTACGGCTTCACTTACAGAGACTTTTACATATACTTTCTACTAACCCGCATTCCTGGACTACTAATCTTCATTTCAAGTTTGTATTCTTATGTTCAATACACTTATTTTCCTATTTCAATTACTGGCGGTGTTTATTTATTTGTGGAGGATTCCATTCCCGGGATCCACAACATTTACCTCATGCGACTATGCTGAGCTTGCGTTCTTTAGTTACAGTTTCTGTGAGGTAGCTCATTATCTGGTGTGATTAACAGTTTTAACAAAAGCCAGTATGCGCAAACACTCGATCACGATGACTTGTGACTTCGTGCTAGTACAATCGTCGACGAGGTCTGAACACTTCCGTCTAGCCGTAACATGGTTTTTACTGGAACCTAAGAACGGTTTCGCACGCTAGAATCTCATCCTCGGGGCGATATAATCAAAATGTCATCAAATCGAGTGTGGTAAGATTCGAACCTGGGTTTCAATTGAAAAGCGAACGTTCCAACAACTCGGCCACGCGCATATCATCTTGTGATTCAACCATGCAAGTATATTTCCGGCCTATAACAATGTCACGCATTGCAGCTAATTCGTGTATTCTATAATAAATCAACGATTAATGATATTTTGATTCGAAGACTTTCAATATATAACACTCAATACAATAGCTTGCCAGACAAGATGTTTTGTATGGAGGGAAACAATGGATAGTCTGAACTTGATAAGGCTGGAGAATATGCGGCAGGTGAAAGAACCCCCCCCCCCAACTCCACCATCGTCCGCTGCGTCACATTTGTAACACGAGGATTGATATTGACATGCAGCAAATAACTGCTCATCATCCTTCTCCATAAAAAAAAGAGGTCATTTCTCTTTCGGGGCTCACTCTAACGTTCTACACTAAAGCGTTCCAAGTTCTAGCATTTTGTAATAAACTGTTCCAACCAAGCACGGATTAATTCTTCTCTCAAATTTACGTCAAAATTTGCGCAAATATACATAGACATAGAAAGCTTTTTCATCAGCTTAATACGAATTCATATAAAATTTTAAAAAATCCCGTCATTTGTCTCATGCTAGCTTTAAATTAATTAACCAGTGGCATGACAAAAAGAATCAGTCACGTATGAAAATGAAAAAACCTGGTCGATATCAAAAGTGTTTACTAAAATCGTTAAACATTTGTAGCTATGTCTACTAGCAAAGGTTGCGAATAATTTCGTTCAAATAAATTCCGGTATTAGATGCTTTACGAATTCCAGGTTAGACGATATCACGTTCAAAACACCCGTTCTCGTAGGATCACCGAAACTGAGCAATGCCGAGCCTGGTCAGTACCTAGATGGGTGACCCCTTGGGAACACCGAGCGTTGTAAGCTGAGATGTGCATCTCGAATGAATAATGGCTCGGAGATCGGAGGGCCAAGTTCTAGTCGGTTTCATTATATTTATATGCAAATATTCTTGGGGGAAAGTATGAATCCACCTGCTCTCCCGCAGCTATGGGTTAATTAGTAAGACTTGTATCAGTAAATCATTATCTCAAAAAATTCTTAGAATCTCAAAATATTTTCTGGTTTTAAATAACCTGCAAACGGTTGACAGACCGTAAAAAAAGCAAATTAATTAAACAATCCAAGTCTGGCATAGGGACATTATTTGACATGTAAAGCAGTCGGTATTATTCTTCATCTGTTTTATACAACTTACTGTGTGCATGAACACTTTGACGTATTTAACCAGATATATGCACTAGTGATCATTAATGTGTTTTTCGTCATTTTTCATTTTGGACATAGATGATGAGTCTCTTGTGATACGATCTTGTCTCTTTCAGCGCACCATTCTAATTAATCATTGGCTCACTATTTGTAATAAGACGAATCATGCGGTAATTCTAGTAAAGCAATCAGCTCGGAAGAACATCTATCTTAATGTCTGTCTGTCAAGTAAATACATTTCTACCGTTCACTTGGAGCAGCTTAAAGTCAGCCCACCCGAAAAATCAATATTAGTAACAACAATTGGATGCAACTGAGGCATATCCCAAATGGTGGGGGGGTAACAATTTGAATGGGGGTGGCCTTTAAAGGGGTTGTTTTGCGTTCTCAATCTTGCAAGGAACGAACCGTCATAATAATAATAATATACGATTATTTTTATTTATAATATAATTTTTTTATAATTCTAATAATCTTTTGCGTTAGATTTCAACTCTTTAAATTGATTGTACGCTTTTTTTTACAGATATTAAATTTTGCCTTTGATTTTTGCGCAACGTGTAAAAAAATCAGTTTTTTTTTATTTTTCACCTTCAAGGTTGTCATTTTTCCCAGCCAATTTGAATTCAAAACTGAGACTGAAGAATTATCTATCAAACAAAAAAAATCGGATGAAAACTGTGGAAACGCATAAACAACATCCGATCACACACACATACATACAAACACATTTTGAGAATTATAGATATAGTAACTACATTTTGCTTTTGTAGATAAAATCTATTTCCTGTCACATGTAATTTCTATTTGTCCTTGTATGGACACGAAATTGTTTCATTTATTGACCGTGCAGAGAGTACTGCTTTCGGTTGAAATTTATAAAATCTTTCTCTTGAAAGAAAAATGTTTTAAAAAAAATAGATTTTTCAAGTTCACAAATTTTACCTCTTTTTTCCATTATTGATACAGGTTTTTTTCCTAACCTTTTATTTTAAGTAGCGTGGAACATCAACATTTTGATTATGTCATTATTTGCTCTTCAAATTACATAGGTTATCCATTTTAGCTGTTGCTATTTTTAGTCGTCCTCTTAATAAGACGGATGAAAAATATATAAATCGTTCATTAATTCTAGTAAAACAGTCGAATCGGAAGAAAATCTGTTTTAATGTTTGGCAAATAAATAAAAATAAATTTGTTCCTAAATATGATGCAAAGGTAAAAAGATCGTAAATCTTACTGCCTGAGGTGTGGTCAGCCGAAGGTCCAGTTTTATGTGTAGGAGAAGACCGATTGATTCGAATCCAATTTATGTCGTCTGTTGTATCTTGAGACCAGCCGCAAATGTCGTAAGTGAAATGGCACGTAACACTGGGTACTAATAAAAAGAAAAAACATTCTAGAATTGACTGCTATGGTTGTTATCATAAAGGTGACTGTTTCTGCTAATGAACAAAGATAATCAGAATCATGGCCAGTGTACATACAAAATCCCATTACACCAATGTCCCTGTTAAAAATGCTTAAATCTCTTTAAAAGCTACTAACACAATCAAAGATAAACTTCTCTCTATCAATGGCTACAATAATAAAAATCTGTCGTCTCAAAACCAATCAATACTATTTCCCAACTACATAATAAATGCGCTTTTATTCCCAAGTTTTCATTACTGCGACTGTTTTCGAATTCCGCCATCTTGGCTTCTACTGATAAAAACAATTAAATGGACACATTTCTCTAACTTTCAATAGCTCATGTTCAAATGAAAAATTTACAATTTTCCCAAATTACAGTGTTTCAAAATAAAATTGTCCGTGTTTTCAGCTTTACTCCTAGAGGCTACAGCCCAACATATACCATTTGGAATCAGGGCGACCCCGTGAGCAAATTTAAAACATTCCGAGACAGATCCGAAATAACAATCCTGAAATTTTGAATTCTCAAGTTTTCATTAATGCGATTGTTTTCGGTGAATTTTTTACGTGATTTTTTGCGACAATTTTTTTGTTCGGTAACAATTTTTGTATCTTGGAAATAAACTTGGGAATAATCGAAATTAATTGCAAAACCCAGCGAAAGTCATCCATGATTAAAATAATTGTACGAAAAGTATGGACCTACGTACACCAAATTATATTTAAATTAAGTGACGGCAGAAGAATTATCGTTGAACTTTTAAAAGGTAAGCTTAAATATTAATGCAATACTTAAATGCAGCGATCTATTTTTTCGTTCTTCTATAGTTTATTGTTGCCTATCGCATCTACTCCTCCAAATCTATTGTGATGAAGACCCAATAAAGAGCCCCCCGCAAGAGCTAGTTTAAATGTCGCCCGATATGGTGACTTTTAAGCTAGTTTAATAATAATAAATTATTTAAAAAAATTGATTATCAATGGGATCGTCTCTTAGTGGAATGATAGTATGTATGCTGTTAGAATCTGGTCATTTCCCTATATATATATATATATATATATATATATATATATATATATATATACACGAGAAAGAGAATGGGGAAGGGATGAAGACGAAAGAAAGCAGATGAAGAGACAATGAATGAAACATTGAAATACAGTCATGGACAGAAAGGCATAAAAATTGAGATAATTTTTTTTTTTTACAGAAAGATAGAGCGAAAAAAATGATAAAAGTTAGAAAATATTTTTGCATCTCTTATTATATTTTCATACATGAAACTAATTTACGTTTCCAATATTTATATAAAAAATATTGATAGGCAACTTATACTGAGATGGATTAGGGAGTGACTAAGAAGATACAGGCAATGAATGAGAGAATAGCACAAATGAGATAATGGATGATCTTACTTGTAAACACCCATGAAATTTCTACGAGTGCAGCGAGCAATAATAATAATAATAATAATAATAATTATTATTATTATTTCCTTTGATTTCTGATGTGTACTCATTTCTTTCCGGGTCCCACCCAGGGACCTAAGGTTAGAAATGGTATTATGACATTTTCCACAGAAAAAAAAGCCCTTCGTAAGATGTGGACTGTACCCGTGAGAACAATTTTTTGTATTTCTTTAAGGCGTGGATTTCCAGGAATCCCTTCAATTAGTCTACTGGAATCTTTTCCACCAATCCGAGGGCTCCAACTACAACGGGAATTGTTGATGTTCCTATGTGCCACATTGAGATTTTGATTTCAAGGTCCCTGTATTTTGATAGCTTTTTGAAGATCTTCAAAGATACATTGCAGTCTGCAGGTACTGCCATATCAATAAGGAGGCACTTTTTTGTTTGCGATCTCTAATTATTATTATTATTTTTATTATTATTATCATCATCATGATAAAATATGACTATCACCCAAAGTAACTTTTATTTATTTATTTATTTATTTATTACACTGTTCATCCCATACAAGTCCCAGGAAGCCCTCTAGGTAGAGAATTACAGAGCAAGAGGCACAGTTTATGCAGTAATATGAGGAAGATAACGGTTAACCGTAGACTTGAACAGGTTAAGATTATAGTGATCGAGAAAGTATCCTATTGGGTGTCGGTTCCACAAAGCAGTGGTTCGTGAGAATCTGCTGTTCGGGTGGAGCTTACTTCTCACCAATGGTATACGAAGGGAATGAGTATGGTTCTCTACAATCGGCGTGGCATAGTGGGTCTTTGTCGTGAAAGTTACAATTCGTATTTGGTCACTGCAATATTGATACTGCGAAGTGGGTCGGGATTTTCTTCTCCCCGCATGCTACTAATAGTAGTAGTAACAACAGCAAAAATGGTAGCTTACGGCCATATCACGTTGAAATACCGGTTCACGTACGAGCATCGAAGTTAAACAACGTCGAGCCTGGTCAGTACCTAGATGGGAGACTGCTTGAGAATACAAGGTGCTGTAAGCTTAGATGTGCGAGTAGATAATGGCTCAGAATTATTAATCGGTGAGCAGAGTTCTAGTTGGGTTCGTTATATTCACTTACGCGCTGGTAAAGATAAGGATCCATTTCTCCCCAGCTATGGGTTAATTATTAGGACTTGTATCACTAAACCATTATTATCTAAAAATAGGCTGCAGAAAATGAATCAATCACTATCAAAAATCAAAAAGGATAATTGCATATACAAATTAATCCGAATTTGTCAGAAAGGAAGAAAAAAATAACATGCAATATGAGAGATCATCCAGATGGGATGATCTCGAAATTTTAAAATCCTCTCATATTGCATGAAGAGCAAATTTACGATCATAAAGAAAGAAAACAATTTGTCAGCTTGGGGATATTCCAGCATTGTTTGAATCCTGTGACTTAAACCGAACAGTTGGAAAGAATTTATGTAAAATAAATAATTTATTTTCCATTAGGGAAAATAAAGCATAATATTTTTTTAAAAATTCACATTACAACCCATAAACGTTTTCGGTTTCTCTCTTTTTAATATACACACTTTTCTCTCGTTGGAACTACTATAACCTCTCCCCTATATATATATATATATATATATATATATATATATATATATATATATATAGATAGATAGATAGATAGATAGATAGATAGATAGATAGATAGATAGATAGATAGATATGTAACTACCTATGTATATTTAATTACTGGAGTCTGTGAAAGTTGTCTATAGAGGGGAATATAAATTTGTTAATACCGTCTAGGTCTGTAACCTCGTGCTTCACTCAAGTGTTCAGTCAATTATTCTGTGCTCGGTTGACTATCGTGACGAGACTTTTACCATACATGTAAGAGTTCAAGAGAAATTAACAATTTGGACTGTTTCAGATGAAGGTTATTTGACAAAAGGTGAATATTGTCCAATCTCTTGTATATGTCTTACCTCTTTTTTTAGGTGTCGTTGCTGTTGTCGTATGACTTGATAGTACCGACATTGGTGATTTAGTGATGACTGGCAGGGAGACGGCTGGCACACCTAAAAAAAAAAAAATTAAAAAAACAGATCAATTAAATAAAAAGTTAAATACAACGGAGAAATGTTACCGAGGATTGCGTGAACAGTATAACAATTAGTGACGCAGAAAGTGGGCTCGGCCGTGACCACCGAGAGAACAAGGCCTATTCGGTAGTAACGTGACGTCACAAAAGTAGTCCATGCAGTGAAACAGACAGTAATCATAATGTAACGAATAATTGTAAGAAAAAAATTGGTTTTAGAAAACTTTTATAAAATACATTGTTTTACAAAACAAATAAACAGAATTGGATTTTATACAGAACTTTATTTCATATTAATTTTTTAAAAATAACCGATAAGAAAAAAAAATGTTGCTGAATGTTTTGTTAAAGAAATTAAACATCATGTTAGATTTCATTAAATTTTAAAGACTGAAATTCGTTCATTATTTTATTTGTTTCAAATTTGAAAACATTTTTTAAATCATTATCAGTATTGTTTTAATTTGCATGTTTCTATCTTAATTTTAGTAATTATTCTGTAAAGTTACAATATCGTAATTATTAATGATTATTATATTCATATACACTCGGACAGCAACAACTCAATTATGAATTAGGAAACAAACAAACAATTAAATAAATAGACGAGCAAATTACATGTAAATGATAAATAAACGATTAAAATATAAATAAGAAACAAATAAACTAAATACATGAAAGTAAATAAATTTGATACAAAAAAGAGATTTAAAATTCAAATAATACTTATAGAAAAGTAGGTTACAGACAATTAATTTTAAGAATGAAATTCATTCATGATTTCAATTGTTTCACATTTGAACATTTTTTATAAATCATAATCAGCATTGTTTTAAATTGCATGTTTTTATTTCAATTTTAATAATTATTCTATGAAGTTATAATTTTTGTAATCATTAAGAGATTATTACAGTAACAACTGAATTATGAATTAGGGAACAAACAATAATTAAATAAGCAAATTATAATTAAATGATGAATAAATAAAATAATTATGATAAATAAATAAAACAATTAAACATAAACAAGAAACACAAACAAGAAAATACATTAGATACAAACAATAAATAGATTTAAAAATCAAATAATACTTTCAGAAAAATGGGTTACTGATACAAAATTTAGCTGAATGAAGTTTTCTTTTTCTGCTTAACTTGTTACTTGTAATATTATTATTTTCCCTAGAACAAAAATTATTTAAAAGAGCATTTGTAGAGCTCCAGACAAACATTCTTTGTATTTTTTCCATATTGTGACCCTCATCACAAGTGTCAACATAAAAAAGAACCTCATAATCTGCAAAAAACATTCAATGTTATTTGCATACCTTATTTTATTTTTCTTTGATTTACTGAATGAAGAAAAGAATGATTTTTTATCAGCTTATCAATGACTACATAATTATTCAGAACAAAATTTATAGTTTTATCATTAGGATATAAGAGAGAACCTCTATTAATCCCCTGAAAATAGCTGCTTATTTCAGGTATTTCTTCTACATTATCTCTTACACTTCCAGATATTAAATCTTTGCAGCTATTGCATTTAATTTTCTTAAAAACTGCATTACACCAATAACTTGCTAAGTATAGTATTACAGGTAGAACTTCTCTACAATTATTTACATCATCCTCTTTCACATCAATTCTATATTTATATATATATAACTTTTCCTCCTCTGTCACTTCATCCCAGTTTGGTTCTTGTAAACTCTTTAAATCAATTTTAATGCATTGCTGATTAAATAAGTTTAATTTTAAAACTGATTGCATTCTAATAATTTTTTCACACTCAAACACTTGCCGTATCGAGATATTATACTGATCCCCAGTAAGTTGTTGATATTGACCAAACCTTGCTTCAAGGTGATCAGTTTGAAATTTGCCTGGTAATATGTATAGCATTTTCAGTTCTTCTATGCAATACTTGGTCAGTTCTAGAAATGCATAAGTTGTATGATGCAAAGCATTAAAGTTTTCCTTTGTTAATTTGCCATTTCTTCCAGAAATGCTATTCCAAGATTCTAACCAGTCACAGAATACAGAGAGAAATCTAAAATTTTCTTCATTCATTCTAAGTGGATTGCAGTATTTATTTCTAAGCCGACAACCTTTATATGGCATTTTAACATTCATTATTGTCCACCAAATATAAAATATGTTTATATATTCTGCAAAATTAGGCAAATATTTCTGTTTTCCTAAGATCAATAATCCTTGAATAGTGTATTCATTAAAAATTTGCAGAACTAAATTAGCATTTTGCCTTTCAAGATTAGTAGGAGAAAGTGCCTTTGAGGTTAATTTATAACAATATTTTAAAATTGACTGAAATTCTAAGGCATGAAGTTTCTGTAAGGTAGAAAATGTGGCACTTTGGATACTATCTAATTCATGATTTCCATCATGACAAAATTTGGGGAACAGCATGCATTTATTTGCATCTTTTTGACTAAGCCAATTGTTTCTAATGCATTTTAATATATGGACTGAGTCAAAAAGGAAGAAAAGAGGTCGAGACTTTATAACTGGGGGTGGATATACAATGGAAAGCTTTGGAGAACTGCAAAAGAAAGATATAGCTTTTTTATTTATAGCATTATTATCTGTTATGATTGATAATACTTGAAAGCCTATCTCCTATAAACCAATTATTATGTTTAACTATGTCAAATAACTTCTTAGCTTTAAGACATTTAGTTGGCATAACATGCACAACATTTTATATTGTGAGAATACACTGCTAATCCTAAAAGCAAAAGCACTTGTTGCAGCTTCATTGCTGTTATCAGATAAGCCAACAATATTACCACCCTTATAATCTAAATAAGGTTTTAGATGAATTTCATCAACAAGTAAAGATACTGTGATGTCCTGCACTAGGAGCTTAAATTTATTTTTAATATACATAAGAAAATTGTTATCATGTTGCTCAATCAAAGGATTCATATATGTTGATAAGGTTAATCTTTTAATGGTTGAATAGCTAGGTAAAATTATATTTTTGCTGTCTCTTAACAATCTGTCCCCTTTAGGGGAGCAGTTATATAACAATGAAGAAAATATCATCATTTCTGTTGAATAATCAAGCTTATTTTGTGTCATTAAATTTAGCTGCTCATATATAAATTTGAGTGCATTAATATGTTTGATTCTTCTTGCACCAATAGTAGAAATGACATTACCAATTTTAATATAAAACTCATATTTTGAGGTTCAGGTTGCTGTTGTTCTGTGTACATTTTTTTCATGTTTTCTATCGGAATTTCAAGAGTATTTTGATCAGTTACGTGTTTAGAAATCTTATAATCCCCTATTGAATGTATTTCCACATTTCTACAAAAAAACATGTACTGCAAAATCAGATTCAATTACAAGAGACAGATAGATTTTTGGATATGGAGATTTGATGATGCTGAATATAATAAGTGTCTCTTGCTGCCTAATAAAACTCCAGTAATTTCTATCAAGGAAATTTAATTTCCCTTCTAGATCATTATTATTATGGAATTTATAAAGATATAAAATTATTTTAATCCTCAAAGTTTCAATTGAGTTTAATAACTTTTTAAAACAAAGCTGTTTTAAAATGTGTTGTGAATTACAGACATAAAATTCAATTCAATTAAAGTTTCATTTAGTCACGAATAAAACAATTCTAAAAAATCGTTAAAATTATTTTTTATGTATATAAAATATTCCTTTAAAAATTCATGAATGAATTTATGTAGAAAATTTCTTTAAAGTTTATTTCTTAAAAAAACGAGATTTTAGATTTTAAAAACAACACGTACGAGAATGAATGTCTCTCTCTCTAAACTTTCTCGCTAGATTTATGTCTTATTAACTTTATGTTATGAATTACAAAGACATGGTATTAATTTTATCATTAAAGTTTCAATAAAATTTACTTATTTTTTAATACAAAAAATACTCACTCTGCTGAATTTAGTAGATAAAAATGATCTCTTCTGATTGTACGAATCCAAACATCAGATAATTCTTTATCTTTAGTTAAAGAAAATACATGTATTTTAGGGCCGTTTTTATAATTCCCTTTGCAATTTGGTACAATGCATCTATAAGGCATTGTTTTTTGTTTTAAATTAATTCAATATTTAAAAGAAAATATTAATAAGTAATTTAAAAATGCCGCCGTAAAATATCTGCTACACAAAACAGACACGCTGCTTGAAAGTCGGACTCAATGTGATGACGTCACATTTCTCAACAACGAAATGGAACAGGCCTTGTCTCTCGGAGGTCACGGCTCGGCGAACCGGTTCGAAATTTCCGCTTAGTTTTTAGAGTTCATTTTCGCACTAATATCCTTAGGACAAAAATGAAACTGTCTCTACACTTCCTATTGTTAAATACAAGAGTAGATAGTGTTTTCTAGCATTGGGTGACTCGCACTATCAGAATAACTATTCTGAATTCATATATATATATATATATATATATATATATATATATATATTATATAAATTTCCAAGAGGATAGAATCCAGGTAGAACTCAGTGTCCAGGAGAGAGCGAGAATATAATATAATATAAAAGGCTCAAACACTAATATTCCATGTTTATAATTTATTACATTAGAATCGTAATCACGATCCAATTCATCAGACCTACAAATTCAAAAAAAAATTGTATATATATATATATATATATATATATATATATATATATAAAGAGAGAGTGACAGACAGACAGACAGAGCTCGAAGGCATTTGACAGGGTTTGGTACGCTGGTTTTCTTCACAAGTTGAAAGGTTACGGTATTTCGGGACGAATTTGTCATCAGATTCAGCATTTCTTATCTAATTTCGAAGTGAATGTTATCTTGGACGACCACTCTTCTAGATCTTTTTATATTAATGCAGGTGTCCCCCAGGAATTTATCTTTTGACCTACATTATTGATAATTTTCATCAACGGACTTCCTGATGTCATCAGTTCTCGACTCGATATCTATGCTGATGACACTTCTATTTTCTACTGTCTTAATTGTTCAGTAAGATCAAATTGACAGCCGAGCTTAAAAATGACCTAAAATTTGTTAACTGGTGCAAGAAATATCTTAATTTCAATGCCTCCAAAAGAAAATTGCTCTCTTTTAATAATCCTAGTGAACTTTTTTGCCCTCTATCAGCATGGCTGACGCTAACCCCTGGGACAGTGATTCCTTGCGACTTCTCGAGTTAACGTTTTCCGCTGACATGAAGTGAAATTATTATATTGAATCACTTGCCAAGCCTGCTGATAGGAAAGTTGGTTCACTGCATCACGCTAGACATTTTTTCTCGCCAAAAAACTATCTTATCTATTTATAGGTCTATCATTCGTCCATGCATTGAATATTGCGTTCACATCTGGTCTTGTATATATCTCTATGTATTTAGAGATTCTTGATGAAATACAAAGAATACGTCTCGGCTTCAGTCACTTTCCCACCGTCATAATGTAGCTTCCCTGTGTCTTTTTTATAAATACTTTCACGATAATTTTTCTGATGATCGTTCCTCAATGACTTTATGAATTTGAGCGCAGTACTAGATGGGCGGCAAGGTCTCATCATTTTACAGTTGAAATATCTAGATGCAGAATTAAGTTTTATGTTAACAGTTTTTTCTCTCGCAATTATCACTTATGGAACTCTCTACCGGCTAACAGTCAACTTTTGTTCTTCAAAAATGTAAATCGTTATCTTCTGTCTTAATTCTTTTTCATGTATTCCGTCCTGGGTATAACGATAAACTACATCCGGCAGCAAAGCCTCTGATCGGGAGGTTTTGAGGAGCGTGGAACGATCTCTTAATTGCTGTTGATAACACCTTTTAGGGTCCCTGCTATGGGTAAATAGTTACCCCCAAAACTGGCGTCAAAACACTATGAAAATATAAAAATACATTTTTATAGTAAAAATACCAGCAACGCATTTTTTAAATAAAATTACTAATGGTCTCAAGAAAATTAAATTTCGGCATTAAATGACCCATAAGGTGTTGATACGCCGCTAAACAAACAATTTTCATTTATTGTTCTTGCTCTTTAATGTTTTTTCTCATTCTCTCATACTCAATAACATTTTGCGTCTTAGTGGCTTTATTGCCTTGCTCGTGTGTGTGTGTGTGTGTGTGTGTGTGTGTGTGTGTGGTAAAATGATATGAAAAATAAACACGTAAATAATATTTTCCACTTCTATCTATGTGCCGTGTCATTCAGACCATAGGACATCATGGTTCTCCACCTCCCTCTATCCCTTGTAGCTCTCAACAAGTTCTTTCCTTCTGTCACCTCCCCCCAGACCACGTTCTGTCTCCCACTTGCTTAAAAGCCGCTAGGTATGTCATGCGTTGTTTTCCCTTGTCTCTCTTTCCCTCATTTCGATCCGTGAGTATCAGATTGTTCAGGCCCTCCTTCCTCATTATGTGTCCCAGTTGCCTCTTCCTGATGTTAAGTATAAGCCTCCTCCTTGATTGAATCCTCTCTAAGACCTCACCGTTGCTCACACGCTCGGTCCATGATATCCTTATGAATCTTCTGTAGAACCACATCTGCGTTGCCTCGAGTCTCTTCTTCATCTTTGAGGAAATCGTCCAACATTCGCTGCCGTAAAGAAGGACAGACGTCACGTAACAGCTCGGTATTCTTTTCTTTGTTACCAAAAAAATCCTCCTGTCTCGCAATACTCTGCCCAGAGTTGTCATTAATTGAAATTTCAATGTCTTGATCGCAACAAGACATTAAAAACATTGTCGATTTGACGAAAAAACATATGACTATACATGCACCAAAACAATTATCAGGTAGGAAGTTGTCGACATAATTCCTGTACGTAATTGTTTTTATAAAATATTATGATGAAAAAAAAACAAAAATGAAACTTACGTGAACAATCTTTTTCATTGTCAAAAACGATGTCATCAATTGCAACATACCCGGAACTTCCTACGACGACATCAATGCTTATCTAAAAAAAAAAAAATATATATATATATATATATATATATTAACACAATTACTGATCCCAAAATGACAAGGAAAGGATTAAACATTTGATCCCTGCTTCCCCTAAAATGTGTTTTGGAAATATCAACTCACTGGGCTACAACGTCAGACTATTACTAATGTAGTGAGTTAGGCACTAACGGGTTTAAGCCGTAAAAAAAAAATCAAACCAATCCTTACATATGCGCCATTTACTTGTATATTTTAGCAGTACAACTAAAGAATTATTCATCTTATATGCCATGGGCGATCATGGCTCTCCACAACTTTCTACCACCACAATGAATCCGATTCCCATTACGTAGGCTATAGCTGGGAAATGTTCCGTCAATCTTAATACGTCCTCTCGTCTTCGTTAGCAGGTTTGCCCCCCCCCCCAAATGACTCATGTTTGTTAATTAAACGAATTAAAAATTAATTTAACGAGCCTGCTAACCAAAGTCAAATGCACACCTGTGTCATTGAGCTGTTGTAAGGGAAGCTCAGTAGCTCTTTCCTTATAAGGAAACATTCGGAATTCATTGACCGAGCAGCTTGTACTACTGTCGATCGAAATTTATAAAATCCTTCTCTTAAAAGAATTTTTCAGGAAAATCCGTTTCTCAAGTCCAGTAGCTTTTATAGCTAATTTCAGTATTTGATGGGGGGGGGGCTCTTTCCTAACATTGTAGTAGGGTGGAATGTCCGCATCTTGTTTATGCCATGAATTCTCTTCGAGTTACATGTGATATCCGAAAAATGACTTTATCTTAATCCGTCTTCGGCGGAATGATTCTTCAGTCTACATTAGGTGTGTAACACATGTCATTTAACTCATTTACTTTTCGTATCGACACAATGCAAAATAAACTACGCTGTCTTTTTCCTGTTTATATTAGTTATTTTATTTTGCTAAGCATTTCGCAGGTTACTTTAGCGCAGGTATCAGCATGCCTCTACTAACACTAATCCATTTTAATTTAATGAGTAGATGGTCTCGAGAGAAACGATTTCTCATTCTTCGTCCGTTCGAATGCCAGTGATAATGATTATGTCTTTTTTTTTTACTTTTGTAATTTTCCATATGGTCAAAATATTTACCATGTTTTCAAGAAACTTAATTATATCCAGGTAGAAGAATATATATATATATATATATATATATATATATATATATGAAATGGACAAAGTCCGAAAATTATTTTAAGACATTTTTATGTTCATACATTCTTTTTTATAGATACAAATATTTAAGTAAATACTCTATTTATAATAGTTTCTAGTTTCGGTTATCAAGGTCGAATTGTAGTTTAAAAACAATAAAATCGACCTTGCTAACCGAAACCCTCCTCTGTGGCTCAATTGGTAAAGCACGTCAGGCTATAAGACGGTTCCGTATAGGATACAGGTTCGATTGCTGTCAGAGGACGGATATTTTCTATGAAAATCTCTCGAACATTCAGGCCGGTAAATGTTGTTAATACTGTTTATTATAAACAGAGCATTTACTTAAATATTTGTATCTATAAAAAAAGAATGTATGAACATAAAAATGTCCTAATATATATATATATATATATATATATATATATATATATATACACACAAATGTGGGTAAAATTCAAATATAAACAAATAAAATATATCTGTAAAAAGACTATGAATAAAGACAAAAGGAAAACAGTTCTTTACCAACGCGTTTTGTCCTCATGATAAATGTAAGGATTTTATTTTACATGTATTTATAAACTGAAATAAAATAAATATCGTTACGTTTTCAAAATGTTTAAATTTAAGAACGTTCTTTCAGTTATTTGGCATTAAATTACATCACTCAGTTGGCAATAATGTAAGTGAAAGACATCTGAAAAAAGACACTGCTGATTGTGTACAGTTATTTAAATGATAATTGATTAATTAATTCATTCATTTTCTACAGCTTATCAACCTTTTATAGTGTTATTTAAAGCTAGAAAATATTTTTACCTTTACTTGCACAGTTAGCTTTAACAACATTTTAGAGATTTCTTAAATTCGAAAATTTTCAAAACTTATCGATATTTTTACTTCTATAAATGCACGTGGCAAAATTAAATCCTTAGGTTCACCTTGATAATGTCTCTCATGGGACGAAGCTCGTTGGTAAAGAAAAGTCTTCCTTTTGTCTTCTATACACAATTTACGGCTGTCTCATGTTGAAATACCGGTTCTCGTACGATCAGCAAAGTTAAGCAACATCGAGCGTAGTGAGTACGTACATGAGTGGCCAAGGGATGCTGTAAGATTGGATATGCGGGTAGTGTAATCCATGACAGCTCAGAATTGGAAATCGAAGAGCTGAGTTCCAATTCCAGCCGCTTCCGTTATATTCACCTACGCACAAATACTCTTGGGAAAGGTAGGAATCTACCTCTTCTCCCCCTCCACTGCTACGGCTAAATCAACAGGACGTGTATCACAGTAAATTATTCTCCAAAAATTCTTAAAATCTGAAAATGTTTTGTAGCTATTAATGTAAACTGTTGATAAGCCGTAAAAAACAAGAAAATATCAATCAATCACATTTAAATAATAAATGCGAATACTGAAATTCTGGATTCCCAAGTTTTTATTAATGCGATTGTTTTTGGATTCCGCCATCATAGTTTCTATTGATAAAAAGGATTAAAAGGGACACAACTCTCTAACTTTCAATAGCTCATGGTCAAATGACAAATTACTGTTCTCAAATTACGGTGTTTCAAAATAAAATTGTCCCAGTTTTCAACTTTACTCCTAGAGACCGTAGACCAACATATCCTACCATTTTGGAATCAGACCGACTCCGCAAGCAAATTAAAAACATTCAGGGCCGGATCTGGACCCGCAATTCTGAAATTCTGGATTTTCATTACTGTGATTGTTTCGACGATTTTCTTCTTTTTTTTTACGTATTTTTTGTGACGAATTTTTTGTACGATAACAATTTTTATAACTCGTAAATAAATTTGTGAACAATCGAAATTAATTGCGAAATTCAGCGACAGTCACCCATGAAATAAAGCTAATATATATATATATATATATATATGAGAGCGAGAGAGAGAGAAAAATGGACTGGACTTTGATGACGTTGCCACGTCAACACATGCATATGAAAC
This sequence comes from Acanthosepion esculentum, assembly GCA_964036315.1. Taxonomy (NCBI): domain Eukaryota; kingdom Metazoa; phylum Mollusca; class Cephalopoda; order Sepiida; family Sepiidae; genus Acanthosepion; species Acanthosepion esculentum. Next base: position 103,006,003 of record OZ038484.1, read on the forward strand.
AAGAGACGCTGGTAGTTTCAACATTTTTTAATTAATTTTTTCCCCTCTATCCGAAATCATATTATTCTTTTTCTTTCCATCACCTTTGTCTCTGAATATCTCACACTGGGACAATTAAAAATTTACCAAGAATGCTGATATATTGTATGAGGCTGGATGCAAATGATGAAATGACTTACTGTAAATGTCAGAGTTGTTCTGGGAATCTGAACTCGGGCTTCCTGCCACTTTCCATTTTTCAGCCATTGTCCGGCTTTGGTTCCTGCCAATTGCCAAATAGCACGGGAATAGCCTCTTGATTTCAGACTAACTGTAAAAGTCCCAGGGTCTTTGCCGTAGACATTGAACCAGAAATGGAGGCAGGTTTTGGAACGTGGTTGGAAATCCGTTGTTTCTATCAGAGCTTTGGGTTGACGATTACCGTCCTGAGCCGAAACGTACAAGAAATGGCCTACAAAAATAAAATAAAAAAATAAGAAAAAGAAAATATGTGGTCAAGTGGTTCTGCTTTAGATTTACAGATTCTTGATAAAATCCAAAGAAGAATTTGCAATGTTATCAGTCTTCAGTCACGTTCCCCTCTATAAATATTTTCATGGTAATTGTTCTGCTGGGTTTCCCTCTTTGGTCTCTGGATTGTACGAATTTAAGCGCAGTACTAGATTGGAAGCTAGGTACCATTTTACTGTTTAAATCGTTTTATATCACCGTAATTCTATGCTAATTTTCGCAATTCTATTTTGTAGAACTCTCTTCCATATTCTTGCTTCCCAGTAAACTTTGATCTTCAAAAATATGAATGCCATGTCAATCGTTATCTTCTTTTCTTAATTTCTGTTCTTTTATTTTTTATCTTTCATTAATATCTTTTTTTATTTTCTCATATTCTTTCATACTCAGAAACCCCTGCATCTTCGCGGCTTTATTTCCCCACATGAAATTACTAAAAAAATGTCAAGATTTAATCGGATTAATGGGATAAGGAAAGATTGCATGAACTGAATCGAACCTTTGCCGTTAGATCTATGATCAGAGATCAAATCATTGGTGTCTCTGTTTGTTGAAGATAAAATTTCCGTTGAATAACTTTTTCATATTTAAGTTTCTTGAAGCGCTTACCTTCCTTGAAAATCAGCATTCAAATACAAGTTGTTTTTTTTTAACTGGAATCAACGACTACTGCTACCAATGAAAACTTTCAACAACCGCAGTATTACAACCCCCCACCCCCCAAAAATACAGCACGCACATATATTTATTTGTAATAAGAAATAATGTTGGATTATGATAATAAAAAAATAAAATAATCCCATCAAAATTACTATACATTTCGGTTGCCTTAACGGTTCATTAATATTAACACCGACATTCTTAAGGGAAGGCTAATCAGCTAACTTCGTTTAGGAAACAAGTAAACTGGATAAACAAAACCAAAGATCAAAGACCCAGTACAAAAGCGAAGGACAATCCTACAGCATTCAATGGCCACTTAACTGCCTCAGTATAAGCTCAGGAAAAAATAGTCCCTACAAGTTAATTCTTATCACCTTTTCTTTCGCCAAAAGATAGGCTGGTCCCTTCCTCTAAAAACCAAAAAAGTAATCAGAACTAGTCTGCTACAAAGAAGGGGGAATCTCTCTCTCTCTCTCTCTCTCTCTCTCTCTCTCTCTCTCTCTCTCTCTCTCTCTCTCTCTCTCTCTCTCTCTCTCTCTATCTCTCTCAACTGTCGCACAAAGGGTGGGGGGGGTAAAATTTGCAATCATAAAAAGAGACCTTGCAGAACAACGTTCGGCCAACGTTCATTCATTTTAAATACAAAACCCAACATTCTGCGCTAACCTCAACATTAATATAATTTCTTTAAGTATTAATACATTTTTTATAGCAATACTTTATGAATTTAGCATGTATGGATGCTTCATTACGCAATAAACATAATGGAATTTGGCTAAAAGCCGATTATCACAGCAAATATCTAAAAGATTGTTGCTACATTCCCTTTGACCTTCAAAATCTTCATATCGCCATTTGGCATTGTACAATTAGTTTTGATTACCTAACAGAAATCCTTACCTGATCCAGTTTTGTTAAATGTATGGTCATTTGTTGGACCTGAAGAACCACCGGCTTTCTTGACTATCCAATCAATGTCATCATATCTCGAGTTTTGCCAAATGCAAATCCCATTTTCAAAATTACACCGACCTGAAAAAAAAACAACTTCAGTGATGAAAATAAACAAAGCAAATACGTAATATTTCTTGTCAGCGTGATGCAGTTATGTGTAAATAATTCTTGGTATTAAATGCAGAGTGAACTCACACAATAGAGCCAAGTGAACATTTTTTTATGTTCCCATGAACTATTTTCAGCTCAATTATGAAAGTGTGTTGATGTTGTTTGAACTCTTGTTTGGGAGGAGGAGGAGGAGGAGGATAACAAAACTTTTACATTTCTAATTAAACAAAATTGTTTATAAGGGAGAGTCTAGAAACCCTGCTCAACATTAGAGAGCCCAAACACTCGAATCCTTAAGTTTTGTATTTAACTTATTTAGACTACTTCTGGGGAGATTTTCAACCCCTAAAATGGATTAAGCAGCACCTCCTCTAATTATATATATATATATATATATATATATATATATATTATTCGTAGTGACATGGCATAAATATCTACATTTTGGCTAAGTAAAGACTTAGGTCATTTTATATTCTACAACCATCAACTAAGCAGTCTGCTTTTGAAAAGTAGAATCCGACAAATATACTCTATGGTCGGGTCATCGTTGACTAAGCCGGTTCCCCCACCAAGCTCCTCTGATGTGGAGGATGTCTAGACACCAAACAGGATTAAAAGCAAAACCAGTCAATGGGTGTATGAACGTCCTTGTAAGTTCCACAGCCATTTAGCACAATGGGGTATATTTGGCCCCATAGCTATATAAGCAGCTAGTGCGGTGATGACACGGCACCGCTGAACGAAGGAATTCCAAGATTGGTCAACGACCGGAATAGAAATTTCCACCGACGGAATCAACGGGTCACTTGTCCTCAATCGAGACGAGCCTTTAAGTTGGAGGACGTCATCTGTAGTTTGAACTGGAGAAGGATGGGATCCGCCAGGTCTGAGTAAGATACGCTATGCATGAATTAATACTTTTCCAGCGGAATTAGTCATGTGCTCAGCTGCGCAGCAACTATACGACTACACCCAGTTACAGAACTGATAATCATCATTTACCTTTCATAATAGATTATGGCAGCTACCAACGGCTCGATTAATTGATTCGATTTCTGCAGCTCATCTACTCTTTTAGGCTATTTAAATCCATAAAATATGTTTACAGTCTAAGAATATTTTTGACATAATTATTTTATGAGACAAGTATTACTAATTAACCCATACCTGGAGTGAGAAGATGTATTTGCGCATAAGGGAATATAGTGAACCCAACAGGGATTGAAACTCGGTTCTCCGATTAACAGTTCTGAGCCATTATACATTATATCACCCGCACATCCAAGCTTACAGCACCTGGTATTCCCAAGCGGCCACTCATCTAGGTACTGACCAAGCTTGACGTTGCGGGAACTGGTGTTTCAACGTGATATGGCCGTAAGCACCCATTTCCACGGCTGGAGAACCCAATTTAACCTGCTACTTAACCAATATATCTTGGGAGAAAGATGGAGTCATGCCGTTCTCGAAGGTATTTATGCTTAAATAATCTCAACAGATTAGGCGACCGCTTCGATATGAGTTAAGATATCTTGTACATCCATTCCAAAAATAAGTAGATATAAGTATGCTACTTGTTTGTAAACTTTAAGCGCTTTTATTAAAATCATTAAGTAACACTTAGTTTCAAGATCTTCTCTAGCTGTTAAATATTACATTTAAATTTATCATCGAAAAAAAAAAATGGTTACTCCTTCGAAGCAACAAGAAATACACAATCTTAGACTGACGTTTTGACAGAAGCTTCTCTTACCTTCCGCTTGACATTTTCCTTCAAGAACGCTGAAGTCGTCGATAGCAATATCTCCATTTCTACTTCCTCCGACTTTACCAGCAAACTCAATTCTGTAACTGGATGTCTGATCAGATATTTCAATTGAAGCCAACTGCCAAGAGATACTTTGATGACCTGATAACAAAAAGTTTTTTTCGGTAAAGCATTTTCATAAGCATTGCAAATTTTCAAGTAATATTTGTGCTACGTAAAAAGTTGTATTAAGCATTATCACATTGTATATGACTTAATTTGCTGTACAAAAAGTTTATCCTGTCACTGTAGGTCACTGAACAATAGTATGTTTTAATTTCGTTGTTGTGATGTCATATCCTGCTATGGCAACAGAAAACACCTTCGGGTAAAATTAACGACAAGGTTATTGCAATTTAGATGCCTTAAAAATGCAGTGGAAAGGGAAATAACATTAATAATGCAGAGTACTAAAGGTTAACGTAGAAAAGAGGAAAACAGAAGCAGTAGTAGTAATATTAATAAGTCTAATTAACTTTTAAGCATGCCAACCACCACCTTTTGTTTACAGAGAGATGGTTGGTTGGACTTAATATATCAACTTCTTTATGGGCCGGTGTCCCTTCAAAACATAAGCGATCATGACTCCCCACAATTTCCTGTCCTTCGTAACTCTAGATAAATTTGTTTTTGTTATTTCACCTAAACTTTGTTCTGCTATGCATTTACACGTGCTCATTAAGTATGTTATGTGTTGTTTTCCTGTCTTCAGCAGGTTCTGCGAGTATCAGATTTTTCAAGCCCTCTTCTCTCGTTATCTATCCGAGAAATTTCAATTGTCTCTTCTGATGTTAAGTATAAGTTTCCTTTTTGTTTCCATTTTCTCTAAAACTTCGCCGTTTCTCGCATATTTGGTCCGTGGTATCCTCAGCATCCAACTGTAGAACCACATTTCTGTTGCTTCAAGTTTCTTTTTCATCTGTGAGGAGATTGTCGAGCATTCACTACCATATAAGAGGACCGATATCACACAGCAGCTAAGTGTTATTTTCTTTGTTTCTAACGAAATGTTGTAGACTGATTGCAAAATCCTCCGATGATAATCGGTAATAATCTGACGCAGCACTAACATGTCCGGATTATAAGACTGAGCAAACTGCTGGTTTATAATCAAATGTTCAGATATCGCTAAACTGGTATTCTGAGTCTGTCTATATTTCTGAGATGAGGTATTATGTATAGTATTTACATTAGTCGGACTATTGTCCTCATCTTTAGTCATCTTTAGTCGCCATATTTGTCACAACATTTCGGCCGTTGTACGCTCCAGCCTTCTTCAGGTGGTTGGAAGTCTACCCCAGTGATCGAAATAAAGGGTTCAGTTCGAAATTCCAAACACCTGAAGAATGCCGGAGCGTACAACGGCCGAAACGTTGTGACAAATATGGCGACAAAGATGAGGACAATAGTTCGACTAATGTAAATACTGGTATTCTGCTTTTGAAATTAATCGTTCACTTACCAGTGATTACCATCGTCCGAGGAGACACATTTGTAATGTTGAAACATTATTGCTATTGTGTAGCGATTTTTAAAATGTTTTTGTTTTAATCTTCGATGATGAATAATATATATATATATAAATATAAACCGTTTCTTATGAGGAAACATTTGTCATTCATTAACTGTGGTGCCAGTAATACTGTCGGTTAAAATTTATCTCTTAATTCAATCACTTATTTTCCCGATAAATGTTTTAAGTCCAAAAGCTGAGTAATAACTTTGACTAGGCTGTCAGTCAACTTTTATAAAATAAAAAAAATAATTATCACCATCAGAAAAATATATGTATTTATATATATACTGCACAATCAATTATAGATTTATACTATTTTGAAAATAAATTCAGGTTATATTCTCTGAAGAAAATATTTCCAAAAATTTATAAATATTGCACTTGCGTGTGTGTGTGTGTGTGTGTGTGTGTGTGTGTGTGTGTGTGTAGATATATATATAATGAAATGAACTAAACCCGGCAATTATATTAATATATTTTCTGTTCATACTTTATTTTTATAGATACAAATTATTTAATTAAATGCTCTGTTTATAATAAAGAATATTAACAAGATTTACCGGCCTGAATGTCCGAAACATTTCATCGATGTCTGCTCCGACAGGAATTGAACCTGTATCTTATACGGAACCGTCATATACCCTCACGTGCTATACCATTTAGCTACACATGAAGCGTCTAATTTGCGAGGTCACATTACTGTTTTTAAACTACAAATTTCCCATGATACAGGTTCGATTCATGTCGGAGGACATATCTATGAAATTTCTCGGACATTCAGGCCGGTAAATGTTGCCAATACTGTTTATTATAAACAGAGCATTTACTTAACTATTCGTATCTATGAAAATAAAGTATAAACGGAATATATATATATATATATATATATATATATATTATATATATATATATACAGGTAAGATGAGAACGAATAGAGCACAATTCCAACGTTCGTAACATTTCATTTAAAAGAGGGCTCAATACAAAGTAGAGCAATATTCTTTATTTTAGGATATTACATCAAAAACACTACACAATTACAGGCGATTGTAGATTACTCCATTTAATTTACAATCGCCTGATGAGATGCGTTGATACGCATCGAAACACGGCTACAATTGTGTAGCGATTTTGACAAGTTTTTCTATGTAATATCCTAAAATAAAGCCTTGCAAAGAATGAAATTGAAAAATAAGACAATTATGTCTGATATGAAAATAATAGCCATTTGCTGGATTATAGATTATTCATGAACTATAAAATCTACAATAAATTAGAAATCTTTCACTTAAATTTTCTTCTACTCGCACTCACATACGTCACAAAACTGGAATGTTTTCCAAAATGGTTACCTGACCGGTGCCAAAGAGTTTTTTGATGCGACGCAACCTTCTGAATGACGGTCAATTCACCAACATTGTTTTTCATGTGGTAATAGAACTGTATACAGGACGTGGATATTGTGTGGATTGGTGGGGAAACCAGGACTGCACGCCCGGAAGACATTGACCCTTCGATGTAAACATAATGTCCTAAAAAAAAGTTAAAAAAAAAAAAAAATGAAAGAAAAAAAATCTGATGAAAAGGGAACAAAAAATTTATAATTTTCAAAGCAGTATTTCTTTCATCTGAATTTCAGTTGCTTTTTATCGCAACGGCTCAGGCGTCAATTTCCGACAGTCCAAAACCGAAATGAAGAATAAGATTCAGATGACTTTCGAACTAGTGTCCCCGTTTTCACGAGAAAGCTAGCATTTAGCTCTACAGGGTGATTGAAAAATAACTCCCTATTTTATGTATGATGGACTCTGCCGTCTAACTATAATTTTTACAAAACGGAAGAGTCCATCATACATAAAACAGGGAGTTACTTTTCAATCACCCTGTACATAGATTTCATTTTATTTTATTTTCTTCAACCTCCGATTCGTTGCTAACTTTGCGTCAACAAAGCTGGAAGTGCGGTTACCATAATGGTTTTTGTACCGAAAAATGGAATCTGAGAACCGGGTTCAAATTTCACCCGAAACTTAACTTTGCACTAATTCCTGTTGGAAAAGCATGGAACCATCTATTTGCCATTAATTATATTAATTATACGTAAAATAGTAAAGTAGACAGACTATCGGCCTTGTGCCACATCTAAGCTACGCGTAGAAGATCATAAGGGCACTTCGAAGTGGTGTTATGGTTAACAAGCTTGTCTCGCTTGATCAATTACGAGTGAATAGTAATTACGATCTTCATTCGGTGCCCCATACTTTCGGCCTTGTGTAACATCTAAACTACGCTTAGAAAATCACTATGACTGACTAAACTGGATATTTTCCCGCAGTAGTTTGTCGTTTCTTTCTGCGCTAAACTGGTTGCCAACCAAGGCTATAAGACTCAGTTTGTTGACATTCATCCCAGATGGATTGATACCTATTCCAAAGGTATTTGCGACCGATATTCTACCGCGTGCATTTAGGCCTACTAGTAGACTGGCAACTAGGTTTCATTGTTTTACTGCTGAAACCGCTAGATGCAACCGTAAGTTCTAGACTAAGAGTTCCTACTCTCGCACTTCTTGCCTCGGTGGAGCAACGTCTCAGAGAAGACAATTTTGGGGTCAGAACCAGCCCACCAAAATTGGCGGGTTCGCTTATACACGCTGTCTGTAGATATGCATTGATATTAATGCAATAATATATATGTGTTACTCCAACGTTCTTACAATGATAATGCTAATATTAGTCGTTTCCTCATAAGGAAACATTCGGAATTTATTGACCGAACAACTAGTGCTACCGTACATCGAAATTTATAAAACCTTTCTCTTAAAAAGAGTTTTTTAGGAAAACAGGTTTTTCCAGTCCACTACTCGTTATCGCTTTCTCTAGATTTGATGCGGGTTTCCTTCCTAACCTTTTATTTGAAGTAATGTGGAAAGTCAATATATTCACTATATTAGTTTTTCTCTTCACGTTACATGTGTTAACTCTTTTAGTTGTTGCTGTTGTTAAAAGACCTCAAGCGATGTTATTTCTGTTATTTATTTGGTACAGTTCTTGCTTTGTGATTTGTTTGGTACAGTTCTTGCTTTGTGATTTGTTTGGTACAGTTCTTGCTTTGTGATTTGTTTGGTACAGTTCTTGCTTTGTGATAGTGTAGCGCCAGTCGACGAGCTTCAGAGAAGTGGAGTCTTAGCTCTGACATACATTCTTCATTCGCTCGAAGCCATTTTAATTATTGAGCTGAGAAAGCGATTGTATACAACTGAGAGTTTAGATATTTCTAAACGTGTTTGGAGCCATGCAAGGCATTCACATGACAGTCTCGAGCTGACGAAATTATTTAAAGAACTTTACTCGAGTTTTCAGGTTAATGTTTAATCAGCTTGTAGCAATTTGCAGTGCTGAACAAACTACCTCTTAGGAAGCCCATACCATGTTTAATTTCCTTATCTCCTATACTGAATTTTTTATAACTGATCCTTATACTGAAGTATTTCTGGTGTTTAGTGTTTACGAACAGTACAGCCTGAATTTTTTATAACTGATCCTTATACTGAAGTATTTCTGGTGTTTAGTGTTTACGAACAGTACAGCCTGAATTTTTTATAACTGATCCTTATACTGAAGTATTTCTGGTGTTTAGTGTTTACGAACAGTACAGCCTGAATTTTTTATAACTGATCCTTATACTGAAGTATTTCTGGTGTTTAGTGTTTACGAACAGTACAGCTTGAATTTTTTATGACGGATTCAGAGTAAGTGGCATAACTGCTTCCATTCAATTCTAGTTTATATTTTATGTTATGGAATCGTTTATCTTAATTCCTATTTCTTGGAACATTTAGTAGAGGATGTTGATTTATCCCAACTATGAATACATGTGTCATCAGCATAGCTATTTCTCTACTAATCATCCGTGCACTGTCCTCGGACAGAAAAGTAAGAACAATAGGTTAAAATTAATGATTTATATTAGTATTAATATTATTTGGAATTTACACCCTTGTGCAAATTAGTTGAAACAAAACGAATAATTCCATTATTATTTAATTTCTTTCGTATTTTTCCAGTTGAAACCTGACCAGTGCACATGTTAGTACTTCGTATATCCATTCCACGAAGTCGTTCCTTGCAGACTCACCACAGATTCTCGATTTAATTCAGGAGATTTTCCGGACCAATCTATAGTACTTTGATTTGCTCACTGGTAAGGCTTACCAGTGTGTTCGTACAGCGTTAGAATTTTCGTACGCTTCCTTGGAGTAACGTCCATCACAGACAATGGCCGTAGGACAACTAATCGACAGTCGAGACAATAGTGTATGGGCATGATAAAAATCTGATGCAATCACAGATGACGCAATATCTATACAACATACGTTTACCCTGGAAGTATAAAATTATGTACTAAATAGCTGTAGTTGAAAGTATATAATTGCGTTCAAAATATATTTAGTTGGAGCCATAAAATTGTGAATAAAATATTTAGATTTCGGCATTAAATAATCCATAGAGAGTGATATGCCGTTAAACAAAATCAACCAAACCAAACTAAATGAATAAAACTCCATCGCAATTGAAATTAGACAATGTTTTCCTTTGCGATAAAACGCAACTGAAATTAAAACGAATGACATTCTATTTGCAAAATTAACAATACTTGAAGTTTCATTTAAAAATAATTTCAATGATTTAATGTACCATAATTAACGAACCCAGGACTCGGGCAAAAATATTTAGAATTGCGATGTACGTCTAACTAAATGTATCTTCTACATAAATTAAAGCATATAAACACAAGTGTGTGTAGAAGGATGGTGTAAATACAACGAGAGTTTTCTCTAGTTTCCACGTGCTGAAATTTGCTACATTTTGGGCGATAAAAGTGCTGATTATCGATAACGGATCTTTTACGGATGTAGCCAGTGGGGATATCGTAATCCTGGCATTGCTCTGAATAACACACTGAGGCGAGAGACAGACAGTCACCATAAAGTTTTGATTATGTACACGCGAACTGTATCTATAAACGCCCAATCACTAATACCTAGTACTATTCCCCTATAAATATAGCAAATGTGAATCGTGCATTATATATATATATATATATGTGTGTGTGTGTGTGTTATGAAATGGACAAAGTCCGACAATTATTTAAAGACATTTTTATAAAAAAAAGAATGTATAAACACAAAAATGTCTTAATATATATATATATATATATATATATATATATATATATATATATATATATACATACACACTTGGGTTGTAAATCGACAAGTTGGTAGGAATAAAAGCAGTATCCGGAATTTTTTTATGAATTTTTAATAAGTTATCATAATGAAATATTTGTTCTAGAATATGTCCTGCCAAAAAACAAGAGGAAAATTACTGAGTATTTAAAAAGACGAGTGGTTTGAATAAGGATGTCCCAGGTGGCGTTTTTCTTCAAAAAATATTTGACTCGGCTTATCTATTTGTAAATTTGTTCTCGAGAGATAGACACCAGAAAGTACTAGCGTAAAATTGAATGAATAGAATACTAAAAGTACAAATAAGACTTGATTTACCTTCTCTTGTGCCTAACGTATGATCAGCATTTGGTCCGGTGTCATGGCTGGGTGTGTATCCACTGCTCCAAATCCAGTCGTAATCATCCGATGCACTTTGTGAAAATCCACACAAGCTTTTCGTCTCAAAGTCACACGTTGTGAAAAGATCTTTATTATCTACAAGAAATATCAGACAGCAAACTAGCAATGTGCAAAGTGTTTGCTACAAAAAAAAATATTTTTATGCATTAACGCCAGGAGTGGAAAATTGTTGCCAACTATATATGAGTATATATAAGAGATTTTAAGAACACATCATATGTGTAGATTGGTTGCTTTTATATATATATATATATATATATATATATATATATAAAAACTTCAAATGCTATCATAGTGGATACTTTTTTATTTAACATCTAACGTCTCACTATAATTTTTTATTTATAATTTTTTTAATTTTTAACATTTAACGTCTAACGATAATTTTTATAAGACTGGAGAGTTCATCACACATAAAACAGGTAGTTTCTTTTCAATCACGCTGTAATATAGATTTTTTTTATCTGAAATAGACGCAGGTTCAATCACTACCGGAAGACGCATTTTCTTTACTTACATTTCCCGAATGCGCAGCTCGTTACACGTATTACGCGCTGTTTATTTATTAAACAAAAATGGCACCTCTGTCCACTACGATATCATTTGAAGTTACTACTATATAAATTTCATTCAAGAGGACTAACAAGGCACTGCGATTAACCTTTTTATTTAAATTTTCTTGCGTTTGCATATGTATTTTCTTTTCTGAGCATAAAGTCTGTAAAAAGTGTCTAAATGTTCTATATACTCGAGAACTTTCGGCTATTCTATTAGCCATTATCGAGGTATTTTTTTAACTGAATGTATAGATTTTTTTATATGTTTCTAGAGTGATGGGAATGTTTTCTTTTTTCCAAACTCGGTCAACATATTGGGGCTATGTTCATAGTTGATTTTACTGAGTGTTGGCTTTTTCTTTTTTATTGTTATTATTAGTGCTTCCATCATTCTTATTCTTTTTTTTTTACATGTTGACGAGGCTATTATACTTGTATTTTCTACATGCATATTATGGATAAAGTGTGGGAGGTTTCCGTGTGAGTCCTAATTGACCATGGTTCTATTAGAACTCATTTAAACACTGTGATGCATATATATGTACCGTATATAGTCGCGTATCGTGCGACTCCCAAATTTTCACTTATAAAAATGATTTTATCATGTATCTCGTGTATCATAAGAGTTCCTTTTTTGAGAGACCAAATTACAATAAACTAACCTTTTTTCCTCTATCTCTTTAGCCCATCTTCTAATGAAATAAGTTAAAAAAGTAAAAGAGAATGATAAAAATATTGTTAGGAACGCTAAACTGTATAATAAACGCCACGCTGCCTCCTGGTTTCCAGCCTGATGAAAGTCATCGTCTGTTCCAGTTTTTAACAACTCTGGTGAACCGTCCGACCCATCTAACTATCGGTCTATTAGTTTTCTACCCCTTTTGGGAAACTTCTAGAGGCCCGAATCACTGCCAAATTGGATCATCATTGATCATCGCGGGGCCTTTTCTCAGAAAAGCAATACGGTTTTCGTTTCTCCAGGTCAACTGTTGATGTATTAATGATAATTGCGGAAATAGTCTATCGTGTCTAAAAACGGCGAAGCCCGGGCTGTAGCTTTGGACATCTCAAAAGCCTCTGACAGTGTCTGATATTAAGGTCTTCTCCACAAGCTGAAAAGTTACGGTATTTCCGGGCACATTTTTGAGCTGATCCAGTCGTTCCTATCAAATCGTGAAATGAAAGTTGTCCTGAACGGCAACTCATCTACATCCTTTCGTACTAACACAGGAACCCCTTGGTCCTACGCTGTTTTTAATCTTCTTTAGCAACCTTCCCGATGACATCAGCTCTCAACCTGGCATCTACGCTGACGACACTACCATTTTCTCTTGCCTCAATACTAAGGCTGATCGGTCCGACAAGGTCAAAATGGCAGCTGATTTACAAAACGACATCGAGACCGTCTTTAATTGGGGCAAGAGATGGCTCCAAAACTAAACTTCTCTCTATTAATTCACTGAGAGACTCGTGTCTGCCTTCCATCAGCATGGCTAATGCTAACCTCCAAGAAAGTGACTCATTGCATCTTCTCGCGCTAACGTACTCAGCTAATATGAAATGGAAAAACTATATCGAATCCAATGCTAGATCAGCTGCTATGTCAGTTCACTGAGTCGGGCGAAACAATTCTTCTCTCCTGAATCTATCTTTCATCTCTATAAGTCTACCATTCGTTCCTACTTAGGATATTGATGTCATATATGGTCTGGTGCCCCTACGATTTCCCTGGTGTTCCTTGTTAAGATCCAGAGAAGAATCAACAATATTATTGGTCCCAGTCTAATAGCTCGGCTTCAGTCACTTCCCCACCGCCGTTAGGTTGCCGCTGCGCCTTTTTTTTTTATAAATGCATCCATGGTAACTGTTCGGATGAGATCCTTGCTATGGTACCTAGATCTTATGAATTTGAGCGCGGTATTAGACTGGCGGCTAAGTCGCATCAATTTACAGTTGAACTGGCTAGATCTAATTGTAACCTCTCGCTTATAGCTCCTTCTGGCTTCATGCTTTCCAGCCAACTTGTATCTGCAAGAATTTAAATGCAATGCCAATCGCTATCTACTGACATCTTGAATGGTCTTTTCTCTTTCTACTCATCTATATAATAAATGCGAATGTAAGTTTGTCACTGTGTTACACTTTTTCAACTTTACTCCGTGAGGCCGTTACACAAAATAGCATACCATTTTGGAATCATGCCGACTCCGTGAGCAAATTAAAAACATTCCGGGCCGGATTCGGACCCGCAATCCTGAAATTATGGATTCCCAAATTTCCATTACTGCGATTATTTTCCGATTCCGCCGCCTTGGCTTCAACTGATAAAAACAATTAAAAGGGACACAACTCTCGAACTTTCAATAGCTCATGCTCAAATGAAAAAATACAGTTCTCAAATTATATTGTTTCAAAATAAAATTGTCTGTGTTTTCAACTTTATTCCGAGAGTCCGTAGACCAACATATGCCATTTTAGAATCAGGGTGGCTCCGTGAGCGAATTAAAAGCATTCCGGGTCGGATCCGGACTCGCAATTCTCAAATGTTCGATTCCCAAGTTTTCAATTACCGCTATTGTTTTCGGCGATGTCTTTTACGTGTTTTTTTTTTTTTTGCGACAGATTTGTTTGTTCGATAACAAATTTTATAACTTTAGGGATAATCGAAATTAATTGCAGTATCCAGCGAAAGTCACCCATGAAATGAAAATAATTTTTGTACGAAAAGTAAGGACCTACGTACATCAAATTGTCTTTAAGATAAGTGACGGCAGAAGAATTATCATTGATCTTTTAAAAGATAAGCTTAAATATTAATGCAATACAATACTTAAATGCAGCGATCAATTTTTATTTCTTATGTAGCTTATTATTGCCTACCGCATCAACTCCTCCCTACCTATTGTGATGAAGGTCCAATCAAGTATCCCTCGCAGGAGTTAGCTTAAACGCCGCTTGATAGAGCGGCTTTTAAGCTAGTTACTAATATTTCTGTTCCTAATTCCTACACACCCTGTAAACCTTTGCGTGTTAATAGCTGTATTGTTTTGCTTATATATTATTTAAAGATGCTCATGTAAACACTGTCGGCATGGGTATTATGTATATTTATAATATACACTTAATAGCTCTGTTATATTGCATTGAGCACCGTTTTATTTATACAAAAGGATATATATAGATATGTGTGCGTGTGTGCATACTTACACATATATTATTTAGTATTTTATCATTTGATTGTGTATATATCATAATGCGACAGAATCATACGATAAGCAACACATAGGAAACGTTTCTGTATTTAACGTTTCGCTTTTACTTAAGCTTTATCGGTAAACTATATATGGAGGAGTGAAGAAAATTCTGGCATATTTATTTCTCTGTTACTTGTTTTTCATTGGTTAAACTGAAATTAGGTGTATTTGTCTTCTTCAGTATAATTCATGTGTCGTTTTATCATATTTATATCCGGAATTGGTTGATGTGTGTGCGTCTTGTCGTCATTTTTATATTTCTATCTGCTAAAGTCCGTGTTGTTCATTGTTGAAAGTTTTATATGGGAGTAAAAAAAAATTAGTTTACATCAGTTATGGTTCTAGGTAGATTAATCTTAGATACTTTAAATATAGTTTTTAACTAACGTTGGCGATACAACAGATTTTTTTTCTTTAAATCAAAAGGCAGGCAGACATTTTATTTGTCAAGACAATTAAAATTACTAAGGGAAGTAACCAAGTATTAATTTTCTATCCAAGGTTGATTTACCTCCCTTACCACTTTATTTTATTTTATTTTATTTTTTTACGTGGGAATAAATATTTAACTTCCATAAGAAATGACTTCACAAGATTGTGTTTTTTAACTTTTCATGATTTCCATGTTTAACTTAAGTCACCTGTACGTAGGCTTCAGAGTTTCAGACTATCTGCATGCCAAGTTTGATTGAAATCAAGCTTTTGAGTTTGTGGTTGACAAACAGGCACTTCCTTTCCTTTGTGTTGATTAATTAGACCAACATTTCTGGCCACCCGTATAATTAAGTTGGCAATTTCATGAAATTCAGCTTGCAAGTCATCATGTACTCATTATCAGAGGCGACACGTCGGCATGGCACGTATTAACAGAGGTAATGTAATACGGGAAAATAGGTGGCAATTTACCTCAGTCTGGCAGGAAACCACAAAAATGGAGTCAAGAAGTTCGATCATAATAGAAAGTCGTAATCGTCTGTGATTCTGTCTTATTCTACTCTTAACGACACAAACTTTCACATTTTGACATGTTGTAAGAGAGATTCGTCAGCTCATCATGTGTTTGATTTTCACTGTGTGCATTTGTATACCCGCATTAAGTAAATCTAAAGAATCACTTCATACGACCTCGTCAAGAAGCGACGACGAGCAAGCCATTCTCGCAACTCATTCCTAGTGTAATGAATGTGATCCTTTATCAAAATAAGGTACCATATTTGATGACATCCGATATCCCCCATTTACGAGGCTGTCTTTGAAAGTAACGATTCCTATTTTATTTCCTTACCTCACAGGATCTCAGGTTAATGTTTATGGTATGGCAGTATATGTTGAACCTTCCCGCCAATAATCCTGATTGAAATGCCATTTTAGAGATAGCCGTTGATCGACAATCTGGCAAAATGTCATCTAATACGAAAGTGCGTAAGTAAAAATAGGTATCCATTCTTTCATTAAAAAAGAAGCAAACAGTACTTACATTCAACACATTTTCCGTTACTTATCGAAACATCGTCGACAGCAATATCGCTTTTATAGGATAAGCCAACCACAGCTTCAAGGACAACCTAAAGAGAAAACAAAATAATGACAAGTGATTCTCTCCCCTTTAATATTCTGGGGCATGAGAAAAGCAAACAGACATTCCCATTCAAAACGAGAGCCATTCAACGATTTAAAGAATTCAGATATGCAATTATCAAAATATGCAATTATCAAAATATGCAATTATCAAAAAGAAGTGATGGATTTTTTATTTACTAATCCGACAGATTTTATTTCTTAAACGTTATTTTTTAGTGGATACTCGTATTTGAGTAGACGCCCCATTTATTTATTGAACATTATTTTTATTTATTTTTATCTACCGGCCTGAATATTCGAGAAATCTTCTGAAAGAAAAATATGCGCTCTCCGTCAGGATTTGAACCTGTGTATTCCCTAGTAGGTAAAAAAAAAAATGTTGTCAGATATGAATGTTTTGAGAGTCGGAAAAAGATATGCATTTATAACTCACCATTCAATATTGCTTGAGCATAACATCAACGTAACGCATTGTTAAATCAACATCCCTTTGAAGATCTTATTCGAATTTTGATGAATAAATCTTTTATTGTTCACCATGAATCCTATTTAATTTCGTTTGCCTGGGGCATGTAGTCACTCAGCTATTGACATTTAAAATTATATCCGAAGAGCTGCTTTCGCTGGTTCCCAAACTTCATGAATTTAAGCGTTCTACTAGGCTGGTATCTCGCCCACACCCTTTCACTGTCGAATGTTAAATGTAACCGTCTCTTCTACTACAACAGCTTTGTGTCTCGTACTTCTCACCTGTGGAACTCTCTCCCTCTCTTCCTGTTTCCCTGATAGCTATAATCTCCAACAATTCAAATGTAATGTCAATCGACGTCTCCAGATGCCCTTATCTATCCCCTATCCTTCTCTTTATCCTTTCCTATATCGCTCCTATTTGTTCTCGCTCCAATTCTCTGTAACCCTTTGCGTGCTAGTGGCTTCCCGCCTTGCTTGGGGTGAAACGCTTAAAAAAAAATATCAGTATATCCATGGACACACTGTACTTTAAAATTAGAAATGATTTTATATTTTGATATGAGCAACAACACATAAAAGTGATCGAGAAAAAGCAGTTTCTTTCTCAGAGATATTTTGATTCACAAGTGTATTGATAGAAATAAAAGCGTATATTATTTATTTAATGGATTTAAATTTCTATAAAATTTGCTTCTTTTATTTAGACCTGTTCTTCCTTGAGATCCTAACATTGTATATTTTGATTCTCTTTGAGATTATTGGGTGGAAGATCTTTTGTCTTTTAACCAAAGTAATTATAATCCAAAAACTGAGGAAGAATTTATTTATATTGAGCTCCATCCCAATGCTCTGAAATCAACCTTTTCTCGCCCCCTTCAACTTCATTGGTAAGACTTGTATCACTAAGCCATTATCACCTGTTAATAATAAATAATTATAATCTAAAAATATTTTCTGGCTTTAATGAATCTCTATCTATGCAGGATGTAACGAATGCACCGCCGCAAAATTTACATGCACATGCTCCAAGTTAGCAGAAAGTCCAAGACCGACTTTGTATTTCCCAACTCCCATCGATAGTGGAAATAATCGATTTTTTCATCCAGTTTTCATGTAGTTTGCGGCCATTTTCTACTGGCCAGAGTGCGAGCCTATAGCTGGCTGCCACGAATAGGCAGGAAGATTCTATTGGCCAGCGTGAGAGCCAACAGCTGACTGACACGAATGTTAACTAGCATGCTAGCTTGCAAAAAAAATCGATAGCTGCATTCGTCACAAGTGGGAAAAATTAAAATCTGCATGGCACTTTACTCCAATTGTCTCATTCGCTTGCTTAAACTCAACGTTGATTCTGATTCCGCAGAACTGGGTTGGGTGTGAAAAAGTATTTGTTGTTAACATTCTTTTTTTCATTCGGTTTTTCCAGTTACGAGTCCTTTTTTAAAGCTGATCGTTTTGTGTTCATTTTGTTTAGTTCTTTTTTCGTAACAGATTTAATGTTTAGTATAGAGCTTAGAAAAAATTCGCAGTGTGAGATAGGCAAGAAGTAAGGCATGTAGCAACATTAGTACGGCAAAGGGCACTCCTTTAAAGGCAAGGAAGGGCAAAAATATTTTAAGTCAAGTGATAGCGATTGCTGTATGAGTCGTACGATTTTTGAATCAAGCACGGGCAACGCCGGGCCATGCTGCTAGTGAATCAATAAAAAATCCATCTGATCTACTTTTCGTTCCCATTTACCGCAGAAATTTCGACCATCTTATTCTGTTTTCTTCAGGACAAATGCGAAAAGGAAAAAAGATAATTGTAAAACAATTTTCTGATTTTTTTTCTAATCAAAACATTTGATTAAAAAAAAGAAATTTTTTACTCTTCAGTTAAGATAGAAAAAGAAAATGAATATTTTCAATGCCATATCTTTTCGTGAGTGGTTACGCTTCTCCACAAATTCCTTTAATATATATGAATTGCTATGATTTCTTGGAAAAGATAGAGGAATGGTTTCTCTTTCTCGTTTCCCACTGCTTTGAATTCAGAACTGTCCTGCTCCTAGATTGGATGCCACTCAAAGCTAGAAAACCCAGCCTATCCAGTTATTTACCCCGTACTAGGTTAATTATAAAAATAAAAAGCGGGTAACTTACATTAAATATTCGGTTGGAACTGAGGGAGAATTTTCCGCGGATCCATTTTGCTCCTTTGTTGCCTGTTGCCGACCAAATGGGCAAACTGGAACTCGTCAAACCATATTGAATGTAGACATTAAATGCGTCGACATCAGCGCCGTACATATAATACCAAAACGACACACAGTTCATTCCAGTGTTGTCCGGGATGTAATCAGGGCTGATTAAGCGAGCTTTACTCCTCAAACTCCCCGTCGATGTCTCGAGGTAGATATAATGACCCTCTGTATTGTAAGGAAAATAAAAAATAAAAAAGCACAATTGAGATTTTTTTAAAGAGTGAGGTTACGCCTGTACAAGCCCTGGGAACCACTAGCTATAGGGTTACAGAGTAAAAGGCACAGTTTATGCGTATATGTATATGTATATGTAGAGAAGATAACGGTTAACCCTAGACCTGAACAGGTTAAGATTGTAGTGATCGCGAAAACGCTCTAATGAGAGTCGGTTCCACAAGGCAGTAGTGGTTCGCGTGAAGAGGCTGCTCAAGTGGACTTTACTTCAGACCAATGAAATACGAAGGGAATAAGAGTGGTTTGCGACAATGTGTGTAGTATGGTGGGCCCTAGCAGTGAAGGTTAAAACTGGCGGAACTAAAGAATGTAGTTCATTTCAGCACTTTCCATGGAAGTAGCGACGGAGCAGTCGAAAGCTTGCCTCTGTGAGAGAGGGGTTGCAGGGTGGAAAATAATTCGTCACCCACAAGGACGCGGAAACGCTTTTGGACTCGAAACTGGAAAGTGAGGACTGGGCAACTCCTGTCCAAATATGACGGCAGTACTCCATTTTCGATCGCATCTGGCTTTGGTAAAGGTAGAGGATAGCACGAGGAGATAGGAACTTATTGGAGCAGCAAGGGGAACTGGCCATTTTGCTGCATCTTTAGTAATGGATCCAATAACGAGTTCCACTATTCATCGTGACTGGGGGTAGTTAGGGTCCGATAATTCGTCTAAGCATCCGAAAGTATACTACTGATCATTCAGTTAGGATCGATAAGTATTGCAGTAGTCTGAGACGAAACTTCTTGCCCATTTTTCTGCAGGGCGGGATCTAATAACGAGAAAAATCTGGCCCATAGATTACAAAACGTTCAGTTCGAAATTCTCTGAAGTTTACCCTGATTGACAGACACCTGAAGAAGGCCTGAGGGCATAACGGCCGAAACGTTATGATTAGATGAGGATATTAGTGCTAATATAAATAACTCCTCATCCGTGAAATCCAGAGAGAAAGCACATCCATCCTATTATAATTTGGTTTGTCCCTCTATTTGTTAGTTTGCCCGACCGTTATGCCCTGCCATACCTCATAAATAATGGACTATTCTGTTTTGATAGTGTGAGAAGAAAGAAAAAGACATTTCTTTCTGAAAATGAAAGAAAGAAGGGAAGGTAGAAGTGGAGAGAGAAAATCAGATTAAGCTGATAAGAATAAATACTACACTTTTATCTCAGCCAAGAGGCCGAAAAGAAGTGACCGCGATATAAGTTCCATTTTTTAGACACACAGTATCGAACCAGAGAAACCGAGTAAAGCAATCGCCAAAAATCCAGTTACAATAAATAAAATAACATTGTCTGCTGAATTATTTTACAATTATTATTAAGAGGGGGATCTGGCTAGAAAAAAGGAAAAAAAGAAAGAAGTGTTTAACGGCTGTTTCAGTGAAATGGAATAAAGATTTCAATTTCAAATCTTTTCATTTGTACCCACTTCTTAAAGTAAGTATCAGCATTCATATTTATGACTGCTATTGTAGTATTTTGTTAAAGTTGTTAGGCTCAAATATTTAACAATTCGATAGGGGAATTTCTGCGATTATTTTATTGTTTAGAACACACCATGAGCTTATTCAATCATTAACTGAAGAATTAAGTTTAATCAGAAATTTCAAATAGGAAAACCGTCCAATTTTAACGGGTCTTTCTAATAATAATCAATAGAGATATAAAGTAATTTTATTACTAATAAGATGAGTTATTTTATAAGAGCTTTTGTGTTTTGTCTATTGCAACTCGGTTCAGTAGGTTCAAATAATGTTCGGGTGGTGTAATAAAATGAGAAATCAGCGAACCGAGTTCAAATTCCAGTCAAGTTCGTTATATTCATGTATGCAGAAATTACCCTTGGGGAAAGCTATGAATCCATTTCTTACTTACAGTCATGGGTTAAATAGGCAGTAGGGCTTGAATCTGGGAAAATCGTTATCTCACCAAAAAAATATTAATGCAATAGTGACTCGTAAAAAAAAAATCCTCATAATCCTAATTACATTTCAGCTTTCAATAACCAAAATGGGTTGATAAGCCGTAAAAACAAATCACTCAAACATCCAAATTCTGTAGCTGTTCAGTGAACATCTTCCCGTCCTTAAAATCCGTGGCCTAGATGTAGAATTACCATAAATTAGGGCGTACAAGTCAACCTCAAGATTTTAGCTCAAAATATTGAGTTACGGCTCTACCTTCCGAATAGGTTGACCCTGAAACATAAAGCAGGCTACCAGTGACCCCCAAATATTTTTAGGCTTGAAAACTCGACCCCCAAATATTTTTAGGCTTGAAAACTCGACCCAATCATATTTTTTAGGCTTCAAAACTCGACCCAAACCTCATTCTTTTCCTCTGTCCCTCTTGCCTTCGATGTGAGTATCAGATTTTCCATGCCCTCTTTCTTCATTATGTTTCCTGGGAATTTCAACAGCCTCTTCCTGATGTTAAGAATAAGTTCCTTTTCATTTCCATTTTCCGTAAAACTTCGTCGTTGCACATATATTCGGTTCATGTTATCCTCAGCATCCTTCTGTGGAGTTACATTTCTGTTGCCTCAATTCTCTTCATCTTTGAGGAAATTCTCACATTCACTGCTATATAGGCGTACAGATATCACGTAACACTTCAGTACTCTTTTCTTTGTTTCACAAAAAAAAACCTTCAAAAACCCGGAATTTTTTGATAGCAACAACAAAGATGGGGATAATAGTCCTAGTAAAAATGGGGTAAATAATAAATAATCTTGAGTAGTAAAGTAGAAATACTATTAGAAGTTTTCGTTTTATTTGGTCAAAGGCTACTGTGGCTTAACTGGTTAACGCGCCACACATGAAAAACAATCATCTATGATGTAGGAAACATGTTTTCTTTGGTCGGAATTTTGACTATTTTAACTAAAATGCTGACAGTAATGGTGCTGTTAGGGAATAAGTAATTGATTAACCCACGAATTAGGTTCGTTTGTCTGTATCTACAACAAAGCGTCTTAAGTGAGTGAATTTTAAAATGTTTTCGAAATTAAAGAAACGAAAAGAACCGAAAATATAAAAACTTTCCTGGGGTTTTTCTTTTCTTTTGCAGGCCATTATATGTACATTGAAACATCTCCGCCGATAAAGCCAGGAATGAAAGCCCAATTGGTCAGCGCACTTTTACCGAAAATTGATAATTACATGTGTTTGAAGTTTTGGTACAACATGAACGGAAAAGCAGTGGATAGTCTGAAAGTTGTTTTACAAGGTTAGTATTTCTCAATCATATTGGTAGGTTTTATTTATTGATGTTGTATCCTTAAAGCGGTTACAAACAGACAAAGGTGGTACTCCAGTGAAGAAACAGCAACACGCGCGTTGGTGAAAGAAGTGAGGTTCATTGTAAAAAGCGAATACACTACTGAAAGACTGGAAATCGGGTGGCAGGCTAGTAAATTCCCGAAGCACGGATATTTAACTTACCTCCCCGCGATGCAGTATGTGGCACAAGGTCGGTTTTTAACCCGGGGCAAAACAGAGCCCGTAGACTCTGGCAAAAATTCCTCGTAGACCCCGTATACACGGGGTCGCGTAGCTGTCTACCACTCCAGACGAGACTCTGCCCTTCGTAAGCCGTAAAAACAAATCACTCAATCATTCAAATTCTGTATCTGTATGACGTGAGCTTTCAGTGAACATCATCCCGTCCTTAATATCCGTGGTCTAGATGTAGAATTACCATAATTTAGAGTGAACCTGAAGATTTTTAACTCAAAATTTTGAGTTACGGCTATACCTTCCGTATGGGTTGACCCCCCACCCAACATACGGTTTTTCATCTAGCAAGATGGATGGTTCTTCTCTCAAAGCTCTTGTATCGTTAAAGAGGTTACAAACAAACAAAAGTGGTACTCAAGTGAAGGAAGAGCAATACGCGCGTAGATGAAAGAGAGGTTTATTGTAAAAGAGAGTACACAACTGAAAGACAGGGAATCTGGTTGCAGGCTAGTAATTCCCGAAGCAAGCCCCCAGGTATATCCTGTGCTCACTATATATAGCTACTGATATAGTCAGTTCACATAGGCGATAGGGAGTGTGGGACATTCTATTACAACAGCTCTCCCCACAACTCAAGTGGAACACAAAACTATTGCTAAAGATGCTAGAAAAATGGTCGGATCATAGTACCACTGCAGTAAGTATCTGACTCCTTCTGGTATACTTTTTCTTGACAAGGGCCAAATCAGGCGAAAAATAGAATATCACTGCCTGTGTTGACAGATCTAATTCGTCTACGCGGCCTTGTGGGTGATGAATTATTTCAATATTATAACCCCCTTTTTCACAGTCGAAAGGTTGCGAGCCTCTTTCTCTATTTGAATAGTATGTGTTCTGACGACTTACATTCCTTAGTCTTACAAGTCTGACCTTTACAACTGAAACCCACCATACCGCATTTCATTAGTAATGAATAAGTTCCACTCAGATATCTTCTTAACATGAACTGCTGCTTTGTGGAACAGACTCCTGGCAGGATGTTTTCCTAAACGCTACAATCTTGACCTCTTCACGTTTAGGGTTAACTGTTATCTTTCCTATATAACCCTGTTAAGTTCTCTTCTTGGCTTTTCTTACGCGCATAAAATAACTCATAGAAACCCTCTATCTTGAGTGACTCTTGGGCCTTGTATTGGGTGAACATTAGTAAATAAAATAAATATATAGACCGATATTATACCACGTTTGATAAACTACAAAGCGCATATTTTGCAAAGGCATTTATCTTGATTAATTGGCACTGTAAATTTATCTGACACTGTTACCTTTACAGCTCAAAAGTTAGGCATTGACGACACATCCATAATATTACACTGCATTTAATTCACTTCTATTATGGATGTGTCGACGATGCCTAATTTATCAGTATATAAGACATAGTTTCAAAAATTATCTAATTTATCAGTATATAAATTATCTAATTTATCAGTATATAAGACATAGTTTCAAAAATTATCTAATTTATCAGTATATAAATTATCTAATTTATCAGTATATAAGACATAGTTTCAAAAATTATCTAATTTATCAGTATATAAATTATCTAATTTATCAGTATATAAGACATAGTTTCAAAAATTATCTAATTTATCAGTATATAAATTATCTAATTTATCAGTATATAAGACATAGTTTCAAAAATTATCTAATTTATCAGTATATAAATTATCTAATTTATCAGTATATAAGACATAGTTTCAAAAATTATCTAATTTATCAGTATATAAATTATCTAATTTATCAGTATATAAGACATAGTTTCAAAAATTATCTAATTTATCAGTATATAAATTATCTAATTTATCAGTATATAAGACATAGTTTCAAAAATTATCTAATTTATCAGTATATAAATTATCTAATTTATCAGTATATAAGACATAGTTTCAAAAATTATCTAATTTATCAGTATATAAATTATCTAATTTATCAGTATATAAGACATAGTTTCAAAAATTATCTAATTTATCAGTATATAAATTATCTAATTTATCAGTATATAAGACATAGTTTCAAAAATTATCTTGATATTACACTGCATTTAATTCACTTCTATCAAGATAATTTTTGAAACTATGTCTTATATACTGATAAATTTCCGAAAGATAAAACAACTTACTTCCTGATGTATGATCTCCAGGTGGGCCTGTGTCTTTTGAAGAAGTGGGTCCGCTATTCCAAATCCACTGTTTACTACCATGTTCGTCTTGTTTCCAGCCGCATAAATTCTTGTCAAAATTGCAGCTGAAATTGCCGGTTACTGGGGCCGGTGTTGTCGTTGTTATATGGGGTGCAGCTGTCGTCGTAACAAGGGCGTTGGCAGGTAATGCTGAAAAGAGAAAAAGGTTTGTTCAGTGTATAAACTCATGAATTTAATACTGAGACAAGAACCGTATCTCTAACAAAGCCTTCATCAGACGTTAATGCTAAAGTTAAGCATTGCTTCTTCCATATGCCGAGTGCCATCAGAACATAGAAAGTTGTGGAGATCCATGATCGCCTATCTCGTGTGGCTTTTAGTAGCTTTTTCTCAGGCACCCACCCTCGTTCCGCCAGCCATTCCCACAAGCTCGTATATGTATGTTAGGATACGTCTACCCAGATGTTTGCTTTTATTTGAGTGACGGGATTCCAAACATTTAACAACACATCTTTTAAATAAGACATAACAAAGGTCATTCTGTGAAACAAAAATAGAAGCAGAAGGTCAGTTAAAGTGACATTTTTATATTCTTCTCCGAAATACACAAGAACAATGAAATGTTCAATTTTACTTGCAATGAAGTTTATTTTATAAAGTAATTAAGGCGTTCGTAGTTCACTGCGAAATATGTGGACAGACTTACTATATGACGGTCAGCACAATGTGTTCCTGATTGACTAGACAAAGGCTTAGTCGGCGGCTACTGGCTAATCTCTTCCATTTTGTGCGTATAGATCAATCAGGCCTCCGAAATTGTTTTGAACAACGAGAAGAAAGATGTTTCTATTTTCATATCCGTAAGTGAGATCCAAAATCTAATTTCACAGAGGTATGAACTTTTTGAATACAAGGTTTTCATTGGTTAGAAAATCATTTCACACTGGCTCGCGAAAATCTTTTTTCCCGAATTTGCGGGACTGGTGAAGGGAATTATTACTGTTATTTTTTTAAATGGTCCAAAAATACATTGTAGGTCTACAACTACTTCTCAAGTATTTTGGCAGTATTTGTTGTTTATCAAACAAACTGTCGATTGGATTTCATTGGTTGAAAAATATATATACGATTTAATTCCTATAAGTACGTGTATCTCGCTGCTTTCCTCATCTCTCTTGCCCTGAATATAACCTGAAATGTTCTCCAAGTCCTCCATCATTATGCGTCCAAGGAATTTCAGTTGTTTTTCCTGATTTTGAATATTAGTAATTTGATCTGTTATAATTTTCTTTTCGACTTCTTTGTTGCGTATCGCTCCGTCTTTGGAATTCTCAGTATCTTTCTGTATAACCCCATTTCTGCTGTCTCTTTTTTTTACATTCTTGGTGAAATTGTCCAACATTCACTAACGAAACTTTTAATATATGTGTAATCAATTTTCTGTATTCTTCCTACTCTGATTTCTGTTGTTTGTAACTTCTTCATCTTTAAGGATATTGGCCAGCATTCACTGCCATATAGTACGACTGATGTTACATAACAGTTCATTACTTTTCTTAGTTACTATAGATTTTTCTGTACGCGAGTTATTAGCATCGCAGATAAATATGTTACAGCAATGCCATGAACATAAGCTATGTTATTACAGTGAAGTTGTCATTTTTTTTTACAAAGAGAAAGTCCAGAGACATAGAAATTTGAACTGTCATTTGTTTACTCATCAAATCTATCAAAAAAAAGAGGCTGCATTTTCTGTTACTTGCTGGCGATCTTTAGAAACATTTAAGAATCAAATCACAGTAAAATTTTAGTGCATTTCCCCTTAAATCGACAAAATATATTTTTGACTAATAAGATAGAAGTAGGTCATACTTTTTAGCCCAAGTATGGAGCTTATTATTTTTTTATAACTTTTAGTAACTAATGTTTCCAGTCTTTGGGGAAAATGTACATTTCGCAATTTTACCGATCACTCATTTTCGACATTGATCAGCTCAATAGTGTTATTCCCTTTCATTTTTATATTCAGAATTCTTTAAAGTAGCTTCTTGTGCTTCTGCTATGCATTTAGAAATTCTTGAAAAAATACACAGAAGAATCTGCAATATTACTGGCATCTCGGCTTCAGTCATTTCTCACCGCCATAATATAGATTTTGTGTCTTTTCTACAAATATATCATGGTAATTGCTTTGATTAACTTTCCTCTTTGGTACCTAAATTTTATGAATTTAAGCGCAGTACTAGATTGGCGGCAATTGTCTCATTTTACTGTGGAAACGGCTAAAAGTAACCATAATGCAATGTTAATCGTTATCTGTAGTCTTCCTGTTTACTCTTCTGTTCTTCTTGCTTCTTAGTAATGCTTATGTTTTCTAATTCTTTCACAGCCCGTCCGTCTTAGTCGCTTTATTGCCTCGCACATTAAAAAAATATATTTCGCCCATTCGATTAAAGTCATAGAAAATTTAGCCAGGGATGCTGAACAGTAGTTGGTGATAAATCCTCAACATCCTACTTCGAAATATATGTTATCATTACAGGAAAGAAGCGTTAGGCTAAAGAGAACGCCATTTTGAATTTAATTTAAAAATTATTAATACCTTCCTCAATCGATGTTAGGCTCTATAAATCTTCATCAGAGCTGTCTCGACTTAAAGGTTTATTGCATATCAGTGCGATTTCTCATCCAGCAAATTTGTAAATATCTCTTATACAATCTCTTATACATCATCTATACGACGTGTCCCTTCAAGACGTAGGCAATAATGGCTCTCCACAATTTCCTGTCCTTTGTAGCTCTTAATAAATTTTGTCTTTTTGTTATCTCTCCTAAAACTTGTTGCATCATCCATTTATTCAAACTCGCTAGGTTGGGTGGGGGCTGCCCAAACTTCATTCTCAAAACTTGACAGAGTTCAAAAGCGTCTCCGAGCCCGTGTGGGTGACGAATTATTCTCTACCTTTCAACCTCTCTCTCTCTCTCTCTCACTCTCTCTCTCTCTCTCTCTTGCTCACAGGTGCGATGTGGCAAGCCTCTCGCTGCTCTATCGCTACTTCCACGGAAAGTGCTTTGACAAACTACATTCCATTTCAACCCGCCAATTAAACCAGACACAGCAAGGACGCGCCATGCCACTTACATAATAACAAACCACCCACATTTCCCCCCACCGTATTCCATCGGTGAGAAGTAAGTTCCACTCGAACGGCTTCTTCCCAAGAACCACCGCTCTGCGGAATCGACTCCCAAGATGATGTTTCTCCCATCACTGCAATCTTAGCCTCTTCAAGGCTAGGATTAACTGCTCCTATCCGGACAAATTACCTCCTAATATAACCCTCTACCCCCGCCCCCGGCCCTGAAAACGGTGAACCTTACTGTTGTGGGGGAGACCCTTTTTACACAAGATGGACTCGTCTAAAGTATACTTATACTGACAGAGAGAATAACTGCGGGTTGAGATACGTTGAGTCAGGGTGAGAGATACGGAGACAGTACACAGGGTGTTCACAGAGAGTTATACGAGAGTCCAGCGAGAGAGATAATTACGGCTTCACTTACAGAGACTTGTACATATACTTTCTACTAAACCGCATTCCTGGACTACTAATCTTCACTTCAAGTCTGTATTCTTACGTTTAATATACTTATTTTTGTATCTCAATTACTGGCGTTGTTTATTTATTTGTGCAGGATTCCATTCCCGGAATCCACAACACTTACTTTAAATAACAATAAATGTTATGCGCGGTCTTCCTCTGTCCATCTTGCAGCCAATCTGTCCTGTGAGTATCAAATTTTCCAAGCCTTCTTTGCTCATTATGAGCTCTAGAAATTTCAACTATCTCTTCTCGATGTTAATTATAAGTGTCCTTTTTGTTTCTACTTTCTCTGAAACTTCGCCATTACACACATGTTCGGGCCATGGTATTCTCAGCAGCCTTCTGTAGGACTACATTTCTGTTGTTTGTAACTTCTTCATCCGTAAGGATATTGGCCAGTATTCACTGCCATATAGTATGACTGATGTTACATAACAGTTCATTACTTTTCTTAGTTTCTAAAGATTTTTTTCTGTACGCGAGTTATTAGCATCGCAGATAATTTTGTTACAGCAATGCAGTGAACATAAGCTATAGATTAAAAGTTTTACTATAGAAAGAACTGAAAATATTTTTTTCTAAAATTATGCATTGTAAATTAGACGAAAAGTAATTATCGGTGTTCAGAAATGAATGTAAGCATTACCGTCGGAAGATGTCTGATGTAAATGCAATCTATTGAAATACTCTGCATAAAGTCAAGACAGGCACACTGCGAATGATTTTTATATTAATGCAGGGAAATATTCTGACTAATGCAATGCATTGAAAATCACACAAAAAGTGATTTTCGGTAGTTAAAAAATAACGTTAGTGTTACTGCTAGAATGAGGCTAAGACTGACTGAGTGTGTTGAAAATTTCTCGAACTCACCAAATTTCCCCCTAAATCTGATCTTTTAGAAATGATTTGGCCCAAGAACCTTTAAACACACCCTGGCAAACATGGATAAAGGTGCTAGCAATAAGACGTTATGTCAAAAGGTTGATATTTTTCTGACACCGCCTTTTTAACTAACTTCCCTCTGGAAATGTTTATTTATAATGAAATAAATGCGAACACTTTATTCATAAAAATTTACTAAAGTATTAAAACCTACTATAAGGAAATCATTATTTACCATTTCATAAAGTTTAGATCAACTGGCAATTAGGCAATGTTTTCAGAACCATTCCAATAAACAATATAATAAATAAATAGTGTAAATAATCAATCTAAAATGGTGTAAATAAACAATATAATAAATAAATGTGGGTGACGAATTATTCTCTACCTTCCAACCCCTCTAAATGGTGTAAATAAACAATCTAATAAATAAATGGTGTAAATAAACAATGTAATAAATAAATGGTGTAAATAAACAATCTAATAAATAAATAGTGTAAATAAACATTATAATAAATAAATAGTGTAAATAAACATTATAATAAATAAATAGTGTAAATAAACAATCTAATAAATAAATAGTGTAAATAAACATTATAATAAATAAATGGTGTAAATAAACAATATAATAAATAAATGGTGTAAATAAACAATATAATATATAAATGGTGTAAATAAACAATCTAATAAATAAATAGTGTAAATAAACATCATAATAAATAAATGGTGTAAATAATCAATCTAATAAATAAATAGTGTAAATAAACAATCTAATAAATAAATAGTGTAAATAAACATTATAATAAATAAATGGTGTAAATAAACAATCTAATAAATAAATGGTGTAAATAATCAATCTAATAAATAAATAGTGTAAATAAACAATATAATAAATAAATGGTGGACATAAACAATCTAATAAATAAATATTGTTTCTTGTATTTGTCGCCAATTCTCAAGAACAAAGAAAATGGACATATTCACTTTTCTATATATAAGTTTTATTGCAATTCTAATCATAACTTTTTAAAAAGAAAAAACCCTGCTGAAGACTGAAGGTAGTTTAAAAAGCGGCGTCATGGGAAAACCCAACCTTTTGCCAGTACGTATTACTGCACGTTTATGCATGGTTTTCTCCCACCTCATATATATATATATATATATATATATATATTATGGCATTAAAGGCAAGAAATCTTTTACTATAGGTCATGATAAATTTTAAAACACAACACACAAACACAAGTCGACCGGTTTCGTCCACTTACGTCAGAACTGTAAACGGGGAAACAAATTATGAGAAGAAAGTCTGTCGCGGATGACGTGAATGAATGGACAGGAAGAAAAAATAATAATAATAAAAGTTATAACACCAAAGATGCTAGAGACACAGCACAGCAAGCCCAAGCAGTCTCTTTGTTTACAATTTAAAATAATAAATAACGGAATTAATATGGTTCATTTATGTGTAAAGACGTTCTACCCCACCCCCGTATTAATTCCGTTATTTATTATTTTAAATGTAGTTGTGGACTCGACTACATAGGTAGAATGACACAGCGTATAGATGTTAGGACTAAACAGCACGTGCCTGCTAAAATACTCAACAACAATTTTTCGTTTGGTGAAATACATACGGGTCTTTTACAGCGGATCACTTGATAAATAATCCGACCTGTACTATGGATTTTAGTGTGAGCTGGTTCTCTGTTTGGGCCAAAGCACACTCGTTATTCCATCTGAAGGTGTTGGAGACGCTGTTCATCAGGTCCAGTAAACAAAGAGACTGTTTGCTTGTACCGTTAAAAACACACACACACACACATATATATATATATATATATATATATATATATATATATATATATATATATATTTTCTAAGCTTTTCACCCCAGGCAACGCTGAAAGCCACTAGCACGCAAGGGGTTACAGAGGATTTGGAGCAAGAACAGATAGGAGTGATAGAGGAAAGGATGTGGAGAAGGATAGTAGATAGATCAATACAACTGGAGATGTCGATTGACGTTACATTTGAATAGTTGGAGATTATAGTTGTCTGAGAAACAGGAATAGGGAAGGGAGTTCCACAGGTGTGGGGTGCGAGATATGAAGCTATTGGAGTAAAAGAGACGTCTGCATTTAACAGTTTCAACAGTGAAAGGGCGGAAACGGGATGCCAGCCTCGTATGACGCTTGAATTCATGGAGCCTGGGAACAACCGATAGCAGCTCATCGACGCAATTACCATGGAAGTATTTGTAATAGAGACAAAGAGAGGCGACGGCGCGTCCGTGAGAGAGAGACTGCAGACGAGAAGCCAGATCAGGGCCAATTACATTGCATACACGTCTCTGGATCTTATCAAGAACCCCGAGGCAAACAGAAGGGGCTCCAGACCATATATGGCAGCAATACTCCATATACGGCCACACACACACACACACACACACACATATATATATATATATATATATATATATATATATATAGAGAGAGAGAGAGAGAGAGAGAGAGATATGGCCTTGTCTGCTTCAAACATGGCCACAATTGTTGCATGTACAAACCTGTCTTAATGGCCTTTCTCTGACAAGATAAAGTTGTTTCATATGATAACACCTAACTCCTGATTGACTGCTGCCATTGAAAGAGGAGGGGACTATTCAGTAAGATATGAGTATATCACCCGTTTTCGGGGGTAAAATCTTGAGACCATCTATATTCATTGAATACGGTTTTGATAAAACTTTATTTTTGTAATAGGTCACTTACTTTGACATTGATTTTCAGTGAAAGAAATGTCGTCTATAGCAATATCTCCCGTGTAATTGGTACCGCTGGTTGCTTCGAAGGTAATGGTGTAAGATGTCACCGGCCCTCTCAAAGGAACCTGGGCAAAGAGCCAATTTTTTCCTTGATGTCCACTCAAGTGCCATAAAACTCTTTTGGAGTATCCAGTAACTAAAATATAAGAAACAATAAATTTTGAAACAAAAATAATACAGTCTGAATCAGTGTCATAAAAATATACCGATGACACCAAAATGGTATTCTATATAATAATAGAAGAGGAAAACAGAGCAGCAAGTTAACCATTCAACCATTAACATTAAAGCGTATCTATCTATAAGTAGTTATCATTTAAGAATTTATATCATTAGAATCATATATATATATATATATATATATATATATATATATATATAGGGTCTGAAACCTAGGGTCACAAACTCACATCAACACAACTAAGTATGTTAGCTCTATTACTGATGTTGAGCGCTTTCCAATAAGTACCGTGCATACATATATATATATAAATATATATACATACATATTATATGTACACATATATATTTACATATCCATACATATTATACATATATATGTATATATATATATTCATATATACATACATATTATACATATATATATCTATATATCCATACATATTATGCACATCCATATATGTATATGTATATATGTATATATGTATTTATATATACATACATATTATATATATATATATATATATATATATATATATATATATATATATATATATATATATATTCGGAACTATTTTCAAATAAAAAGTCTCATTAGAGAATATGAGAAAATTCAAAAGAAAATATGTAAGACTATGTTGTCTTTAACATTCAACACTACATGTTTGAAAGAAAAGTTGCTGCCAAATTACACATATATATATATATATATACATATATATATACACGTATTATACATATATATATATATATATATATATATATATATATATTTGTCATGGGAACTTACCCATAATAATAATGGACTATTCCGGACATTATAAATACTGCGCCTCAAGAGGGAGCAAGAGGATTATTGTAAGAACATTGGAATAGTGATACTTGTCGAGACAACATAGTTCACTCTTACCAAATCTGATAGTCATTACTTATACTTATACTTCTTTGTATATATTTCTATTTGTAATATATCTGTGTTATTCCATACTTGTGTTCGAGTTATTCTTCATTGGTTCTACCCTGGGCCATCACCGTGGTACAAGGAACTTGGACCATAACAAGTGGCGACGAGGAAACCGAAAAAGAAAAACGAACTCTCTACGCGGAGGACTTACATTTTTTTGCTATCCGTCGCACATAACAAGTGGCGACGAGGTAACCCAAAAGAAAAACGAACTCTCTACGCGGAGGACATACCTTTTTTGCTATCCGTCGCAAATAACAATGGTCGACGAGTAAACTCTAAAAATACAAGTTCTACGTGGAGATTTCTAAAACAAACAAACAAGTTCTACGCGAAGACATTAAAAATAAGAATTTTCTTTTTGGACATCAATTTTACTGGCAACAAAGAAATTATTTTGGCGTACACAGGTTTCAGTATATCAGGTTACACTAAGGGAAAATATTTACACAAAATTACGTTAACATGGAAGATTTTAAGTCAACCATTGTGGAAATCCAATTTGAACATCAGAAAAAAAACGAACAGAAACATCTTGAATTACAAGAATTATTGCTACGTATAATGTCAAATAAAGGGCAAAATTCCGAGAATGAAACAGTTCTCTCACAAGGCGTTATT
The DNA here is from genome assembly GCA_964036315.1 of Acanthosepion esculentum. Classification (NCBI taxonomy): domain Eukaryota; kingdom Metazoa; phylum Mollusca; class Cephalopoda; order Sepiida; family Sepiidae; genus Acanthosepion; species Acanthosepion esculentum. The sequence goes on from OZ038484.1 coordinate 103,040,293, forward strand.
TGGAGAACTATCGAAGATTTCACGTATGCACCCGACAAAGACAAAACCTTTGCAACTTCCGAAGGTACGAAGCTCTATATGAATTTTACTGCAAAATTGGTCAGACGCAAGAAAAGTACGTCTATTACTAAGAAAAATAGGCACATAGGAATATACCAAATTCGTAGATTATATCCTACCGAGCAAAACAAATCAGTTAACTTTCAAAGAAGCCATAAAACTGTTAACAGAACTTTTCAGCCATAATACCTCACTATTCCACAAAAGATGGAAATGTCTGAACCTAACAAAAAACGACAGCAAAGATTACATAACTTTCGCGTCCATTATAAACAAATATTGTGATGACTTTAAATTATCGGAACTCAGCGCGGACAATTTCAAATGCTTAATTTACGTCCAACCAAAGACGCGGAAATGAGACGCAGAATCCATACAAAATTGGAGAGTAAACAAGATTTGACACTTCAAAAACTAGCCGAAGACTGCCAGAGATGCATCAGTGTAAAGAAAGACTCAAAAGATATAGAAGAAGCTGGCATCGCGCACATACGTAAAGTACGAAGACAAACCAACTTTCCCTCCTCAGAAACAAACCAAACCAATTGTCACTCTTCAAAAACAGGTAAAACAAAGTTTTCTATTTCTAAAAGTCAATATCAGAAAAAACTACCACCCAGTCCATGCTATCGCTGTGGGACTTGGCATTGGTATAAAGACTGTCCATACCGTTTTAAAACTTGTCTATCATGCAAAATAATAGGAAATAAAAGTTCTCATTGTTGGACTAGAAGAGAAAGCAAAAGCAGAATAAGAATCACGAGGACTGATCAAGCGGATGAGACTAACATAATAAAATACGTACAGGTAGAAATGCAAAACAGAAAAGTCAGACTACAGTTGGATTCCGGCTCGGACTTAACTATTATTAACGTTCAAACACGGAGAAAACTGAACAAACCTGCCATGTTATAAACGGATAAAATTGGGAGGTCGGTAACGGGGAGAAAAATAAAATTTGAGGGTGAAGTGATTACAAATGCGACATTTAATGGAATGAAAAAAAAAATTAAAAATGTATGTATTAAGAAATACAGAAAACTTATTCGGAACGGACTGGATGCAAAAATTCGAACTTTGGGATTTACCAATAAGTACGTACTGTCAAAATGTAAAAAAATTATCAACTGAGGCAGATAAATTAAAAGAGAAACTAAAAACGTTCAACCTATATTCAAGAAAAAAATCATATACCGTTTTCGTCAATAGAAAAAATAGATCAAGAATTGGCTAGACTCGAAAACACTGGCATATTGACAAAAGTAGAATTCAGTCAATGAGCCGCACCTACGGTTTACGTCAAAAAGAAATCGGGAGAGATTCGAGTATGCGCTGATTTCTCAATGGGTTTGAACGCAGCGATAAAAGATTACCACTATCCTCTACCCAGTCCAGAAGAAGTATTCACTAAATTAAACGGCGGAAAAAAAATTTCAAAAATAGATTTAAGTGAAGCGTACCTACAAATTCCAGTTGATGAGGAAAGTTCAAAATTACTGTGCATAAACACACACAAAGTATTATACAAATACCAAAGATTACTATTTGGGATTAAGGTCGCGCCGGCTATATTCCAACAGACAATTGATACTATGCTCGCAGGACTAGAGTATTAGATTGCATACCTGGATGACGTACTGATAAATAGCGAAAGTGTTGAACAACACTGGGAACACGTACAAGAGATGTTTAAGAGAATACAAAGCTATGGGTTCAAGGTAAAAGAAAACAAGTGCGATTTTTTCATGAAGGAAATTAAATACCTGGGCCATATCATCGATCAAGAAGGAAGACGACCAGACCCTGAAAGGGCAACGGCAATAAAAAAAATGCCAGTTCCAAAGAACATAACAGAATTACAAAGTTTTCTAGGCTTAGTGAGTTACTACCAGGAATTCATTCCTCACGTGCATAAACTTCGCGCACGACTGAACGAACTTCAGAAGAAAGAAAAAGTTTGGCAGTGGACAGATGAATGCCAGAAAACGTTTGACAAAATAATTAAGACGTTAACTTCGGATTTATTTTTGGCACACTACGATCCTAAATTAGAAATAATTGTAGCAAGTGACGCGAGCGCCTATGGAGTCGGGGCGTGTATACTGCATAAAATGCCGGATGGGACAATAAAACCCATCGCGCATGCTTCTAGAACCCCACTACAAGCAGAGAAAAATTACTCACAAATAGAGAAAGAAGGTCTGGAAATTTTTTCGCAGTCACAAGATTTCATAAATATATCTATGGTAGATTTTTTACTCTACAGACGGATCACAAACCGTTACTAATAATATTTGTTTCAAAAAATGGTCTACCGGTTTACACTGCCAATAGGTTACTAAGATGGGGTACAATTCTTCTGAACTACAATTTCAGATTGGAGTATCTACCAACGAAAAACATCGGGCATGCGGATGGTCTGTCGAGATTTATACCAACGAAAACAGAGCCATTGGAAGATTCTGTAATCGCAGCCCTACGACATGAAGAAGATATCAGGACAGTACTATGTTGTACAGTTCGAAACCTCCCCGTCACACTACAAGAGATAAAAAATGAAGCTATAAATGATGAATTCATAAAAGAAACAAAAGCAAAATAGCAGAAAAAATAAGCAAATATCGGGCAGTTTTTCTTTACGCGATAATGTTCTACTTTACAACGAAAGGGTTGTAATTCCCAAAACACTACAAAAGCGAATCCTAAAGGATTTCCACAGGGGCCATCCAGGAAAAATAGAATGAAATCGCTAATGCGAAGCTATGTATATTGGAAAAACATGGACCAGGACATTATACAGACGGTGGAAAATGCAAGGGTTGTTCCTTAGCAGCCAAAGCACCGCCAATCATCCATAAGCCATAGACAGAGACAGATTGTCCGTGGTCAAGAATACACGCAGATTATGCAGGTCCAGTTGATGGTTTCTACTATTTGATCATAGTGGATAGTTATAGTAAATGGCCGGAGGTGTTTTGCAAAAATCCTACTTCGGAAACTACCATAAATTGCCTCCGCGAGCTGTTTGCTCGGTTTGGAGTAGTGCATTTCCTAGTAACAGATAATGGAACGCAATTCACATCAGCGGACTTCCAAGAGTTTTGCGAAATTTTTCAAATCAAACATATAAAATCCCCGCCATATCACCCAAGATCAAATGGGCAAGCGGAAAGATTTGTTGATACACTCAAAAGAGCGCTACGAAAAGCATATGATTTGCCTACGGAAAAAGCATTACAACAATTTCTACAGGTATATAGAATTACGCCAAATAATGCTACGCCATCGGCATTAACACCCGCAGAAGTGATGTTCGCTAGAAAAATCAGATCAGCATTTGATAAATTGCTACCAAGTCAAACGAAAAAAATAACACAGTCGTACGTACCAAAAAGATAATTGCACCCTGGAGAAAAAGTTTTTTTTTAAGCATATAAAAATAATACATCTTACTGGAAGCAAGGTACAATTGACAAAAGAATCGGCAAAATGGTTTACATAGTACAGGGACACAAATACTCACATAGAAGACACGTAAACCAAATAAGAAAGAGACTGTTAGGCGATGCTAACGGTCCACCTCAGGAAGAGGTGATGGTTACGATTTTCGGTACATTTGATATAAAAAGGCCGCAAACAATGCCAGAACCACGAAAATCGTCCAGAAAATGGAAGTTCACAGAACCTTTGGAAATAGATCCAAAGAAAAAAATATTAAAAACCTCTGCTACGCAAAAGCTCCGGAAGTGGGGTGTTATGGGAACTTACCAATAATAATAATGGACTATTCCGGACATTATAAATACTGCGCCACAAGAGGGTGCAAGAGGATTATTGTAAGAACATTGGAATAGGGATACTTGTCGAGACAACATAGTTCACTCTAACCAAATCTGATAGTCATTGTTAATACTTCTACTTCTTTGTATATATTCTGTTTGTAATATATCTGTGTTATTCCATACCTGTGTTCGAGTTATTCTTCATTGGTTCTACCTTGGGCCATCACCGTGGTACAAGGAACTTGGACCATAACAATATTATATATATATATATATTTATATATACATACATATTATATATATATATATATATATATATATATATATATATATATATATATATATATACATACATACATACATACATATTATACATATATATATATTTATATATACATACATATTATACATATATATATATATATATATATATATATATATATATATATATACATACATACATACATACATATTATACATATATATATATTTATATATACATACATATTATACATATATATATTTATATATACATACATTTTATACATATATTTATATATATATATGTTATACATATATATATATATATATTTATATATATACATACATATTATACATATATATATATTTATATATATATATACATATTATACATATATGAGTTTGGTGGGGTCGATTTGCACCCATTCAGCAGAAGGGAGCAGACAAGACTTTATCTTGTACTGCTCCCTACTGAGGGTCTTTCCAATAGGTTTTAAGAAACCAGAACATTATACTGAACGGATGATTGACAGTATTTACTGCTAAATTCAAAGAGCTTTCAAAACTTCGGATTTTAGATCGCTTATCCTTTGAATTTAGCTCAACTTTTGCTTCATCGGAGAAGAGAACATTTAGTAAAAAATTTATCGAACAGCACTGTATATACATACATATTATACATATATATATATATTTATATAAATACATACATACATATTATATATATATATATATATATATTTGTATATATACATACATATTATACATATATATATATATTTGTATATTTACATATTATATATATATATATATTTATATATATACATACATATTATACATATATATATATTTATATATATACATACATATTATACATATATATATATTTATATATATACATACACCTTATACATATATATATACATATATATATATATACATCTTATACATATATATATATACATATATATATTTATATATATATACATACATATTATACATTCATATATATATATATATATACATATATACATACATATTATACATTCATATATATATATACATACATATTATACATATATATATATATTTATATATATACATACATATTATACATATATATATATATATATATATATATATATATATATATATATATGATGAAAATGTGGAAAAGACAAAGCAAAATCCGAATATGTGAGTTTACTGTTTTTATTTTGTTTTTGTTTTTGTTATTCTGTCGACGTCAGACGTTTCGGTCAAATAGACCTTCTTCAGGACATTGTTAATGGAGACATATTTATATTAGATTTAAGTTAGATGAAGAGACGATATATACAGGACTGGTCAGAAACAGAAAAACTGAAATTCTAAAGTCAGAGTATTCTTTCTTGGAGTCGGATACGCTGGCGTCGCGTGGGCGGCGCTACGAAAACCTGCTCACAGGGAAAAGATTGTATCCTAAGTGGAAGGTGGGGGACTTATTTAAAACTATAGCTTATCGGTACGTTTGTCAAGCATTAATCTAGCTAGACAGCTTGATATATGAAAGAAACCTTGTCGGGTATTTATTGTGTGTGAGGTGGCTATCATGCCAGCCTCGTAAATCTGCCTAAGGTTTTTATTGTGGATATATTTTAAAATCTTCACAGAGTCGAAATCAAAATTGTGATCAGATTTGGCTATATATTATACATATATCTATTTATATAGACATATCTATTTATATAGACATATATCTATTTATATAGACATACATATTTATCATTTAAGCATTAATTTCAGACATTTATTCAAAATCGAAATAAAACTTCACTTATCCCCGCCTCGCCACTATGAAATAAAAACAACTAGGAGGCTCAAAAATTTAAAGCGATGGCATGTCTAGAGAACCTAATAATTAGCTACAAATGGGAATTAACGAAATAAAATAGAAAACGGGAGAAATAAGGAAAAGCTACGGAGCGAGTGTAAAGTGAAAAAGAGAAATGATCACGACACACTACACTTACAACACCCGCGCAGACGGGCGCACGCGCGCAAACCGGCGCACGCGCGCAAACGCACACACGAACTCAAACAATACGGAAAGATTTACACCATTAAGTGAATAAAAAAAAGTAAAATCGAAAACATGTAAGCAGCTAATTGGTGATACTTCCTCAACAGGAGACAGACAGGGCCGCATACGAAACTCTGTATTCGGGATGGTGAAGTTAACATGAATCAGCTAAGTGACAAACTTTCACATATATATATATATATATATATATATATATATATATATATATATATATATATATATAATAAAAATGATAGAAATTATTAGGAGGATTTGATAATTATAATTAAGTAATTCATCGAGTCTGAAACCTCAACATAATGCAGAAATCACTTGAAAATCCTTTATTTGGGACTCATCAGCAGTGCGCATCCATTACCGAAAATTGAAATCCTGACAGTTAGGTTGTCAAGCAAACATCATACCAACTGTTCCAACGGGCCTCGGTGACGAAGAGATAGCAAATCAGGCTCAATATAGCGCCGCTCGCTCACAAATTCCGTGGTGAATCTCAACTGAGATTCTCTCTAATCATAGGACGGTGCCCCCGCAGCCACCACGGAATTTGTGAGGTTTCAGACACGATGAATTACTTAATTATGTATGTATATATATATATATATATATATATATATATATATATATATATATATATAACGCCTAACATAAAAATACTAATATTTAACGCGTTTAAAGGGGAAGCAGATTTTTGTAAAGAAAATGTTCAATATAAAAAACGGACCTGGCGATATGCTCGATATCGGAGATAGATCGTTTATAGTTATAGGCAGTTTGGACCTAGGAATCAATATTACATGGTGACTTATTTTCACGTTTCAATGCAATCTTCAGTATATATATATATGAAGAAATATAGTTTTAAGATGTGCTATATTTATGGGATAAAGTGCTCAATATCAGAGAGAGAGCGTGTGTAAATATAAAAGTGAACATAGAAGTCAACACTTAGAGGCGACAGTCTGCTTCATGCTAGATACAATCGTCATGTGTCGTGATATACATATTATGCATATATATATATATATATATATATATATATATATATATATACATACTAGATTTGGAAGAAAGAGAAATTCGTGGAAGAATAGCGGAGCACGTTACTAATATCAGCTAAAATATTATTCAGCCATGTTGCCACTTGATCGCAATTGAGTGATTAGAATGGTTGAAATGTCATCAAGTGCGATAAGAAAAATCGATTTGTTTTCTGATCCCGTCCAAATAAAAGGAACATGCTTAATATATAACTTGTTATAATGGAATGCCCCACACTCCCTATCCCCTATGTGGACTGACTATATCAGTAGCTATATATAGTGAGCACAGGACCAATTATGACTGAGTAGTGAGTTCGACTTTGTGCCACATCTAAGCTATGCTTGGAAAATCACTATATACTGAGCACAGGATATACCTAGGGGCTTGCTTCGGCAATTAGTTGGAGATTTGTCTCCAGCTGTACTGGTCGAACTCTCTGCTTTCGGGCAGAGAGGAACCCAGACAAGGCTTTGCCGAAGGGCAGAGTCTCGTCTGGAGTGGTAGACAGCTACGCGAGCCCGTGTATACGGGGTCTACGAGGAATTTTTGCCAGAGCCTACGGGCTGTTTTGCCCCGGATTAAAAACCGGCCTTGTGCCACATACTGCATCGCGGGGAGGTAAGTTAAATATCCGTGCTTCGGGAATTTACTAGCCTGCCACCCGATTTCCTGTCTTTCAGTAGTGTATTCGCTTTTTACAATGAACCTCACTTCTTTCACCAACGCGCGTGTTGCTGTTTCTTCACTGGAGTACCACCTTTGTCTGTTTGTAACCTCTTTAAGGATACAACATCAATAAATAAAACCTACCAATATGATTGAGAAATACTAACCTTGTAAAACAACTTTCAGACTATCCACTGCTTTTCCGTTCATGTTGTACCAAAACTTCAAACACATGTAATTATCAATTTTCGGTAATAGTGCGCTGACCAATTGGGCTTTCATTCCTGGCTTTATCGGCGGAGATGTTTCAATGTACATATAATGGCCTGCAAAAGAAAAGAAAAACCCCAGGAAAGTTTTTAGATTTTCGGTTCTTTTCGTTTCTTTAACTTCGAAAACATTTTAAAATTCACTCACTTAAGACGCTTTGTTGTAGATACAGACAAACGAACCTAATTCGTGGGTTAATCAATTACTTATTCCCTAACAGCACCATTACTGTCAGCATTTTAGTTAAAATAGTGAAAATTCCGACCAAAGAAAACATGTTTCCTACATCATAGATGATTGTTTTTCATGTGTGGCGCGTTAACCAGTTAAACCACAGTAGCCTTTGACCAAATAAAACGAAAACTTCTAATAGTATTTCTACTTTACTACTCAAGATTATTTATTATTTACACCATTTTTACTAGGACTATTATCCCCATCTTTGTTGTTGCTATAAAAAAATTCCGGGTTTTTGGGTTTTTTTTTGTGAAACAAAGAAAAGAGTACTGAAGTGTTACGTGATATCTGTACGCCTATATAGCGGTGAATGTGAGAATTTCCTCAAAGGTGAAGAGAATTGAGGCAACAGAAATGTAACTCCACAGAAGGATGCTGAGGATAACATGAACCGAATATATGTGCAACGACGAAGTTTTACGGAAAATGGAAATGAAAAGGAACTTATTCTTAACATCAGGAAGAGGCTGTTGAAATTTCCAGGAAACATAATGAAGAAAGAGGGCATGGAAAATCTGATACTCACATCGAAGGCAAGAGGGACAGAGGAAAAGAATGATATTTGGGTCGAGTTTTGAAACCTAAAAATATGATTGGGTCGAGTTTTCAAGCCTAAAAATATTTGGGGGTCACTGGTAGCCTGCTGTATGTTTCAGAGTCAACCTATTCGGAAGGTAGAGCCGTAACTCAAACTTTTGGGCTAAAAATCTTGAGGTTGACTTGTACGCCCTAATTTATGGTAATTCTACATCTAGACCACGGATTTTAAGGACTGGAAGATGTTCACTGAAATCCCACGTCACACAGCTACAGAATTTGAATGTTTGAGTGATTTGTTTTTACGGCTTATCAACCCATTTTGGTTATTTAAAGCTGAAATGTAATTAGGATAACAAAATACTACAATAGCAGTCATAAATATTAATGCTAATACTTACATTAAGAAGTGGGTGCAAATGAAAAGATTTGAAATTGAAATCTTTTTTCCATTTCACTGAAACAGCCGTTAAACATTTCTTTCTTTTTTTCATTTTTTCTAGCCAGATCCCCCTCTTAATAATAATTTAAAAATAATTCAGCAGACAATGTTATTTTATTTATGGTAACTGGATTTTTGGCGATTGCCTAACTCGGTTTCTGTGGTTCAATACTGTGTGTCTAAAAAATGGAACTTATATCGCGGTCACTTCTTTTCGGCCTCTTGGCTGAGATAAAAGTGTAGTATTTGTTCTTATCAGCTTAATCTGATTTTCTCTCTCCACTTCTACCTTGCCTTCTTTCCTTCATTTTCTTACTGAAAGCAAGTAATGTCTTCTCCCCACACTATCAAAACAGAATAGTCCATTATTTCTGAGGTATTGGCAGGGCATAACGGTCGTGCGAACTAACAAATAGAGGGACGAACCAAATTATAATAGGATTGATGTGTTTTCTATCTGAATTTCACGGATGAGGAGTGGCACAGTGGATAAAGGCGTTAGTTAGATCCAGTGACAGGACCCAAAGAGTTTGAGTTCAATACCTGATTAAGGCGGTGGAGAACTTGGAGAGGGGAATTAACAGATGATAACTGACATCCGTTAGACATGGCACGTGGAACTAGAACAGTCTACCCCAGTGAGCGAAATAAAGGGTTCTGTTCGACATTACAACCACTTGAAGAAGGCCGGAGTGTACAACAGCCGAAACGTCGTGATAAATATGGCAACGAAGATGAGGATGAAAGTCCGAGAAATGTAAATAGTGTACATAATACCTCATCTCAGAAATATAGACAGATAACAGTCTTATTATTTAGAAACAATAACTGTTTAAATACAAAAGCTTTATTTAGGAAAAAAAATATCTTAAATTTCAGCATTAAATCGCCCAAATGGGTTGATATGCCGTAAATCAAACAAAACAAGAAACCTTAAATTTCAGCATAGATTTTTTTCTTTTTTAAAAATATTTAGACATTACAATAACTTATTTACCTCCCTTGACAACTGTACGTATGCTGACATGATGAAATTTAGAATTGTGTTCAGCGTTTTTCACTTCACACGTAAAAATGTAATTTTCAAATGGTCTTACTTAAGAAAAATAAAAAAAAGTTTTGTCTTAGAAGTAACAAGACCCTGATGACGACATTGTGCTAATGTCGAAAGTGCTCAGAATAAAGTAAATATGCATCAGAATGGTAATTTTCTTTCTTTCTTTCATAAGGATACTAAGAGACTTGACCGTAATTACGAGAAGATCCTATTAAAAATAAATAGACAAAACTTGTCTAAATTACTTAATGAGACATGTATTATTGAAAACATTCTGTCAAAATATATATATAACTCTTTATCATACATAGGTTAAGTATGATTGATCAAATTCAGAATTTCATCTTAAACGTTAATGTTACGTCTCTTATAGAATTACGTTATTATAAAAAGAAGATTATACAAAGAAAAATACAATCTGTACACAAATAGTATTAATTCACTAAGAAATTAACTTAAGATTAGCCATACGAATTATCCATGAAACTCAGAGTCGGATAAGTGAAATATCTAATATAAGATGACGATAAATGGCGTGCAATTGATTTTGCTCTATCCTTTAAGGTCATTATAGAAGAATTATTTTTTCTAACCACTCATCTACACGATCTCGCCTCCGTCAAACTGAGACATGACCGTATAGGAACATTTTTGTTAAGAAATGCAACAGAACGCACTGAGAAGTGAATTAACACCTTTGCTCTGTTCCCGTAAAATTACAGATCAATAATCGATGCCCTCCGAACACAAACGTTTATTTTCTTCATAAAATTTCTTCTCCTATGTACCGTGTCCCTTTAGAATATGAGTGTTCAAGGATTTCCCCGATTTACAGTCCTTTGTAGGGCTTAAAAATCAATTACCTTTATCATTTCGGAGTGTGTGATCGATTTGTGGTCCCGTTTGGGATCTTGGAGATTTGCCAGATCTCAAAGTCCAACTGAAACCATCGGCGTTAACATTTTTCCAGGTGCAAGTATCATCTTCAAAGTTACAGTCACCTACAAAAGAAAATTAGATAGCTAGATAGCTAGATAGATAGATAGATAGATAGATAGATAGATAGATAGATAGATAGATAGATAGATTAGTCTGAATGAAATTATTATGCAAAACATAAATCTGAATAACTCGAATTTGCGCTGAAAATCTTTTGTCAAATTTTAAACAGTTTAAACGTCAAAACAAAGCCGGTTAAATTATTAGGTAGTTTTAACATGCTTTCTTAAATTTACAGGGTTTATTATAAAAACTACAGTCAGAAGTTCTTATGCACCCCCACCCCCAAAAAATATCACTCTTAATAGCAAGCTAATAAAATCATCAATTGATCAATTTCTATAACAGACTGAATGTCAAACATATATAAGTCTTTGTAGCATATACATCTTAATATAGTGATTTTAATTGCTTCCCATGAGTCTGCTTTGCTGTCATATTGTTTGCCACCTTCATATAATTTCATCTTCACAATTGAACAAAGCTTTTCGATCCGATTCATATTAGGACTTCATGGTGGACATGCAAGTACTTTCTCTCTTGAAAAACTTCACAAAAAATTCACGAGTAAACTTAGATACATGAGAAGGACATTGTCGTGCATAAATACACACTTCACTTTGAAACTGCGAGGTTGGGTCTTGTACCATTCAAAGAAAGTCTGGTCCATGAAATCGTAATAGATAACACTATTCAGTGTAACACTTTCATCGACTTTGAATGGTTCAGTAATGGTTTGGTTTATTCCAGCCCATATCATCAAACTGCCACTTCCTTGCTACCTTCTTTTAACAACAGGCACATCTTCGTCATATATAATACATTCTTTGGACCATCCACCAGGACCATCGTGTGTCACCACTGATTCTTCAGTGAAAATGACTTTAGAAAAATCAATCTGTCATGTATTTGTTTGTCTAATTTTGACGAAAGAAAAGAATCAACCTAACAGAAATAAAAAGCACATAAATTATTTCTTTTAACTTAATAAGCAAATTGAGAAAATCGGTAGACAATAGCTGATACCTTCTGATGAGTGGACCAAATGATTACGCAAAGGCTCGTCTGCGAAACTCTGAAGTCGTGATATTAAATAACATATTTCATATTAAATTATAATATTATATTTGCATTAATCACACACAAATATACTCACACACACACACACACACACACACACACACACACACATACACACACACACACACATATATATAAGAGAGAGAGAGACTGGTGCAAAACCAGAAAAAGAACTGGTTATTAAAATTCGAACAGTACCTAAGAAAGCGCATTTTCCAGTTGAAAATGAAACATCGTCCAATGCAATATCGGCGCGGAAATTCTTCCCGACCGTTGCTTCAAACATGATCTGAAAATACATCGACGGAATAGCAGAATATGGGGTGACGGATCAGGACAATCTCAAAGTGTTAAAAGAAATAGGAGGAACATCAGGTTTTAAATGAAAGATAATATAAACAAAACGAAAAAATCATGATGATACTGTTGTGGATTCCGGGAATGGAATCCTGCACAAATAAATAAACAACGTCAGTAATTGAGATAGAAAAATAAGTGCATTAAACGTAAGAATACAGACTTGAAGTGAAGATTAGTACTCCAGGAATGCGGGTTAGTAGAAAGTATATGTACAATCTCTGTAAGCGAAGCCGTAATTCTCTCTCTCTCTCTCTCTCTCTGTCTCTGTCTCTGTCTCTGTCTCTGTCTCTCTCTCTCTCTCTCTCTCTCTCTGTGAACCCCTGTGTACTGTCTCCGTATCTCTCACCCTGACTCAACGTATCTCAACCCGCAAGTATTCTCTCTGTCAGTATAAATATACTTTGGACGAGTCCATCTTGTGTAAAAGAGGTCTGACCCACAACAGATACTTCTTCTGCGTGCCGTATCCCTTCAGGACATAAGCGATCAAGGCTTTCCACAACTTCCTGTCATGGATATCAGTAAAAAATTTGGTATTTGGCTATTTGTCCCAAACCATGTTTTGCAACTATGTGTATAAGTTACGTCAGTTATGCGCTGCTTTCAGAGTGTCAAATTTTCCAAGCCCGCTTTCCTCATTAAATGCCGTAGAAATTTCTGTTTTATCTTTCAGTTGATACGTATGTCCTTTTTGTTTTCATTTTCCCCAAAACCTCGTCGTTGCTCACATGCTCGGTTCATGGCATTCTCGGCTAACTTCTGTAGAACCATATTTCTGTTGCTTCAAGTCTTTTTTTCCATTTGTAATGAGATATTCCAGTATTCTTTTCTTTGTTCTAGTGATATGTTTCTTTTTTTTTTATACTTCGCTTAACTTCTGAAAAGCATCTTTCGCTCTACTAACGCGCCATCGGATTTCGTTATCGATTTTTCCAGCCACATGTTGATTTTTTTTTCCTTTGCTGACAACCATACATATATATTGAGCACTTTATGCGTTTTGTTTCTTGAATATACTATAATTTTATTCGTGATTATAATGGCTCCTCTCCCTAATGGTATAGTGCAGGATGTTTTTTTACTAATAATAAACGCGCAATTTGGATACAGCTGGTACCTCAGGGAAGTGAACACCATTGCCTTGCATATTTTATTTCCCTCTTGGAATAAATGCGCGTCATCTCATAGATGCAGAAGAGGATTGAAGCAGCATAATATTGTTCTACAGAAAGATGCTGAGAATACCATCGACCAAAATGTGAACATCGACGACCTTTTTAAAAAACGAAACGACTCTCGAAATCTAAAAGACACTCGTACATAACATCACAAAGAGACAGTTGACATTTCTAAGGCACATAATGAGGAAAATGGGCTTGGAAAATTTGATACTCTCTGGACATATTGATGGCGTGAGGGGCAGAGAAAAACAACGCATAACCTACCTAGCAAGCTCGAGTAAATGGATTGCGGAACTAGGTTTAGGACAGATAACAAAAAGGCAACATTTATTAACAGCTATAAAGGACAGGAAATTGATTGGTTTGGTTTATTTTGTTTTACGGCTTATCAACCTCAATAGGTTATTTAATACCGACGAGATTTTTAGGATAAGTTCGGATGAATTGAATATGTATTCTTTGTAAGAAGGTTTCATTGACGTTATTTTTGTAAAGAGGATTTTTAGAGTCTGGTTTCATTTACGTATTCTTTTCAGATATATTTAGGAAAAACGGACAGAAACAAACAACGCATAAATGGATGGCGGAACAAAGTTTAGGACAGATATCAAAAAAATATTATTATGAGGGACAAATGGAAAGGAAAGTGTGGAGAGCGATGGTCGCCAATGCGGCACATAGAAGTGTTATTATATTATGTTATTATTATTCAAACCTCCACTTTTACTTGTTTTATTTTTGTTTGTCTCAGAGGCTAAAAGTATATAACCATATTGAAAAAACTTACCTTTTTATAATCACAGCTCGAACCCCTGAATTTGTTTGGATATACCTCTTGGAATAGGTGAACATCGCTAATTTTTCACGGAGAAATAGAGTTGTTCAAGTTTCTTTCAATACTATTGTTGGACATTGATGACTTTTATGTGTTTCTCTCTTGCATATCCTATACGTTTACTGGTGATTATTTGTATATATATATATATATATATTATATATATATATATATATATATATATATATATACTAGGAGCATGGCCCGGCGTTGCCCGTGCTTGATTCAAAAATCGTACGACTCATACAGCAATCGCTATCACTTGACTTAAAATATTTTTGCCCTTCCTTGCCTTTAAAGGAGTGCCCTTTGCCGTGCTGATGTTGCTAAATGTCTTACTTCTTTCCTATCTCACACTGCGAATTTTTTCTAAGTTCTATGCTAAACATTAAATTTGTTAGGAAAAAAGAACTAAACAAAATGAACACAAAACGATCAGCTTTAAAAAAGGACTCGTAACTGGAAAAACCGAATGAAAAAAGAATGTTAACAACAAATACTTTTTCACGCCCAACCCACTTCTGCGGAATCAGAAAAAACGTTGAGTTTAAGCAAGCGAATGAGACAATTGGAGTAAAGTGCCATGCAGATTTAAATTTTTGCCACTTGTAAAGAATGCAGCTATGGATTTTTTTTTTGCATGCTAGTTAACATTCGTGTCAGTCAGCTGTTGGCTCTCACGCTGACCAATAGAGTCTTCCTGCCTATTCGTGGCAGCCAGCTATAGGCTCTCACTCTGGCCAGTAGAAAATGGCGGCAAACTACATGAAAACTGCCGTAAAAGCAAAACAAATCGATTATTTCCACTATCGATGAGAGTTGGGAAATGCAAAGTCGGTCTTGGCCTTCGCACTAACTTGGAGCATGTACATGTAAGTTTTGGTGCAAATCCGTCGAAAATTGCGGCCGTGCATTCGTTACACACACACACACACATCTTGCCTTTTATATATATATATATATATATATATATATATATATATATATATATATATATATATACAAATATAAACGAACGAAGAGTATGATTTCAGCGTTTAAAACATTAATTTAAAACAGGGCTCAATACAAAAGTAGAGCCGTAAATATTCATTTATTATACAGTGTTCCATTAGAACATGCACATATCAACTACAAAAACTGTACATCTTGTTTCAGGCTTAAAAAAA
This sequence comes from Acanthosepion esculentum, assembly GCA_964036315.1. NCBI lineage: Eukaryota > Metazoa > Mollusca > Cephalopoda > Sepiida > Sepiidae > Acanthosepion > Acanthosepion esculentum. Next base: position 103,056,353 of record OZ038484.1, read on the forward strand.
TATTAACGTTTCATCAGGTGGGAAATCACGATCTATTAAAATATTTAAAATGAAAACTTAACGCTGAAACAAGATGTAAAGTTTTTGTAGTGGATATGTGCATGTTCTAATGTAACACTGCATATATATATATATATATATATATATATATATATATATATATATATATATATATATATTAATCCTTTCCCTCCCAAGCAGGGCGGAGTGTCACTAGTACGCAAGAAGTTAGAAAGAGTGTATGTAAGAGAAAAGACTGGGTATAGCGGGGATTGAGGAAAGGATGAGGAAAGGAAGAAGGACGCGGAACAAGATGTCGATTGACGTTACATTAAAATTACTGAAGATTATAGTTATCAGGGAGTTCCACTGTCCGGAAGTACGACAGAAGAAGCTGTTAGAGTAGAAGAGGCAGTTACATTTAACTGTTTCTGCAGTAAAGAAAAAAAAAGGTAGGATCGAGATGACAAACTAGTAGCACGCTTAAATTCATGCAGTCAGGGCACTAGTGAAAATAGCTCGTCACAGAAGTTTCCATTTTGTAGAAAAGACAAAGGGAAGCCACATCACGTGTATATATATATATATATATATATATATATATATATATATATATATATATATATACACACACATGCATATATATACACACATACATATACATACATACACGTACATTACACACATAGGTACACACACATATACACACACACATATACACACACACATATATATACACATATATATATATACACACAGATATATATATACACATACACACACATGCTTGCATATAAGAGAGAAAAAGGGGGAGGAAAATATTGGACATAGGAATCAACACATGGTGACAGTTTCACGCCTTCAGCTACTTTCAAACAATGCGTCGCTAATCATTTACTGGGCTCTCTATATAGGTCACTGGTAGATTAGAGGAAGCAGAAGATGCAGGTTCCCACTGGGATTTTCTTTGGAAAGAAACAAAGGTCAAAAATTGAGGAAGTGATATTTATTTTTAATGTCAAACCTTATATCCTGTAATGGCTGTCATTTTGTCGATGGTCACTCTGTCCACTTCCCAATCGTTCCCATGGTTACCAGAGGTGAAATAAATCAGTTGAGTATCATTCATTCTCCCTCCGGGCTATAAAAAAAGATACAAAAAGAAGAAACAATATCAACACAAGACTCCTTGAACATATTAAATAATAACTTACTATCAATCACTTAAAAAATAAACACGCGAAATGCTACTCCCTTGTAAGCATTGGTAATCAACTATTTTTGTAAATTGTTTTGTATCTCAAAAAACACAAAAAGATTCTTTGGAATATGTCAAGACATACCAATAAAAAACTGTATCTCCCATAGTCTATTTTGACCATCTTAAAATAATTATGGTGGAGTGCTTTCTTCCAGTTTCTCCCAGTCGCGTGTTTCGTCGTTCATCAAAGTATGTCAGTAACATGGCATTTCTGTTATTTGGTGATGTGAGATAACGCTGGAAAAATAGGTTTATACCTTTTCCGATGTCGTTAGTGCGTCATGGAATCAATCGATGTTGAAACGCTGACATGAGAATAGAAGAAAGACTTAATGTGAACAGAACCTTAAAATACGGTGCTTTTTACGCATGTTCATTAAATAGTGAAACATTAAAATAAAATTACTGCAATGGATCAAAAAAGAAATAAATACTATTGTTATTTGGTGTTACGTTTTGTACTTCTAAAATCTATGATAATATAATATAAAGAGGTGACAATTTACTCATCGCACTCTGTATATTATGTGGACATTAATCAACACATGGTGATTGTCCGTTTCACGCCTTCAAACCGTGTGTCACTAATCCTTTAACAAGGTCTCTATAAACTGGACTCTAGTGGATTAAATTAAGTGTAGGTCAAAGGTTTCCACTTGGATTTCCTTAGAAAAAAGTAATCAACTATTTTTGTAATTTTTTTTGTCTCTCAAAACACTCAAAGATGTTTGGAATATGTCAAGACGGACTATGAGAGATACAGATTGTTATTGGTATTTTTGGCCATCTTGAAATAGTTATGGGAAAGTAAATTTTCCTAAATACTTTCCCCCGTAAGCTATCGTAGTATGTCAATGACAAGATATATTTTCAAGATATGTGGTCACAAGACGGGTGGCGGGAATACATGGAATTAGGCCTTTCTCAATGTCATCAGTGCATCGGTTAGTAGATGAAATGCTGAGATGAAAAGGAAAGATAGATCTGGAAAAGAAAAAAAATTAAATTTCTTTATATGTAAAAACGGGGAATCTACTCAAACACAAGTATCCACTAAAAGTAACATTAGAAGTTATAATAATAATCTCGGATTAAAAATAAAATCATTTCTTCTGATATATATATATATATATATATATATATATATATATATATATATATATATATATATATCCTAACCAAAGACACCTCACAAGAGACTTAGTTCAAATCGCTACTTTGAGTTTCTCACAACGTCATCGTCAGGTTACAAGACTCCCTACGACACACACACACACACACACACACACACACACACACACACACACACACACACACACACACACACACACACGAGCGCGCGCACGTCCGCAAATAAAGACAAAAGAAAAATTTATCTTATCGGATGCATTTCGTCCTGTGATTGACTTTATCAAGGGCAATTTGAGGATTTCGCTGATGAAGTCTATCAGTGGACGAAACTCACCGGTAAATATTAATTTTTCTTTTATCTTTATTCCTGCGGTTCTTTTACAGTTATATTTTAGTTATATCAGAAATCGTTGTCGGTTTTATCTCGTATCTAAGAATTCAATCTGACCGCTTCCATCACCATAATGGCGTTGATGACTAAATTCGCCGCCAACCTAACTAGAAGCTTTACCGTTTCACCAAAACCTGCTCTCGATATCCATTTCGTATCGCCGTTTGTGATTTGCATTGTTTGGTTGGTGGTGAAACAAATTCAGATTAGAAGAAAGTGCCAATGGCGTGAATTTGTTTAAGGTGGACCTCAACTTGCCAGGAATTGACCCACACAATTTCTTTCCTCTGCGGCATATATGGAATGAAATATGCAGAATCCAATTTTGAAACTGCAACGGACTGCCGCTAACTCTCTTATAATTTCGAGTGGCGTCTTCTGTACCATGTTCGTCGTGCGTAGCGCTCTTCATCCGCTGGTTCAATCGTTGAGATGTAATCGCTATCCAATTGCTGGGGGTGTGTGGGGTCGACCGCGCTTGGTCTAGGTCCTAGTCTTCGATCTTGCCGCCAAGGTATCCCTACCAGAAGTTTAGAAATCGCGACGGCATCACTTTCAGTCATTGGACCATACAAGCCTCTCCACCACGACAAGAAGCGACCATCGGGGGACATATATATAAGAGAACCGGTTTTTCAATGTGTTATTTCCGTAGGCCTAATTTCAACGGAAGTATAGTTATAAATAAAACTTGTCTTAACGGAAGAGTATTTAGGACTAGAATCATAACAAGGGGAATTCTCTTATAAATAAAGTGATTATAATGGAAGTCTTTACAAATAAATTAATCAAAGTGACAAGTAAGAATTTCCAAGTAAGTCCATCAAAATAAAAATTATTTTTCACGTGAATTTGCCCCTGGATCATTAATATTGGAAACAAAGCCAAACGAAACATTGACAATTGCCAGTTTTAGAAAGATTAAACAACACTGGATTGAGATTTACTAAACTTAATATGACACGAATTCAAAATAAAGATTGTGTTGTTCAATCCTCCAAGTGGGAATGGTCAGCATGAGTTGATAGTTCTTAGCAGAAATTAAAACCCTTCTTAGAGATTTAAAGAAAGTGAAGTTGAAAAAAAAAAATCTCTTAATCGAAAAAGATTACGAAACCGGAAACGTAAAGCATTCCAAATCTTACGCTTTGCTAGAATTCTAAAACCAACAATTGGAGTGTCGTAACACTGATGAAACTATCTTTATTTCATATTTTGCAAGTTGTAAGTCAAGTGTTCATGTTTAGTCGAGGAGCTTTCTGAATTCTTTTGTCAAGTCACTACAAGGAGTTTTTGATTTTAGTCCAAATATTTGTGGGAATTATGGTTTTATTTGTTTACTGAAAATCAAATCAAACCTCTTATTGCATATCCGAACTTTTGAAACTTATATACCAAGGTTAAGCCTTTTAATCGGATTTCTTAAAAGTTGTTTATTTTTCCCGTAAAAATAGAAAAAAAAAACATTCAAAACGATACAAGAAAATTAAGCGCTTTTTGATATATCTATTTTATATGGGATTTTGAAGACTTCTCGGTACTAATGCTGTGACAATGCCCCCCGCAATACTAAGAGAGGCTTAAGTGGACAGGGGGCGGTGTTTGTATTGCCGGGAACTCTGATATATCATGCAGCCAGAAAAAAGGTCTTACCAAAATGTAGATGCTGAAATTACCAATGCCACTGCCATACATATGATAGTAGAACTGTAGGCAGACACTGGTGGAATCTTGGTACAAAGGAGTGACCATCCGAGCTACGGTGCCCATTTGTTGATGCGATCCTTCGATGTACATGTAATAGCCTGCAAAGAGAATAAAGCATCAAAGAATTTAGGCCAACAGCGACTTTGAAGAAAAAGGCAAGTCTTGAGAGTGTCTCAAATATTTGTCAAATTTTAAAAAACCAAAAATAGATAAATTAATTAAAATGGCTTCCCTCCAAAAATATACAGTTTACAAATCACGCATTGTTGAGATGGATTAAATGATTTTTTTTTGTTCTGGAGATTTTTCATTTGTCAACATAATTACGAGGTAGTGTACAGATATGGAACTCCGAATAGGGATCAAACTCACGACTTAGTAATAATGGTCTGTGAGATCGGCTTGTTAACCATTACAACAACGAGACATCAACAACGGGATTTACGATAGAATTACACGAATAGGATTAAATAAATAGATTGACAGGGATTGCTAACGAACTGGATGCGAAATTGATACTCTAAACAAACCTAACATCGTAGGTAATGATTAAAAGTGCCATTAAAATGTTTCATAATTCTAACACATGACAAATAATTTTCAGAAAAGTTTAATGGCAAAATTTACAATAAAATAACATTAAACAAGCCGATTTAATCGAAAGAGATGACGAATAGAGAAACGTACGTCGCTCCACAGAATATGAAAGAAATGTGTCACAACTTATTCAATATTTAATTAAATTATAAGTGATTTGATTGATTTGTTTTTGTATTTTACGGCTTAGCAACATTTGCAGGTTATTTAAAGCCAGAAAATATTTTTAGAATGAAAGTATTTTTTTTAGATAATATTGTTTTACTGATACAGGTCATACTAATTAGTCCATACCTGGGAAGAGAAGAGGTGGATTGCTAACTTTCCGAATGTTATTAGCGCGTAAATATATCTGGCATTTCCAGTTGGTCACATATATACAGACTTCGCTAGGTAAATTGTCGCCATTTTATATTTTTAATTTTGCGCATGCGCGCTCTTTATTTGTGATTTTGTCAACTGCACAATATAGTAGGGCCGTTTGTGATGCAATTCACTGCCATAAATTTGGAAACAGCACGCAGGACTGCTTAGCATTTGCGCCAGGAGCTCCAATACGAACATTTCAGAGTGTTTTGATGTCAATCGGAGGACAGTGCAGAGGATTCGGAAAGAGTTGGATATTTCCAGTCAACGTCATGGTGTTTGGAGTGATCACTAGTGATGGTGACAATATGCCTCCATTCATCATCTCACAGGGCCTCAAAATCAACAGGGAGGCCTATATCAAGTGCCTTGAGTCGGTAGTGCTGCCCCGAGTCAAGAGGATAGCAGCTGGGACTCTGCACCCTGCCACACAAGCAAGAGAACCCAGTCATGGCTGTCAGACAATTTCTGCGACCACATCACTTCTTACAACCCCCTTGATTATCATATATGGGGCGCAGTTGAGAGAGGGAGGGAGAGAGAGACCAACAAAACTCCTTGTAACACCAAAGATGAACTGAAAACAAGGATTATGGCAGTATTCACTAACTTAAATAAGGAGACAGTCCAGAAGAGATACAGGAGATTCCGAAGTCGTCCGGAGGCAGTGGCTGAAGCCAATGGCAATTTTACTGAATAAATTTAATCTTTAGTATTTCAAGATCTTTTTTATGTAATATTCGTAAATATGTCTATTAAAATGAGATGTCAATGTTATTTTCATTTTTCCGTAATTTAGACGACAATTTATCCATCGCACCCTGTAGGTACTAACCAGGCTGGACCTTGTTTAACTTCGGTGATCATATGAGGACCGGCATATAAGTGATTTGGAATAGACGCCTCTTGTAGATATTTTCTCACAGAAACTGTTATTTATCGATTACTATATAACGGCGTTGAAAATACATTTTACTATGTAAACTTGCACAATATTTCTTGGAGAAAGATTAATAATTCTTTTGTTAAATATGTATGTGATTACTTTGTATGTAAAAAATTATTTAATAAACACACACACACATATATATATATACATATATATAAATGTGTGTGTGTATATGTATATATGTATATATATATATATATATATATATATATATATATATATATATATATATATATATATATATATATATATATATATATATAGGATCACAAAATTCCAGAGAGAGACGCTCAAATATGTGACATTTTCAAAATCTAAAAATAAATCAATTAATTAAAACAGCTTCCTTTCAAAAAACAAAGTTCATAAATAACGTATCGTCGAGATGGATAACTGATATTTTTTTCTGGAGATTTTTCATTTGTCAACATAATTTAATTAAGATATTTATTTGTGTAGTGTACAAATACAGAACACCAAATAGGGATCGAACTCACGACTTAGTAATAACGTTTTATGAGATTGTTTTATTTACGATTACGACCACGAGACATCAACTTTTCTCGAATATCTCAGATGGGTTACAATTTCATTTAAGAAAATAACGTTAAACAAAGAATTACGTGTAGAGAAACATATGTAAGTTCACAGACTATGAAAGAAATGCGTCGCACTTTATTCAATATTTAACTATATGTGATTTAGAATAGACGCGTCATGCAGATATATTGTAAGAGAAACTGTTACTTATAAATTACTATGTTGTTTATTGATTACTATACAAATGCGTTGAAAATAAATTTTACTATGTAAACATCTTGCACAGAATTTTTTAGAGAAAGCTTAATAATTCTTTTGCCCAATATTTATATGATTACACTGCATTTAAAAGTTTTTAACACACACAGATAGATAGATAGATAGATAGATAGATAGATAGATAGATAGATAGATCATAAAAATCTGCGTTTTTACCTTTTGCCGAATTTGTGGTGTGATCAACTGATGGACCAGTGTTGCGAGAATCTGTTTCGCCCGAGTTTCGCAGCCAATAATAATTCCTGCTTCCTTTGACATGCGTGTAGCCGCAGATGTCTTTGCTTTCAAAATCACAATTTCGTTGTTCGATTGGAATTGGTTTCTCTGTTATTCCTGGTTTCGGAGTCGTGATTTCCTCTAAAAACAAATGAATTCTCAGCTGATTAGAATTGGAAAGGTTGCTATTAATCAAGGAGTATTTTGTTTAAAAAAAAAATTCTCAGAATTTCACTAAAACGACTTACAGCTTTAATTCAACGAGGTTTGTTTACATATATTCACCTTGAGATTAAAGAAGATGGATTTGAAACCCAGGCCAAACTCCGGTGAGATTCTGAGATTTAAGAGAACTTCAAGAAAGGAACAATTCCTCAACAATCAAATTAATCGTGAGATTTTATAAACTATTTTTAAAAATCCTTTCACAGCAATGAAGACATTAAAGCCCCTAAGACGCAAATGGGTTACCGAGTGTTAGAGAATACGAGATAATAAAAAACTTTATTAAGGAGAGGGAACAATAAAAGAAGAGAAACTAAGAAAACAGAAGAGACAACGCATTTAAATTTTTTAAGACGAAAGCTGACTGGGAAGCAAGAAGCTGGAAGAGAGTTCCACACGCGAGAACTGGGACAAAAGAAAATGTTAGCATAGAACTTACGTTTACATCTATTCCTGTCCTGTGATCTAGTCGTGCTCTTAAATTCATGAAGTCTATGTACCATTGAGGAGAGGTCATCAGAGCAATTATTTATTATATATTTTCTCTTGGAACTCTTGACAAATAAAACGATTAATATTTCATACTTTATACCATGAATTGCTACACTTTGTCCAATATCTACTCCTGTGATGACATTAATATATCACTAGTGTCCCTACCAAACCTTAATTGAACAAGGAGGCACAGGTCAATACACGCGATTTTCATGAAGAATGCCAGTTTCATTTTTAGATGATATGCGCAAAAACTTCACTTTCCTCGATCGAGTCCTGACGAGTGAAGAGCGATAACCGGCTAGATGATTATATTTGTCATCTTTTCTTTCTAGCTCCTAATTTCATATTGCCAACAACCATGTCTTCTTATTCCTTTTTGTACCATTCTATTATATTATTTTCATTGACTTCATGAAGTTTCTATTTTATAATGTTTTATATATATGTGATTTTCATTCAGCGCTGAACGAAGTGCACTCATAACGAAGGAGATCATGCTGAAAAATATTCCGATTAATTGATCTACCGACATAAATAACAGAACCTGCTACATGTAGTTTTTTCTTACTTATGTATTTATCTGTTTGTTGGGGCTGCATAGATTCAATGTATCAAGTCGAAAAGTGTAAATATTTACCTCCGGCATTGCAGGGTCCATAAAACAATGAGATATCGTCGAGGGCGATGTCCCCAGCATAACGGCCATTTAGCGTCGCTTCAAATCCAATCTACAAATTCAATAACATAAAAAAAAATGAAAATCTGTATATTCGCGAGAGTGCGGAAAATTTTTCGGACCTACCAACAAGAGGGTGATACTTGATACACCTCATTTCATATATTCAGCTTCAAACTTACTACATTGTTTCTAAATTTTATTTAATTATTCATACACACACACACGCACAACATATATATATATATATATATATATATATATATATATATATATATATATAATTGGCCCTGATCTCGTCTGCAGTCGCTCTCTCACAGACGCGATGTTGCCTCGCTCTGTCTTTTTTACAAATACTTTCACGGTAATTGCTCCGAGGAGCTGCTTTCGCTTGTCCCTAGGCCTCATGAATTTAAACGTCCTACGAGACTGGCATCTCGTTCCCACCCCTTAACCGTTGAAACTGTTAGATGTAGACGTCTCTTCTACTCCAATAGCTTCATGTCTCGCACATCTCGCCTATGGAACTCCCTTCCCTATTACTGTTTCCCTGACAAATACAATCTCCAACGGTTTAAGTGTAGCGTCAATCGACATCTTCAGTTGCCTTGATCTATCCACTTCCCTTCTCCACATCCTTTCACCTTTCATTCCTATCTGCTCTCGCTCCAAATCTTCTGTAACCCCCTTGCCTTGATCGACCCACTGTCTTTCTCTTTCTCCACATCCTCTCCTTTACCACTCCTATCTGCTCTTCCTCCAACCCTTCTATAACCCCTTGCGTGATAGTGGCCTCCAGCCCTGCATGGGGTGATACGCTTAAAAAAAAAAAATATATATATATATATATATATATATATATGTATGTATGTATGCGTGTGTGTGCGAGAGAGAGAGGTAGATCTCATGTTTGGTAAATGACAAACTTATTTCGGACAGTGGGTTTTAGCCGAGAACTTTTCTTACCTCCTCGTAATAAAAGAAAATAATTTTTCGTAAAAATTTTCATAAGATGTTAAAGAAAATTATGAATAAAAATTAGTGAAAATGCTGTTGTTTTGAGAACAGACAAATTTTTTATAGGGTATCCATCTTATTACAAATCACTGGCTACCTGATGATTGTGTGAAAGTACATGTAGCCAATAGTCGTGGCCAGTCATTGTCGACCTGGTTATTTGAATATATATATATATATATATATATATATATATATATATATATATATATGAAGAAATATTGTCTTAAAGTGTGCTATATTTATGGGATAATATGCTCAATATCAGAGATAGAGCGTGTGAATATAAAAGTGAACATAGAAGTCAACACTTAGAGGCGACAGTCTGTTTCATGCTAGATGCAATCGTCAGGCAACTAGTGCTGTTATTTTTCTCGGCTATTTATATATAAGGGTTAGTGGTGCATTGTGGGTAGTCTATTTTGGCGGTTACTTTTACCGGAAGTCGTTTTTTTGTTTATTTATTTATGTCAAATTATTTTGCTTGTTTTATTTTATTTTAATTTTATATATTTTTTTTTTTTTTTTTGATCGGTGTTTTTTATTAACGTAATAAAAATTTGTTTATATAGCTTCTTTTTAGTAGTCTATTATGGCGGTCATTTACCGGAAGTCGTTTATTTGCTTATTTATTTGGGTCAAATTGTTTTGCTTGTTTTTATTTATTTTCATTTTTATTTTTTATCTTATATTTGTTTATTTATTATTGATTAAAGCTATTTGTTGAATTTTGGGGTTGAATGTTGTGGTTTGTTCTGACTATTATTTTGGTGGGAACAGTTTTTAATTTATTTATTTGGATTGATTATCTTTATTTGTTTTTTCTAAACGGCTAGTTTATCGGTATCGGTTGTTAGTTTATTTATATATTTGGATGTATTTAGATCAATTTATTATACTTGTTGTTATTTATTTGTTACACTGTATATTTTTTGTTTTTGGTTTTCGATTTATAAGTAACGCAGTATATTTTTTTATCGTTATATAAGAGTTATACCTATTTTCCGTCCGATTTTTTGTTTTGATTTTTATAATCTAATTTTTTGGTCATAATAGTTTGGTGAATTGTTTATTATTTACTTTATTGATTTTGTTCCTTATTTTTTTATTCTATTTCGTCTATTCTAACAGGTGTGGTTTGGTAATTTGTTTGGGTTAATTTATTTTGCTCATTTTATTGTCGTTTTGTTTGTTTATGTATTTATTTATTTTTCGATTTTAAGTTACGTAGTAAAAATTTGTTTTCATGTCTGCATTTTGAGATTAGCTCGGATCTTTTATTTAATAATTTATTTTGGTCTGGGAAGGTAATGATAGCTATTTTTTCCTCCAAGCAAAGTTTGCAAGTTTTTGATAGGTTGTTGTAGGCTGATGATTTTTTCCTTATTTTCCAAGATATTTTTGGTGTGGTGTGCGTTTGGTTTTTTATTTCCCAGTGTATATATATATATATATATATATATATATATATATATATATATATATATATATATATATATACACATACACTCAACATCGAGTGTCGGATGCTTGAATGCAATCTTTCCGATATATATATATGATGGACTCTTCCGTTGTTTTCGACGTATGAGTGTCTTTCAGTTCAGTTTTTGTTTATGTTTCTTATGAGACAACAATCCTGCACGGGATTTGCCAACAAATCCACACGAAGGGCATACTGAAGATGCATACTAGGATGCATTCAAGTTGTTTTGTGATGATTGGACTGCTGATAACGTGTGTTGGTGATGGTGAGATCTAATTCTTGGCAGAGAGAAAGTAGTCGTAGCTCATTAGAATTCATACTCCCGATTCCATGAGTGCCGAGGACACTAGGCCGTGTCTTTTGGTCAGCACCAACCCGTGCATTAAAGTCTCCCATAATAACAAGTTTGTCTTTATGTGGAACTTTGGAAATGACTGTACGTAATTGATCATAAAAGTCATCAATTTCCGACACAGGGGTGTTCAAGGTTGGGGTACATAACAGCTCACAAGAGTGGCAGAAGAACTGTTGTCGAGTTCTAAGATTAAAGTCATAATGCGATCATTTATTCCTTTCCGAAGAGATGACAGGGATTTAGAAATGTCTGATTTTATGGCAAACCCTACATCTGATAGGCGGGGATCATCTTCGCTTTTGCCAATCAAGAAAATGGTACATCCTGCACTAAATTCCTCAAATTGAGAGCTGCTTGCAAAATGAGGGCTGTTTTACGCTCTGGAGAAAAATCGTTCTCTTGGAGGCTTCTTACATTCCAAGACCCGAGATAAACACGTTTACGAGTTTTCTATTTAAATCGATTACTGCGTTATTGGATAACTGGACAACTGCAGTGGGCTGCCAAGTTGATTAAGAGCAAGCAATGTTAAGGGCACCTTTTCTAGCCCCCTTTCTGGATTAGGGAAAGCAGTGCTATGTCTAAATAGACCTGCTTTGTCACCATCGGAGGAGACGAACAGCACAATTGCTCAGGGTTTTGTGCAAGAACGGCCATCACAAGATGGTCGCCACTGTGGGAACAACAGCTAGAGACTTCCAGTACTATCCTATACCTGTGCCCGTCGCCTTAACTCTCTCGCTAGTGGACTTGTTGCTCAGGTGGAATAGCAGAGATGGAACACAGAATTGAACTGCAGTCTGTTTTCATTTGGAAAAATATTAGACTGAAAGAGAGAGAGAGAGAGAAATACAGACGGAGAGACAGAGCAAGAGACTGAGAGAGATAAACAGAGAGAGAGACACGGACAGAGACTGTGAGTTAGACGGCCAGAGGCGTAAAAAGAGACTGCCAGAGATGTCTAGGCCGAGACAGAGACAGGTAGAGACGGGTAGGCCGAGACAGAAAAAAAAAAGATGAACAGACTGACATACATAGATGTGAGGACACTGGTGGAAAAGTTTGCGGACAGTGGAAGAAAAATAAATATCTTACATGAAAAGTCTGTTTCATTTGGAAAAATATTTTCCCAAGAAGCCATTTTTCCTGTTGTGAGCCTGACTTACGCCAGTGTGGATTCATATTGCGGTTGAAACGTGTCCCGGTGAAGATGTATACTCGCAGATTAGCTACGTCTCGACCGTACATGAAATACCAGAATTTTAGGCACATATTCACATGGGTCGGTGTTATTGTCCTGCTGAAAAGACGAACGGGACCGACTACACCGTTCGAAGCTTCCACATAAATGTAAGATCCCTCTGGGAAAGAAACAAAAATAAAGAAAACAACCATGTTATACGGTTTACAAGATCTAAGATAAATTTATTGTTAAATCCATCAAAAAAACATTCGATTTGCATTTATTTCCATATGAAACCGAAGATATCGCCACTGTCTGTCTTACAGATAATCTATTAACTTGAATTACAATCCAAAGAGCATATATCAAGAAATGATGTGTAAAGGAGAAAGAAGAAAAACGTATTAAACGATTTCTAAAGCCTGGATAGGACATCACCTTAAAGAAGGCCGAAGATGTAATCAGCAAAAATGTTGAGTTAATCACAGAAATTGATGAAGTTCGATTAAGTCTTCAGAGTGTTCAATATCCTCAAAGAGGTAACGTATATGAAATCGATCAATTACAATATACGAACCCCTTGCACCAAACTGTAAACACCAACAAATAGCAAAACCCTACTTAATGTAACAATATGGACAATTTCAAATAACTTAATTCTTATCAACACAGTGGGTTTTATTTATACACATTTTAAAACAAAAATAAGAAAGTAAAACATTTTCGTTTATTTTGCTATCAATTCAGGCTTCATTATTGCGATGGAAAGATTTCTTTCTCTCAGACCCCCTTAATGAAATCAAAACTATTTTCGTGGTGACGTTCCCTCTTAAGTGTGTTTATTCTTTTTAACCGATCTATGCTGCTTGCTAATGATCGGGGAAACGGGTTGCGACAAAAGTCAACTGAATTTAAGACCGAAGAAATACTAGTAAAAAAATGGTAATCATTATTGAAAATTTATCTGACCCGCTGTGGATTGACGGCCTAAATTATTAAAAGGAAACTGAATTAAAGATAATGATATATATATATATATATATATATATATATATATATATATATATATATATATATATTGACGACCATATTATAATAATCTTTTTCTTACATTTTAAAGAAAATTCATCCAGGTGCGCTTTCTTCCCCAGAGGGATCTTGGAATGAGAAATCTGAGAGCCGAGTTCGAATTCAACTCGCATTCATTAGAATCAATGCATACTCGCCTCGGGAAGTATGAATCTATCTCTTCCTCTTCCCCAGCGGTGGGTTTAAATGGACAGACTGGGTTCTATAGCCTTGGTTGGCAACCAGTCTATTGCAAAAGTAATGGCAAAGAAAATAGTCTGCTTAGTCATTCATGAATCGAAAGATACATGATCGCCTAAGTGTGTATCATGCACGTCAGATAACTGACAGAATCAGCCGAAAAAAATTATTTTTTGAAAAAAGGGATGTTAAATAAAACGTTTACGTCTGTTCTAGTAAAATTTAAGTCTTCCTTATCACCCAGCAAATATTTTTGGGTGGGAACTGCACACTCTTCATTTTCCTGTATCGTTCGAGTCCAAAAACGTCTCCGAGTCCTTCGGAGGTGGGGGCTAACTACTTTCCAACATCCAACCTCTCTCGTACAGGCGCGATGTCACAAGACTCTCGCTGCTCTATCGCTATTTCCATGGAAAGTTCTCGGGCGAGCTATACATTTCTTGGTTCGCCAGTTTAACCTTCACGGCTATGACCCACCATGATATACTCATTACAGCAAACCTCCTATATTCCCTCCGTATTCCATTGGGGAGAAGTAAGTTCCACTCGAACAGCTTCTTCTCGAGAACCTCTGCTCGGTGGAACCGACTCCCAAGAGAACGTTCCCCCAATCAATACAATCTTGACCCGAGTCTAGGGTTAACCGTTATCTTCCCCCTGCTATCCGCATATACTGCCTCATAATATAACCCTTTATCTCTAGCATCCCCGTGCCTTCTACTGGGTGAACCTTACTGTAAGAAAAAAAAAAGACTCCTTAACGGGATCAAAGCTAATTCGGTGGTGACGTTCCCTCAAATGAACTAACTATAATTGTTACATCTCATTGTAAATGGATCAGGATATTATCATCAGGATTCTAGCAATATACAGGTAAGTCAAACGAATTGACATTGAAGGGAACTTACTTCCCGTTGTGTGGTCGCTTTTTGGTCCTGTTGCTGTAGAAGGGGTTGGAAGTCTTGTGCGTATCCAGTTTGCTCTGTCGTATTTTCCTTGACTCCAGCCACAGAAATCTTTGGTAAAATCGCAGCTCAAAATAATTTCTAGAAAATAGACAAAACGAACATTGTCATAAACAAATGATTGAAAATCTGTTATATAAAATAAAATTAAGATTCATGGATATTGTATAAAATATGATTCATTTTTACTGAAAGTAATCAAGGTATTTTCTTTGAAACTGAAAAACAAAAATGATTTTAACATCTTTTCGAAATCAGCATAGATAAGGATGGAAGGATTTCCTGATGATTTGTTACTTGTTCTGGGGGGAAACTGACGAAAAAGAGGTTGAAGAAACATTGAATAGACTGATTTGAAGAGAATAGGCGCGATGGGAGTAGAGAAGAGGCGCGATCGGAAAGGTAAGACGCGAGACCCGATCGGAAAAGAAAAGACAAGAGATACGATCGGAAAAGAAAAGACGAGAGACGTGATCGGAAAAGAAAAGACGAGAGATGCAGTCGGAAAAGAAAAGACGAGAGACGCAGTCGGAAAAGAAAAGACGAGAGACGCAGTCGGAAAAGAAAAGACGAGAGACGCAGTCGGAAAAGAAAAGACGAGAGACGCGATGGGAAAATGGAAAGAGAAGAGACGCGATCGGAAAAGGAAAGAGAAGAGACACGATCAGCAAAGGAAAGAGGAGAGTCACGATCAGCAAAGGAAAGAGGAGAGTCACGATCAGCAAACGAAAGAGGAGAGATACGATCAGCAAACGAAAGAGAAGAGACACGATCAGCAAAGTAAAGAGAAGAGACACGATCAGCAAAGTAAAGAGAAGAGACACGATCAGCAAAGGAAAGAGGAGAGACACGATCAGCAAAGGAAAGAGGAGAGACACGATCAGCAAAGGAAAGAAGAGACACGATCAGCAAAGTAAAGAGAAGAGACGCGATCAGCAAAGGAAAGAGGAGAGTCACGATCAGCAAAGGAAAGAAGAGAGACACGATCAGCAAACGAAAGAGGAGAGACAAAATTTGATAAGAGAATCGAAGCTTGAATGAAAAGCATACGAAAGAAATCGGGTGAATGCTTTGACGTAAATTTTGTAGTCAAATATAAATTTACTTTTCTTGAGTATATTTGATTATATTTCCTTATAAAGATATTTTGTTACATATTTTTCCGACACTCTTTCCATGTATGTTTTCATGAAAGCGAAATACACAAGTTTCTTTATTGTTCAATGGACATCCATTCTTACCAGGAACCCCGTACTTGTGACATACTAAGTTTCATATTGCGATACTTATTTCCTCTTCCTTTTCCGTATAGTTATTAAAATTTGCTGAGTTCGACACAAATCCACAAAGAAGAAAACAAGAGGCAGATCGTATAACGCAATTTACTTGCAATATTTATTCACTATAAATTATCTCCAATTCTTTTCCATTTTATATTATCTCCAATGTATATTTATTGTGAATTGTTTGCAATACTTTTTCGCTGTGATGAAATTTCAGTATTTTACGCATTAATTTATTAGCAAGACTTTCTCGTTATAAATTACTTTTCTAATTATCTATAAGCAGAAGTAGCAGATGGATTTTGTTTACAAGTAAATTTTTATGCATCAGTTTTAGTGTAATATTTTACCGGATGAGATAACATTTACACCCTTGAAGTTAATTGGAAGCTGACTTAGGAACGAATTGAATCGATTGTTAAGGAAACAACGATAGAAAACAGTTTAGCGAATGAGAAACAAAAAAATTAAAGTTTTAAATCTATAAGACAATAATGAATTTATTTCACTTACGACCTGGATTCACCGTTATTAACGGAGTTGTTGATCTTACAGGAACGTTAGGGGTCACAGTTTTCCCTCCAATCGCTGCTTTGCTTGGAGTGGCTGAAAAACAAAATAATTAAAAACATATTTGTTACATTCTAGGGCATTTCAATGCGTGATAATGATTAGCGTGTTTGTTTTGTTGGCTATTAGAAATGAGTTAGATTCTCACTGGGTGCCCCATACCTGTGGCATTGTGCCAGGGAATGCTAAGTAAGAAAATTTATCACATTATTTTGTCTGTTCGTTATATCTGCCCGTTTGCTAATGCAACCATATTTAGGGCGTTTATTTCATCATATTGCAAGAAAAGCTTTCAAATGTTTTACGAGTAAAGACAGGTGCTTTTATAAGTAATGACGCGAGGGCGCATTTATGTAGTAATGACACAGGGCGCTCTATCGTGGAGCAATAAATAATAAGCTCATCTGGCAGACCATAATGGCTGAAATGAACTCAATCCTCACTGGGTACCGTAAACTTTCGTCACATTAATTTAGGCTTATAAATATTCATTACTGTTTTATTGAGTGTGATCTTCACTACATGCGCCATATTAAGTAAAGCTTAATAACTGGCAGGAGGCACGGTGGGGTAATGGATAGCGGTTCGGGTTGAGGAATTGAAGAGCCGAGTTCGAATTCCAGTTGAGTTCATTAGATTCACTTTCCTCGGGAAGGCATGAATCCATCTCTTCTCCCTCCCAGCTATGAATAAATAGCAGGACAGACAGATTAGGCCTTATCGCCTCAGATGGAAACCGGACTAGAAGAAGGAAAAACCCTGAAGAAGTTTGGGCTCCGTCAGTAAACACCGCTGCTTCTACGGTGACTCTACGACCCTACGGGATCGTGATCATAATTAAATGGAGCTGCGAATGGCGTAATGGTTATCAGTTTGGAAAATGATATCAGTGCGGCGTGTTCAAATTCTTCGCTAGGATCAGTTTACTTCGCATTATTATCCTTTGGAAAGACAGGAATCCATCTAATTCCCCTCCCCACGAGTTATAGGTGAAGAAAAACTGGTTTATTTAGTATAAGAAATATGCAGTTAATATAGGAATAAAACAACTGCAAATCCAAAATGAGTCAAATTGCAATGACTGCAAATGGCCCAATGACTGCAAATTACAAGTTACGCGGACAATTCTTCGATAACGAGGTTGAAGCGGACCATTTTATTTCGACTCTGAATAATATGCATCCAGCTTTAAAATTTATACAAAAAAAGGAAATTGATTCTTCTCTTCACTTTCTTGATGTTTTGGTTAGCAGATCTTCGTCGGGTTTTCTTCCATTTGTTTATCGTAAACCGATATTTACCGGTTTGTATACCTGTCGAGGCTCTTTTTGTTCCGTAAAATGCAAAATTAATTTAATTAAAACCCTTACTCATAGGGCTTTCATGTTCTGCTCTAAAACTAAGTTGGACAATGAACTCAAGTTTATTACCACCACTCTCTGTAAGGATGCCTATCCTTTGGGCATTGTCAATCAATAATTAAGAACAAAATTGCTGAATTCAATAAAGTTAAAACGGGCTACAGTACAAAGACGTTCTGTGTACCTGCGCCTTGCTTGACTGGGTAATATCAGTGACAGATATACTAAGCGGGTTTCTTTGGCGGTTTGATATTGTTTCTTTGCTGCTAATACTCGTGTAATCTTTTTTGAATGACGTTCTTCCTCCACATCGTAATAGTTCTTTAATTTATTCCTTTAAATGTAGTTTCCGCTCACACTACATAGGGAAAACGACTCAAAGGCTGGTTGTTTTTTAGTGATAATTCTAAATATATTAACCTTGATTTAGCTCTGTTGAGCGAGGGTCGAAACCGGTTAGCTCGCTCGTTTTTCAGTTTTATCTTTTACCTATTATCATCATGAGTGTTAATAAATATAAATTTTGTCTTTTTATATATATATATATATATATATATATATATATATATATATATATATGTATGTATATATGATAGTAAAGTAAAAAAAAATCCCGCACCATAATAATTTTCTGATAATGATTCTATTTCGTCAAAAGGCTTAATAATATACAATAAATATTATTTATTTTCATTATTTTTCTTTTTTTCTCTCTTGAATTTCTTTCATCAGCTTCTATCTTTTTAATCAATATATATATATATATATATATATATATATATATATATATATATATAGAGAGAGAGAGAGAGAGAGAGAGAGAGAGAGAGAGATAGATAGATAGATAGATAGATAGATAGATATAAACTGTCGAATTAATAAATTAAAAATATAAGCCACTTTCTTTATATGCCTTTGTGTGTGCGTGCGTATGTGTATGTATAAAAAGCCATTTTCTTTATTCTCCTGTGTAGACTAATACATGATATGTTGACAGGAGGTGTAAATTTAATTTTCCTTCTTCCAGACTAGTTGCACAACCAAGTCTACAGAGAAACATCTGCCTTGCACTTTGTCCAAAGCCCGTGGAGATGACATGAATTCATATCTTTCCGAGGTCATTATTTTGCAGAATCAATAGAATTTGACTTCGGATTGCTGGTTCTGTTTCCGTGCTGATAAACTGTACATAACCTGAGCGTATATATATATATATATATATATATATATATATATATATGAAACGGTACGATATAAAAAAACTTTTCTCATAATATATAATTACGGATCGTTTAAATGTTGAAATGCTTTTCTGAAAAGTGATGTGTTTAAAAAAACAGCCAAAGAAAACTTACTTTTACAATTTCCGCTAATAAAAGAGATGTCATCAAAGGCGATGTACGATGGAGAAGGATTAGCGACAACTCCTTCAATGACTATCTGCAAGAAGAGACATTTCATCAGGTTACACATTGTATTTTGTATCGCGTAAGTTGTTCCGAAGAAAATCCGCCTTCTTATATTAAGAAAAATTGAACTGAACAAATGAAGAATTAAATTGGTTTAATGAATTTTATACAAGATTTAAGATTGTTTCCGTCCTTCAAAAAGTGTGGATGGTTCTGGCCAAAGCCTTCACCACTATAATCAAATCATATGTGCTGGTGTCTGGGCGGTCGGTTCCTAGGAACTGAACTGCTTGACCCTCATACGTCGAATACGACGGGAGAGTCCACCATATATATATATATATATATATATATATATATATATATATATATATATATATATATATATTATATTAATTGATTTAAAGTATGGTTTTATCGCTACACAGTGATAACTATGTTTCGAAAATGGAAGCCAAAGCCTTTGAATTCAATTTTTTTACCAAATCAAAGACATTAGTTCCATTTCCTCGTCAAAATTGAATTCAAAGGCTTTGGCTTCCATTTTCGAAACATGGTTATCACTGTGTAGCGATAAAACCATACTTTAAATCAATTAATATAAAATATTAATGCTCTGTAAATTTACATTGAGCACTATTGTGTAAAAATAAAAATATCTATAAGAACACCGGATTTTATATCTTACTGTTCTTTCTTTTTATTTATATATACATACATATATATATATATATATATATATATATATATATATATATATATATATATATGTATGTATGTATATGTGTGACAACTCCTTCAATGACTATCTGCAAGAAGAGACATTTCATCAGGTTACACATTGTATTTTGTATCGCGTAAGTTGTTCCGAAGAAAATCCGCCTTCTTAAATTAAGAAAATTTGAACTGAATAAATGAATTAAATTGACGAAATCAATTTGATAAAAGATTCAATATTACATATTTTTTCGACCTCATGTGTGCATCACGCTCCACCCCCCCCCCCCACCCCCCACATTAAAAATGCACTCACATTAAAAATTCAAATTGGTGAAATAATTATGATTCTCAAGGCGGTAAAACCTTTTTTAAATTTTTATATTTTCCTTCATTTTTTTTTCGTTAACGTTTCTAACGTTCTTACTTTTTTGTTTTTTTTCTCTTTTACGTGCTTTTCCAAATACCGTTTTGTGTGTGTGTGTGTGTGTGTGTGTGTGTGTGTGTTTGTGTGTGTGTGTGTGCGTGTGTGTGTCTGTGCGTGTGTGTGTGTGTGGGTGGGTGCTTGTGTGGGGATGTATGTTTTTGTGGGGGGTGGGGGGTTGTGTATGTGTGTGGGTGGGGGTGTATGTGTGTGGGTTGTTTGTGTGTGGGGGTTGTGTGTAGAGGTGTATGTGTTGTGTGTGTGTGTGTGTGTGTGTGTGTGTGTGTGTGTGTGTGTGTGTGTGTGTGTGTGGGCAGCAATCTCCTTTCGCTTTTCGAAACAATCGATAAAAATTGTACTAGAGTTTTGGACTTACCCAGAAGTTCTCACGTCTCGGGTATATTGGAACCGCAGCAAATGCCCAAAGCCCTCCTTGGGGACCGATGAGCCTCCATTCAAGAAAGGATGAAGATTGTGTGTAGATGAAAACGCGTAGTTCGCCAACGTTTTTACCGCTCATGCTGTACCAAAATTTCAAGCAGTGTGTCTTGACGTTCTCTGTGAGTGTAGTGCTGACCAAACGGGCTCGATCGCCCTGTCTTCGAGGTGCTTTCGATTCAATAATCATGTACGTACCTATAGTGACAAGAGAAGAATCAATCAAATAACAATAATGCAAAGGCTTCATTTACTCAGCGCGAAAATTTGAAAATACCACCTGTCAATTTTTTTCTTGAAAATTTACTTAGAAATTATTTTTGATAATTTAGTAGAAATGACTTGAGATATTTGCTATTTTATCTGGACTGAAAACTACTCGACTCTGAAGTATAATCACAATTTTATTATTCTGAGTTATTTTATTATTTTTTATATTATTGTATTTGTTATGGGTCCTTACCTACAACTACAGAACTCTTCCTAACACTATGTATACTACGCCTCTCAAGAGAGAGGGAGGAATCGAGTCGAGTCGCAGTCACTGACTGTGCGCGACTCCTGTCGAACTCTCCACTTTGGCAGAGAGGAACCCGGACGAGGCTTTGCCGAAGAGCAAAGTTTCGTCCGGGGTGGTAGACATGACGTTTATACGGGTTCTTAAGGGAGTATGTTTGGCCGAGCTTACGGGCTCGGAGAAACCCACGTTAAATTCGGCCTTGTGCCACATACTTTCCTCGTGGGGGGAGTGTTAAATATCGAATCGAGTCGAGCCGTTAGTAGTTCACTCCAAACCAGACTGACAGTCATACTAACACCTTCCACATCTTGTATTATTATTCCGTGTAATATATCTTCGTTATTTCTACTCTTGTGTTCGTGTTGTTCTTCCTTGGTCCTAACCTGGACCATAACAGTATTATTTTTTGTTATTATGAGTTAGTTTCTATATTTGTTGATCCCGCTTTTATTTTTATACAAAAGAAAGCGATTAGCTTACCGATCAGTGATGTTAGCTCGTCTCGTAGAACATTTTTACGGTTGTGAGTTTGATCCTTATTTGCTTTTTCAGCTTAGTGACCTCATGCCGATAAATATCTCTAAGGTATTAATGGAAAGCGAGAAGAAAGGACTAACTATTAAGTATAAGAAGACAGAATTGAATATCCTCTCGCTGCTCTATCGGAAAGTGCTCCGATAAACTATATTCCCTGGTCTCATCAATACAAACCTTCTCGGAAAGGACACGTCATGCCACTTACACAGTCGCAAACCACCCCCATTCCCTCCGTATTCCATCGGTGAGAAGTAAGTGGAACCGACTCCCAAGAGGATATTTCCGTGATCACTACAATTTTAACCTGTTCATGTTAACCGTTATCTTCCCCTCTTATCCGCACATATTGATTCTTAATGTAACCTTCTACCTCGAGTGACCCTTGGGCCTTGTACAGGGTGAACTTTAAAAAAAAATAGAAAAAGTCAGTTACATCACTCGCACATCCAAGCTTACAGCACTTGACATTCTTAAGTGGTCACCTATCTCAATAATGACCAAGCTCGACGTTGCTTAACTTCGGTGATCGGACGGGAATTTTTGCTTGCCCTTACATGTATAATATGACAGTCTTTGATGTCATCAGATTAAAAATAATTTAGTCATTTCAGTCGTTCTCGCAAATAACAGACTTGATCTAACCGCCAGCAAAAGATGCTTGAAAGATCTCAATGCATCTGTGCGTTCTGGGTATGACGACAAACTATATCCGACAGCAAGTCATGTTTAGATACGGGCCTCTCTAAAAGTGGTCAAGATCCGAATCTTTGTAAAATGCCTCATGCCAATAAAAGCTTGAGAAAAAACCAACAGTCGGCAAGATGCGGTGTCTTCTGAAGTATGTTCCGTGAATACTTTGGTCCGCAGCCTGCTGTGGTTTCCAAGTCAGTGTTATTTTTGTTACCTCCCGTTTCTCTCCCTCTCTGGTTATTACTTCCGTATTTGTTGGGAAAGTTAGCTGCCCCTCCCCAGCCTCAACATTCCTTTGCCGTACATTCCTACAGAAAGTTCAAATGCTCCCAAGAAAATTAAATTTCGGCATTGACGAACCTACAAGGAGTTTTTATACCGCTAAACGAACAATCGGTACATTGGTCAAAACTGTTTTTAGAATAATCTCACGTCAAAAGATGGCGGTGATTGGTGGACAGACGAGATTCTGCAATAAAATCCTTAAGAGGAAGAGCAAAAGAAACGTTGATTGGTTTGAAGCAACAAAACGTAAGAAAATTGTGCTTAAGATCAATGTCCCAAATTAAGAGGTAATATCTTTCAATTTACTCATTATATAAAGCTTTCTACAATTATACCATATTGAGGAAGCCGAGTGAGAGGATAGTTATGACCGATTTATGTTTTGCGATTGATGTTTACTTCACAATCGGAAGATTCTCACGGCTTTCTTTTTCCCCCGGAATCATATTCCCTACTGACTTCTATATGCGCCGAATTCTTGCGTCATTTTGAACACCGGTGTCCACACTCGCTGCAAAATTGGCTTTCTCCAAAATGCTTTACTCACAAGGTGATTTGGGCACCTGGTTAGCGACCTTATCTCGTTAGAATAATTACGACCGAGTAGTGAGTTCGATCCTCACTGGGTGCTTCCTACTTTCGACCTTGTGCCACATCTAAGCTATACTTGGAAAATCTCTAGTAGGGAGTCAAGTAATCTCTACTCACAAGGAGATTTCGGTTATGATGTTCGGCGACAACCAGGCGAATTCATCCGTGAGGTGATTGCTTCGGAGCCCCCACGTCGTTGGTAGAAGCGGCGTGGTGAACGCCTAAAAACGTGGCTTGAGACAGTTTAAGTGGACGTCGAACCGTTCTTGGTTCCGCGTGTTCAGGACTCTAGAATTGTGATCGGTTTGCTCTTATTGACTCACTTGCATCCAACCGCCGATCCGAGTCAGTTTTCGTTCGGGATGCGGCAAATTCGTTTGTTCGCACCGGCACCGCAGACCCCGGGTGAATGCCGTCGCAAGTACAAGTAAACAAATACTAATAACTTCGTTAATTTTTTATCAAAAGATAAATAAGAAAGAGCAAAATACTTGCCATTTTCTGATCCAAGCGTGTGATCGGTACTTGGACCGAGTGACTGGTGCGAAGGCTTCCCTGTCCGAGGTAACCAATTAAAATCATCATCGCCACTATTTGACCAATCGCAAAGAGTCTTTTCAAAGGAACAATCAACTACAAAAAAAAAGGATATTCACTTAATGTATTTCAGAATATTGTATTTGACGATTATGGAGTGTCAAGAGTAGTAACCGAATGGTTTTATGACATACTAGAATTTTTTTTTTTTATATCATAGAACGAACGCCGATAATTTTTTTAGATATTATAATTTTTAAATGTATTGAGTACCTGTCGCTTCGCTAACGGAAATATTATCAAATTTCAAATCCATATTTCTTGTCTATTTAAAAAGGTAAACGTCTGGAATCGATGCCATAATTTGCATGCGTAAAAATCAAAGAAACAATGGCTCTTCAGAAGAAGTGAAAAATAATAGCTGACTTTCATCTAAAAAGTTTTCTCGGAGAAAAAAGACCCAGCAAGCATCTGCTGGGAATATATATCTAAATATATATTTAAAAACAAAACAAAATGTATTTGAAAATATATTAAAAACAAACGTTATACAGTGTAACTCGGATATAAGAGACCCGGATATAAGAGAAACACGGATATAAGATGGATTTTCTCTGGTCCCAAATTAGAGCCTGTGTTAATGTATATATAATAGACCAAACGCGGATATAAGAGAAACCCGGATATAAGATACTTCTTCTCCTGTCCCGACAACTCTCTTATATCCGAGTTACACTGTATATTATTTTTATCATATTCACCTAGAATATGTATTCATTGTAAGAGATCGGGTTTCACTGACATATTTTTGCAAAGAGGGTTTGTAGAGAGTTTGGTTTCTTTGATGTATTATTTTCTGATATACATTTTGTAGAGAATTTGGTTTTTTATTGTCATTCTCATTTGGTTTATATTTTTTGCTATAGGCCCACTGTTTTAAGTAATGATATTATGTCATCGACTTTCGTTTTCTCAAAGATCTCATGCATGTTGTTTATATTATAGTATTTTTGTCTTGAGAGAGCAAGGTCTGAACACTCAGTTAATATTTCATAGTTTTTGTGATGTCAACGAATACTCGTTGTCACTTTCGTAATGCTCGTTGTAATCGCAGTTACAACTATGGTAACGCCGTTGAACAATACTGGTGTCAGACGCCTTCGAATATCACTCGCACTTATAGTACTTGATCGATAATACTCGCTTGAACAGTAATCCGTATAGTGATCCGTATATTAATAGAGGATAGAATAGAAATATCTATCCGTATAGTAATAGAGGACGGACTAGGAATAGCGTAGTCAGCTAATTCATACATATATGGGTTTCCTCTATGGTCACGTTGTCTTTTTAATTCAATAATGGGATCGCTTGTGTTTGCTCACTGGCGATCTATGTTCAAAGTCAAGTGGCGGCAGCGACACTTTTTTTCCTGTATAATATATGCCGTTTCACATGCTTGTCATACTGGCTGATTTTATTTGCTAAGCAAGTACAAGTGGGTTATTTTCGTGTGGCCGAGTAGTATTGTCTTTATTTGTTTATCAGGAAATTGAATGACAAAGTGGAAAAATCTATGTAACACGTTTTATCTTCATAAACAGATGTTGGTGCTGCTATAATAGTATGCGGTCTACCGCGCTAGGAATTATACCGTGAGCTCACCACCTCTCGTGCCGTCCACCTGTGGTCTACCCCAATGAATTCTACCATCACCTCATCTCACCTGTCGTGTGTCCTGTCCACATTAATGGAAGGAAATGGAGCTCCCACATCAGAAGCCACATAGGTCGTAAACCGTTAACATTCGCTGTATAACCTCCTTCAGATTAAAATGACGATGAAAGATTTTTATGGGCGTGTCATCTTGACCTAGGAAAGAGCAGTCGCATTTTTACAAAAGAACAATTTGCTCGATACTCTATAGTTTTAGATAGCGCGGTAGACCGCATACTATAGCAGTAAATGAGGTAGACCGCATGATATAGTGTTTGAAACCCTGCTCACCCGAATACTATAAATGAGGTAGACCGCATGCTATATTATTTGATACCCTGGTTGACCGAATACTATAGCAATAAATGAGGTAGACTGCATGCTATAGTGTGTGATGCCGTGGTAGACCGCACACTATAGTAGCACCTAAAATTCTTTGGAAGCATAACGAAGACAGAGGTTTGGAGAATATGACACGCACAGGACTTCGGAAGCAGGACCGACAGAAGGAAAGCAGCGAATAACGTACTTAATGATCTTGTGTAAATGTTTGTCAGAACAGGTAGACCGCACGCTATAGTGTTTGATACCCTGGTTGACCGAATACTTTAGTAGCACCCGACTGTTTTTATTGATGCAGTTATATATGTGTAGAAGTGAGGATAACGTCGGTTAAAAATTATGTACCGACGAGAAACTTAAAGATGTGACATAGCGGAATTTTAAAAAAAATTGGGGGTGGCGGGGTAACATTTTTTTAAATTTATTTTTTATTTATTTATTCATGAAGAAAATAGTAAAAAGTAAAAAAGAGGAATAAATGTATATTTTTACTTTATTGTACTTATTTTCATTTTAACTTTAACTGCAGGTGTCACCCTTTGCCTATGCTCTGCCGAAGTAGTCTTTGGCCGATAATATGAATAAAATGGCATACCTGATTGGGGACATTTCTCTTCTTGAATTGAAATGTCATCGATAGCAATGTCACCTTTTTTCGCTCTTCCGGTTTTAACGCGAAATGTTAACTGAAAAAAGAAAAGAAATTAATATAATATACTTAAAACATGGTGACGGGGCTTCCCTCTGTCTTTCCTATAAGTATTTCCATGACAATTGTTCTAACGAGCTCCCCTCTTTAGTACCTCGACCGCATGAATTTAAACGTACTACTCGATTGGCATGTAGGTCTCATCGTTTTACTGTTGAAATAACTAGATGTAACCGTAAGTTATATGCTAACAGTTTCTCACTTCTCTCCTGTCGAACTCTCTCCCGGCTTCTTGCTTCCATACCCCCTACGATTTTCTAACATTTAAATGCAATGTTAGTTACAATCTACTGAGAAGAGGAGGGAGATGGAGGGAGAGAATGAGAAGAACCTACGTATCCCCACCAACAAAAAAGGGCGTGTCGTATGGGTGGTTTTGCTCTTGATATCACTATTAATGTATACTCCCCTCAAAGGTTTTTATTGTTTTAAAAGGCTATAATTATAATAACAAAAATGGGTTGATTTGCAGTTTAGCCCCCGCGCTCAGTTCGCATTCAAAATTTCCAGAATACTTACATTTATGTGTAATTGTACATGCTTCATTCGTATCTGGCTTGATAGATTGGATAAAATCTACCGTTTTGGAATTATCGACAGTGAATTTTTCGTTCATTCGCGTCGCAGGCAGCCATTACTGGCGTTATTTGCAATACATTCGCTGCAGAATAGCTATCAGTATAGGTATCATTGCGCAAACTGAGCGTGTCTACGTAAATAGTTCTCGCGCGCATTAATTAAGAGAAATTTAGACAAGAAAGATCAGTTCCGCTTATTAAGTAGAAAAAATTACTCAAATCAAACAAACTTTTTGAGCTAACCCAGTAACGGCGTGATATATGCTAAAAAGTACTGCAATAACTATATAAATCCTTTGGTTTAACAATTAATTGTTAATGATTAGACGACTTATTGTTGGATCTTGATAATAATTCTGTTTATGGTTGGAGTGGCGTTTTGTTTGACTTCGCCATACTATTTAAAATATCTGTCTTATATTGGAAAAGGAAAATGAAAAGCCGACAAACACGCTTTAATAATTTAACAAAATGTTCCTGTTTAGGTTAAATTGCTTAAATACGAAACAAAAACAGATTTTTATTAAAAAATAAATATCATTTAACTATTATAAAATGAATTTGGTTAAATTGCAGTTTAGCACCGGCGCTCAGTTCGGATTAAAAATTTCCAGAATACTTACATTTAGGTGAAATTGTACAGACTTCATTCGAATCTGGCTTCATAAATTTGATAAAATCTGCCGTTTTGAAGTCATCGACAGTAAAAGTTTGGATTCATTCGCGTCGTTGGCGGCAGACATTACTGGCGTTGTTTGCATATATTCGCTGCGGAAAGCTGAGCGCGGAAGAATATAATTAACGGCCTTTTTTACTGATCATACTCGTCTCAACTTTTTTCAATTACTGCGCAAGAGGACTATATTGTGTGCGCAAGAATCAAGACAAGTGAATATTCCAATCATAGCTAATTTGAAAATGGTGGGGGGGGTAACAATACAGAGGATGGCCCTGAAAAGGGCCGTTTTTGCGTTCTCAATCTTGTTTCAGCCTCACGCGCAGCAGCAATTGAAGAGGCGTTTCTCCTCAGCCGTTGAGTCCTTTGATCATCTTTATCAACCTCGCCCGCAGAAGCGTTCGGATGAAAACTGTGGAAACGCGTAAACAACATTCGATCACAGACACACGCACACACACATTTTGACAATTATAGATATATATAATATTATTGTAATAATTTAAAGTATTTATTTTTATTAAAGATTTTATGAAAGATATATATCTAAGAACAATAGTAAATAGTAAAACGTTGCTGAGAGTTATAATGGACAGGAAGTAGTGGAGAGCCATTGTCGCCAATTGTCGAACTCAAAACCAGCACTGAAGAATTAACTATCAAACAAAAAAAATCATCTGAATCGGAATAAGACCTTAGTAGATAGAGGAATAACGAAACCCAAGAAACAACATTCTATGACTTCTGCCCAACAATGGCAATCAACAGAGGAAGGAAGAAATTACACCCTATCTCAAAGGTTCAAAGAGATTATGAAGATTGCAACAGATTGCCGGTTGCGACATAGGGTAGGATTTCCCCTCTAAGGTCTGGTAAATTTTCCGAGTTAGAAAAGCCACCGTATAGGTAGAAGTAATGACCTTAATGGAAAAGGAACAAATCTTGATTTATTGCATATAAAATACAATTATGGCACTCGTTACAATTTGCACATCCACCACAAGAACTCATATATCATCATTCAATCCTTCATATACCACAACACCACAAACCTTTCAAGGCCTCAGAGGGTCTTGTATCGTGAATTAGTGAAGATGGTCGCGAAGGATTCACTGTGAGCGGTTCGGCTTGTCGGTGGCTGAGTTGCGCTCTTTCTGGTTTGGGGTGCCAGCAGCAAATTACCTCAGTAACCCTGAGTTTTCGTTTACCTAACGATTTTCTTGACTCTCATCGATGTGACCTTGGACTAGAAGAAACGGTTTCGCACGCCTCTACCATTGCCTTAGGTGCGCCTATTCTGGGACTATGTCGGTGAGTTGACGGCTCGTATCGCTCATCGACCTCGCGTACGTGTGTGATAATATGCCGCCTTCGTATTCAGGGGAAAAACGAATGGTGTTTCTGACGCTGCTAGCCGTGGCAAGAATGGTGATCTGGACGTTGCGAATAGAGGGAATCTTGCGATGCGAACACTATTCGCATCAGGCTCTGATCGGATTCTTTCAGCATCAGTTGAAGGTGAAGATCAGAACTGATGAAAAGCGCTGGTGTCGACAGATTTCAGCAAAAGGTGGGTGACAGTATCGAGCTTGGTTCGTGTGAAAAGGACTATCCTTGAGTTCCTTTTTCAAGTCCTCTTGGTCAAAATGCGGCGGTTTCCTGCGAACCCATCCCTGGTTAAGTTAGACTGTTTTATATTTTCCTAGTTAATGCGAATAAGTGTTATTCCCGGCCTGGCCCCAGTATTCTCTTTTGTTATGATCGATGTCGAGATTCCCAACCTCTCCAGTTTTTTCTCATCTCGGTTGGGTCAAATTTTGATTTTCCCCATTCCGTTATTTATTTTTACCCTTCCCTCTCTATTGTGTGTGATACTCGACTCTGCTATCGACAGAAAACATGGTCACTGATTATTTTGAGAAGCAGACGTGTCCTACTAACATCTGTTTTGTTTTACTTTGTTTTTGTTACAATCTTTTTAGTTTTTGAGGGTTCATCCTCTCCCCCCTCATTTCATGATTCATGAAATTTTTATATATTTTTGTAATAAAAAAGACAATATGAACTTTTTAGGAGATTCTTATATCATGGGGTGTGTTTTAGGTCTCCAGTGAATGTGGTATCTGCAGGATAGAATGGTGATGGCTGAATTTTTGTGGTAATTGAATAAATTGTATTAGATGAATGCGTCGTGAATGTGATTGACTAGGATAAATAGCAAAGATCAAATTTTCCCCACTTCCCCTTCGGCCATGTGCCACAATTATTGTATTTTATACAATAAATATATTTTCGTCACAAGATTACAGTTAAACTCTTACATTTCTCTTCTTCCACAAGTTTCGCTAAAGTAAAAGCGCAAAGTTTCTACAGTATTTACTCAGTTTTCATGTAGCTGCCTTAGAGATTCATCCGCCCGTTCTATATTGGTTAAGGGATGCATAAATGTCCTTCACGCAAAATGTAGCGTCAGTTAACTGAAACCACTCTTGTGCCTCTGCAACAATAGCGCCATCTTTGCGAAACGACTTGTGCAGGCTTCATTCGAATCTGGTTTGATAAATTTGATAAAAATCTACCGTTTTGGAGTTATCGACAGTAAAAGTTAGGATTCATTCGCGTCGCAGTAGCCGTTACTGGCGTTGTTTGCATACATTCTCTGCGGAATAGCTATGACTGGAATATTCACTTGTCTTGATTATTGCGCACGCAATATAGTTCTTTTGCGAAGTAATTGAGGCAAGTAAGATCAATAAAAAAAACGGCTGTTAACTACGTTCTCTTCCGAGCTCAGCTTTCCTCAGCAACGACAGTAATTACTGCCGCCAATGACGCGAATGAATCTGAACTTCTACTGTCGATAACCCCAGAGCGATAGATTTTATCAAATTCATCAAGCCACATTCGAATGAAACTTGTAAAATTACACATAAATGTAAGTATTCTGGAATTTTTAATGCCTACTGAGTGCCGATGTTAATCTGAAAATTAACCACTTTTGTACGATAACAATTTTTATAACTTTGAAATAAATTTGGGAGTAATTGCAATTAATTGCGAAACCCGACGAAAGTCATCCATGAAATTGAAGCAACTGTTTGTATAGAAGGTAATGATCTACGTACTCCAAATTGTTTTTAAATTAAATGGAGGAAGAAGAATTATCGTTAAACTTTTCAAAGGTAATCTTAAATATTAATACAATACTTAAATGCAGCGATCAAATTTGTGTTATTCATGTAGTTTATTATTGCTTATCGCATGGGCACGTGGCCGAGTGGTTAGAAGATTCGCATTCTGACAATGAGATCCGGTGTTCGAATCTCACCATGTTCGGTTGGTCAGGAAGGAGACTTCCTGATGTTATCGGACTGGAGGGGTTGATCCCAGTGTGCGGCCTCTTTGAAAAGTGCCTGAAAACCATACCACGAGTTGACCCAAGACTTGTGAATGAAATTGGGTAGACGCTAACACGAAGTCACAAATCATCGTGATAGAGGGTTTGGGTGGGCTGGCCTTGTTCAAATTGTTGATCACGCTAGATAACACGCTCTTTCCCAGAAACTGTAACTAACGTCTGCTCAGCATAGTTGCAGTATAAACTACAGGTGGGCTTTGTGGGTGTTGAATAAATACAAATGTGCCTGAGCAAGCGTCTGCAATAGGGGTTGGCTAGCCGCTCTATTAGACAGGAATCCAAATACAAGTGGCCAGCTATACCATCCCATACCATTGCCTATCGCATCTACACCTCCTTACCCATTGTGATAAAGGCCCAATCAAGAGCCCTCCGCTAGAGCTAGCTTAAATGCTGCCCGAGAGGGAAGTTTTTATGCTAGTACTTTATATTTTGGTATTAATTAACAGAAACGATCTGAATTATATCATGATAAATCCATTTTTTTGCACTATTTCTGATTTTGTTCAAAAGTCTTACCACATCCCGACAAGCCGAGAAAGACTGCTTAATATTTTAGTTTAAAAGATGGACGTGTGTGTGTCATTTAAGATGAAGCATCGTGTTCTGATGCATAATCTTTCATTCCCCGTTTTATGTTAACTCAAAGTCTGTCGTATGGCAATATGGACAAAATATCGAACTGTCCCTGTCGAAGGCAGATAACGTCATTCTTTATATTTAAATAGATTTACTTATATTTGGCAAAAACAAAGCATAACTAACCTCATATCGCAAACTTTCATGGCAAACCTAACAACAGAAATAAATGCTGGACAATGCCTTCATAAAGCATAAAAAGTGTAAAAGCATATCTTACCTGGAATAGCGACGGGCCGTTCACTTGGAAGAAAGCAGATTTCCATCCGTAACCCTGTGAGCCTTCCATTGACCATTGCGTGTGGGAGGTGTCTACAAACAGTTTGTATTCACCAGGGCCGTACATGTTATACCAAAATTGTATGCATGCATCTTGGCTGGTTTTGTACGTTGGGGATACTAATGATACCTCGGTATGCGAAAAGAAATGACTGTTCGCATCAACATGTAAGTAATGCCCTGAAACAACCAAGAAATAAACACACGTAAGAATTCATCAAAACTTCTGATTGGGAGGACATTGAATTATATGAAGCAGAGGAACTGATATCAGAGTGACTTTGAACAAATGTGGGGTGATAACAAAAGATTTGGGTCCTTTTCATCCAGTGTGTGACTTTCTAAGCCTCAGTTGTAACTGATCTAGCGTGACAAGCTTGCTAACCATTAAGACCATGTCGAGGTGAACCCAATGATTTTCTAAGCGTACTTAGATGTGGCACAAGGCCTAAAGTATGGACTGAAGAGTGAGGATCGAACTCCGTAATTGATCTAGCGAATCAAGGTGGCCAAACATTACACCACGTCGAGGTTCCCAAATATTTAATTCACGTTTTTATTTATTTATTATTTTCAAATATAGACAATAATTAGAAACATCGAAGCCTAGTTATCTCCCCTGCATAACTATCAGATTATCATTCGGAACTACGCGCTCTGCGCTTTTTTGTTCCTACTACTATTTCCACCAGCACCTTAATTTTTCTCTCTCTTCAAGAAACCAGTGAGAATAAAACTGTCTAAAATAGTAATGACCAGAGATAACCTTTCTTCTATATATAAAATGTTTCAATTTGGGCGTGCGTGTGAAAATGCTTTAAACCGTAGATATCTCCAGTTTTCATCGCGCGAGATTTCATGCCCGAGTAAAAAAAAAAATAACAAGAAAAACAAAGCCATGAAACAGGAATAACACTTAATCTTATGATCAGTTTATTTTCTGCTAATCGAAGGCTGAAATAAGGGGAACACTCTAATACAGATATTTCGAGATTTTAAGCAGAATCTGAAATATTTGCGTTTAAAAATGTTGCTTACTTTGCGTAAACAAAGTCACTGTAAAAATATCACTCTCTTTTGAGTCGTAAAAATACGTTGATTTTAACGAAAACATTTATCTAATTATCGCATTTCAATAAAACTTTTGGAATTTATGTAAAAGGTATACATTAAAGTAGCCACTCCTGAACATTTTTGAGAAAATCATTCATCCGATGACACACTTGATGAATTTCAATTAGTTACCTCCAATAATCCGGCATACCTAAGGTTAAAAGAATTCATGGTTGACGTTATTGAGTATTGGCTTTTTTCTTTTCTCTTATTAATGCTTCCATTATTTTTAGTCTATTTTTACATGTGGATAAGGTTATTATACTTGTATTTTCTACTAGTATGCTACAGATGGAGTTTGGTAGCTCTTCCATGTCTGTTTAAATGAGTCCTAATTGAGTTATCGTCTGATAAGTTTCATCAATGCGTGCCTATCTAGTAGACAGGCAGGTAGTGGCATGTCCAATATAATTATTCATGAATTTGGTCTGATGAGGAACACAATTTCTTACGGGCCAAGTGAATTCACAAATAATATTAATTCTCTGTAATTTAGATCTTGCAGGTGCGTTCCATTTGATAAGAAGGTTAGCTGTTTTAAATATTCTGGTTAATATTCAATTTAACACCCGCGCTCAGTTCGCATTAAAAATTTCCAGAATACTTACATTTATGTGTAACTGTACATACTCCATTCGAATCTGGCTCGATAAATTTGATAAAATCTACCGTTTTGGAGTTATCGATAGTGAAAGTTCGCGTCGCAGGCAGCCATTACTGGCGTTGTTTGCATACATTCGCTGCAGAATAGCTATCGGTGTAGATGTCATTGCGCAAACTGGGCGCATCTACATAAATAGTTCTCCTGCACAGTAAATGCGACAAATTTAGACAAGGAAGATTAGTTCCGCGCTTAGCTTTTCGTAGTCTTCGGCGATTAGCCTCTCGCAGCGAATGTATGCAAAGAACAACGGTAATGGCTGCCGCCAACGACGCGAATAAATCCGAACTTTCACCGTCGATAACTTACAAACGGTCGATTTCATCAAATTTATCAATATCAGTCTATATTTCTGAGATGAGGTATTATGTACATTATTTACATTATTCGGACTATTGTCCTCATCTTTGTCACCATATTTATTACAACGTTTCGGCCGTTGTACGCTCCGGCCTTCTTCAGGTGGTTGGAATGTCGAACTGAACCCTTTATTTCGCTCACTGGGGTAGACTGTTCTAGTTCCACGTGCCATGTTTTAATGGATGTCAGTTATCAGTTATCTCCTGTTAATTTTCCCTCTGAAAGTTCTCCACTGCCTTAACCGGGTATTGAACTCACACTCTTTGGGTCCTGTCACTGGATCTAAGCAACGCTTTTATCAAGGACACATGTCACAGTGGATAAAGGCGTTGGTTAGATCGAGTGACAGAAACCAAAGCGTGTGAGTATCAATACCCGGTTAAGGCAGTGGAGAACTTTCAGAGGGAAAAATTAACAGGAGATAACTGATAACTGACATCCATTAAAACATGGCACGTGGAACTAGAACAGTCTACCCCAGTGAGCGAAATAAAGGGTTCAGTTCGACATTCCAACCACCTGAAGAAGGCCGGAGCGTACAACGGCCGAAACGTTGAAAGATGGGGACGATAGTCCGAATAATGTAAATAATGTACATAATACTTCATCTCAGAAATATAGACAGATACTGAAGGGCTGAAACATTGTGATAAATATGGCGACAAAGATGAGGACAATAGTTCGAATAATGTAAATAATGTACAAATATATCAAGTCAGATTCAAATGGAGCATATACAATTACACATAAATGTAAGTAGATGTTGAAACTTGACTAATGCATGGAATAATAATGCAACACAAAATGTACTTAGAACAAAATGTATTGAAACAAGAAAGTGTACACAATATTTACATATAGTCTTTTGTATATTCCTGGGAAGACCGTTCCTGGAGAATGTGTTGACTGAGTCGCAGTCGGGCAGAGTCTCTAGTTGGATCTCTTGATTCGATCTCTCTTCCCGGTACCAACCATATTTATATGGTCGGTACTCCACTATACAAATTAGGTGGATCCTACCACAACAGTAGATAATAGACAATAAGATTTTATAGTAGATAATTTAATTTTTATTTTTTTGGTCGACTGGGGTTGTGTATTTCTTGTTTGAGAGGGCAATGCCATTTGTTTTTTGTTTGTTTGTTTGTTGTTGTTTTTTTTCACACTTCGAGAAATCATCCGAACGGGGAAATGAAAGCAGTAGCACTTATTTTAAGTTAAGAAAAATATTGCCCTTTCCGTGACGTAAACCGTCTGATAAGCAGGAAGCTAAACTAATTGATGTAAAAAGAGATGTCCTCTCCTTTTATACAACTTATAGTAACACGGTCACATGACCACTGAAGTTATAAAAGGTTAATACAGAAGACAAAAAAGTTGTTTTTTTTTAATAAGCCTTTCTACAATCCAAGGTAAGTACACAGCTTTATTTCCCATTTAACCAAGTCAATTTCTCCACTCTTTCTCTTTTACTGTCTTTCGTTCGCCCGTCGAGTTGCGTGATATTTGGTCAAGCCGGTATTTATCCGACCTCCCTACGCGGCTGGATGTGGCACAAGGCTGATTTTTATGTAGGGTGATCCGAGCCCGTAGGCTCGGAAAAAACTTCCCCGTAGACACTGCATACATGGAGTCGGGTTTATCTACCTCCCCAGACGAGACTCTGTTAGTCTGGATTTCTCTCTGTCCGAAGGCAGAGTCCGACAATTCAGCCTTGATGCTTGATCAAGCCTGCCACCAACTAATTTTTCATTGACTCATATACCCACGTTTCTATCCACAATTCCTTTTTTCACCATCCGTTATAATTATAGATAAGGTAAGTAGCATCGATTATGACACAATTCTTTTACATTTTTTTAATGTTTCTAAAAGAAATTTAGCCTTGCTTACTATTTACCTGTATTTGACTTTTATAGAAAATGTTAATGCTTTTATCTGCATGTACAGTATTGATATTACTTATTTTAGAAAGAAATATTCTAAATAACTGATCGATGAGGTAGTTCGAAAAGCCATTGTTACTCGCGTCTGTTACACATTAAGTTATTTAAGGAAAAGAGGACGAAAGGATGCCCTTTTGGGGAAAGTTTTTATAACGACTATTTTATATCTAATTGGACATTCACTCATAAAATTAAGGTAGCAAGAGTTTCTGCTAGTGGGCTTTTTGTATAACGAACTGGTAAGTGTGTTACTACTGAGCGTCTAAGAATGGGAGTTTATATTTTTGTCTAAGTTCATAGGTAAAGTTAAGGATATAGTTTTAAATGTGTTTTTAAGGTTATCAATTTGTTTTCAGCTAAAATATAAGGTTACTTTGCAGTGTAACACCCGCGCTCAATTCGCATTAAAAATTTCCAGAATACTTACATTTATGTGTAATTGTACATGCTTCATTCGTATCTGGCTTGATAAATATGATAAAATCTACTGTTTTGGAGTTATCGACAGTTAAATTTTGGATTCATTTGCGTCACTGGCGGCAGCCATTACTGGCATTTGTTTGCATACATTCGCTGCGAAAAGCTAAACGCAGAAGACTACGAAAAGCTAAGTGCGGAACTAAGCTTTCTTGTCTAAATTACTGGGCACAAGAACTATTTATGTAGACACGCGCAGTTTGCGCAATAATACCTACACTGATAGCTATTCTGCAGCGAATGTATGCAAACAACGCCAGTAATGGCTGCCCGTGACGCGAAAGAATCCGAGCTTTCACTGTTGATAACTCCAAAACGGTAGATTATATCAAATTTATCAAGCCAGATTCGAATGGAGCATGTACAATTACACATAAATGTAAGTATGCTGGAAATTTTTATTTCGAATGATCGCGGGTGTTACA
Organism: Acanthosepion esculentum; assembly: GCA_964036315.1. NCBI lineage: Eukaryota > Metazoa > Mollusca > Cephalopoda > Sepiida > Sepiidae > Acanthosepion > Acanthosepion esculentum. Next base: position 103,094,165 of record OZ038484.1, read on the forward strand.
CTGCAAACTAACCAAATAAAAATAAATATCATCTACATAGCGGTGTTACATCACACACAGAGAAACAAGCGTCACAACAATAGCTCTACTAAACTTACCAATTGTCCCTACCTACCCTGACTTTAAAATAAGTCGAAAGCTCGGATCATATTTCAGGTACTTTTCTTCCAAAATGAACTTCGAACAATTTCTGGGGAATTTTATTAACATAATTTTAACATATCTGCATTTCAAATAATATTAATATGGAAATGTTATTTAAATTTTATCCACATAACTCGATTTCTTAGCTACACCATTCCATGCCAAAACGTTGTCACTCGTCAGCTAATCAGTCAAACAATAGGGACTAACCTTTCTGCGTGCGGAGGGTGTGATCATTATCGGGACCAGTTCCATTGGTGGATGTACTTCCAGAGCCTAACACCCAATTTTCAAAGTTAAAATGATGATTTTGATAGTTACACCATGAGCCCCCTTCGAATGTGCACTTGAACGGTAAAGTGACGAGTGGAGGCGGCGGCAGTTCATTTCCTGATAAAAGAGAAAAAAAGGTTATTTTACGCCAATTCTTCAATAGGTTTCTTCGTTACTCTTTTTAGCAAAAGGAAAAAATCTAATCTAATTAACAGGAGATAACTGATAAATGACATCCATTAAAACATGGCACGTGGAACTAGAACAGTCTACCCCAGTGAGCGAAATAAAGGGTTCAGTTCGACATTCCAACCACCTGAAGAAGGTCGGAGCGTACAACGGCCGAAACGTTGTAATAAATATGGCGACAAAGATGAGGACAATAGTCCGAATAATGTAAATAGTCTCCGGCCTTCTTCAGTTATATGTCGTACAAGGTAACGATCTCACAATTTTATACCAAACCTTTATTTAATCCATAAGTATAGTTTTTTGTCATTACGCTGTCCGCACTTAGAGGATAACTTAGATACAATTATTTATTAATTAAAATTTGTTTATACATATTCCTATCAATAAGAGAAAAAAATTTATTCAAAATAAATATTTTTGCCCTGTAATTATTTGAACCATTTCTAAGCAAGGTGACAATGCCACTCGAACACGATGGTGGGTGGGTACAGGGGGTGAAAGAGAATCTGGAGGATTGAGGAAAATACAAAAAAGGAACAGGGTTCAAGAAGACAGATGGTGATTGACGCGGCATTTAAATTTTTGAAGATTGTAGTTATCAGGGCAGCAAGAAATCGTGAATGAGTTCCACAGGTGGGAAGTGCGAGAAAAGAAAATGTTAGAGAAGAAATGGCGATTGCATTTAGCTAGTTCAACAGAAATTCATGTGGCCAAGGCACAAAGGGGGAAAATAGCTCACCAGATTATTTGCCATGAAAATATTTACACTATTTAGATTGTTCGATTTGTTGTCCTCATCTTTGTCACATTCGCAATATTTCGGCCGTTGTACTTCTTCAGTTGATATTTTTTGAATTTCGAACTAAACCCAGAATAGTCAATTTGTATGTTGGCGTTTCTGAAAAATCGTTGGATGACGTTTGTGTAGACGTTCTTCACATGTTTATTTCCTGAAATGGCCTGACATATAACCTTCACATTCCTGGGTTGCTCAATAAAGTCACTGAGAATCAGTTCCATTTCCTTCACTAAGTGCTTGTATAGTCACAGGGATTGGAAAAGGTCAGGTTCTTTTACCACGGTTTGTTGTTGCCCTGCCGTACATAGATAAGACTTGCAATTTCAATGCAAAACCCGTCACCTTTATCTTATTAGTTTGAGTGTCGGTGTACAATGCGCACGCCATAGAGGTTTTCGAAATTGACACAGTTATTGTAGGTGGAGTAATGGATAGCGGCTCGGTTTGAGGAATCGGAGAGCCGAGTTCGAATTCCAGTCGAATTCATTACATTCACTTACATGCTAATACCCTTACGAAAGGTATAAATCTTCTTCCCCCCTCCCATCTATGGGTAAATAGCAGGACAGACTGAGTTCTATAGCCTTGGATGGAAACTGTTCTACCACAGAAAGAAATGGCAACCTCCTGCCTCGTCAGTCATGTATTGAAAGATACATGATCGCCTAAGCGTGTATCACGCATGGTACATAACTGACTATTGTGAAAAATGAAGTCTGTACTAGTTGATATACCCTCCGCTTTAGGGCTTGGTGGAAAAAATTGATTTTCTTCAAATGGGGCTGTCGTTTGCGGCTTTTATTCCTACTTGAGTTCAGCTAATTCATTTGTTGGTTTTAGACAGATTTATTTTAGACAGGACAACATCGTAACTATTCTGACAAATATGGAACACATTAAATAAGTCAATATGGTTATTTGTAGCCATGTGTAATTAAATTTTGTGAAGGTGCTGATTGCAAGAAAGAAGGTCGTCTCGACTGGAGACTTGCTCACAAGTACGTCAGGAGTCTTACAGCATTAATTCAAACTGAATGGGACAAAGATGAGGATAACAGTTCGAACAATGTAAATAGTGTAAATAGTTAAATAACTCATCTCAGAAATATAGACAGAAGATAAAAAAATATTTGTAGAAGAGACAGGTATTTACGTAAATGCTCTGTTTATAATAAACAGTATTAAATAACATTTACCGGCCTGAATGTCCGAGATATTTTCATAGAAATATTCGTCCTCCGACAGGATTCGAACCTGTATCCTATAGGGAACAGTCATTTAGCTTGACGTGCCTTTACCGATTTGGCCACAAAGGATCGTTCATTTGGCAAGGTCGAATTTACTGCCTATAAACTTCAATCTTCCATGAATCTTTCACGTACATTCATAACTGCTCATGGCGTATCAAATGTAAACAAATGACGTCACACATTATGAAATGGACAAAGTCCGACAATTATTTAAAGACATTTTCATGATTAACATTCTTTTTATAGATACAAGTATTTAAGTAAATGCTCTGTTTATAATAAACAGTATTAAATAACATTTACCGTTCTGAATGTCCGAGAAATTTTCATAGAAAATATTCGTCTTCCGACAGGATTCGAACCTGTATCCTATACGGAACCGTCATTTACATATTTGTGTATTTAAGCATAAAATTCTCTTTCAGGCATGTCTGATTAAATAAATTACATTGCTTATTTTTATCATCATCCTTTAATATTGACGAATATTTTCCCGTATATTACAACTGAATAAGGTAAGAAATGCACTGTTACTGTTAGAATCACTTTTAATTAAATTGGTTGTATTTAATATTGTATAATATGATTAATTTTGTCTTTTTAATTGGGATTTAACAAAAACCTCAACACACGTCAAATAGAATATAGTACTTCCTCAAAGGAGTCTAATTATGTCACTCTTATGTTGCAACCAGATGCATGCTAACAGGATGAGAAAATCACAAAAACCCTCATTCGTACCAATATATCTCTCATGTATGCCAATAAAAAAATTAAATTAATCATATATTGTACAAAATTCAATTGTAATATGCGGAAAAATATTCGTGAATACGAAAGGATTATGATAAAAATAAGCAGAATTAATGTTTGTCATTTATTTACTCACACACACACACACATATATATATATATATATATATATATATATATATATATCATTTGACCACGAGCAAGAGATTACTGAGTGTTAGAGAACATGAGAAAATATGCTATACTATTAAGGAGAAAGGACAATAAAAGAACAACAATTAAGAAAATAACGATTGACATTGTATTTAAATTTTTGAAAATCAAAGTTAACTGGTAACCTACAAACGAGAAATGCAATACGAGAAAATGTTAGCATAGAACTTACGGTTACATCTATCCATTGCAACAGTAAAATGATGAGACCTTGCCGCCAATCTAGTACTGCGCTTAAATTCATAGTCTAGGTACTACAGAAAAAAGATCACCAGAACAATTACCATGAAGGTATTTATAGAAAATGAACAGGGAAGTTACGTTATGTCAGTAAGAAAGTGACTGACGCCGAGTCGCCAGGTCAGAACAAATAACATTGCAGATTCTTCTTTTATCAAGAATGTCTAAATATATATCAGGTACATCAAACCCAATGTGTCAGCAATATTGAAATCATGGACAGATGGTAGAATTACAAACATGTAAGATAGATTCTGGAGAGAGGAATTGTCTAACATGGCACAGTGAATCAACTTTCCTAGCTGCAGACTTAGTAATTGATTTTATATACTCTTTGCACCTCATGTAAGCGGGAAACGTTAGTCCAAGAAGGTGCAATGTATCATTCTCCTGGAAGTTAGCATCAGCCATGCTAATGCGAGGTAAAAAGGGTTCTCGAAGATGAATAAAATAAGTTTCGTTTTGGATGCGTTAAAATTAATAAGCCATTGCTTGCCTCATTTAACAACTGATCGTATGTCAATTTGACCTTATCGAACCGATCAGACTTAGTATTAAGACTGGAGTAAATAGTTGTCACTTGCATAGATCCCAAGCTGAGACTTGGTGACACAAGGAAGGTCATTTATGAAAATTAAGAACAACATAGGCCCAAAGATATGGCTCTGGGGAACACCTACATTAATGCAAGTAGATCTAGAAGAGTGGCCTTTCAAGATCACTTTCATTTCGCGATTTGATAAGAAATTAATATACAGGGTGATTGAAAAGTAAATTCCCTGTTTTATGTATGATGGACTCTCCCGTTTTGAAAAAAAATAGACGGGAGAGTCTATCATACATAAAATAGGGAGTTTCTTTACAATCACTCTGTATTGTAATTCAGTCAGGTGATACACGCTTGGGCGATCATGTACCTTTCGAAGATTTTAACCGAAGAAGATTTCCATTTCTTTCTGCGGTAGACTGGTGGCCAAACAAGGCTAAAGAACCCAGTCTATCCTACTATTCAACCCATAACTATTGTGGGGGAGAGAAGAGATGGATTTACACCTTTCTCAAGGGTATTTGTGCCTAAGTGAATTCAACGAACTTGAGTGGAATTCGAACTTGGCTCTCCGAGATCTCATTCCGAGCCGAAAATAACATTACACCACAACGCTCGTTGTAATTATGTGTGTCTAATAACATCGAAAAGAAAGTCACTTTTGTTTAAAGATAAATGTTTCTCTCTTACCTTTTGTTAGACATTCTCCTTCGCGGACCGCAATGTCGTCAATGGCAATGTCTCCTAATTCTCCACCAAAGACGCCCTCGAATATTAGCTGAAAACAATGCGAGCATTTGGTAGAACTGTATGCTTAATATTGAACAAACAATAACGGAAGAGATTCAACAGTTAATGAGGTAAATCATAAATCATTTTAAGCCGACTCAATTCATGTCATGTTATATTTTATAATAAACACTCGCCCGTGAAATCAGACTCGTGTCTTAGCGATTGACTACAAAAAAGCAAATAATCCTTCAAAGATAAACCTGAAAAGCAGCCTGCTTAATCTTCTCTTAGAAGCCTATTTCAAAAGCCTTTAAAATTCAGGAACTAACAGCAGTAATATTTCTCATTGCCACATCTCAAGCAGGAGAATCATTCGTTTCCGAATAAGAAAAACAAGAAGTGGAAAGATTATATTGTTTTTATTGGTAGGCCTGCTGCTAAGAATTGTCGGGTTATTGTGTCGTGTTAAACATTTTTTCTCCCCTAAATCTATCTTACGTATTAATAAGTCTACCATCCGTTTCTTTTGAATAATGTTGCCACATATGGTCGGGTTCTCCTGCTGTATAATAGATTCTTGATAAAATTCAAAGAATAATCTGCAATATTATCGGTCCTGACCTGGCCTCTCAGTTTCAATCACTTTCTCATTGTCGTAATGAAGCTTCTCTGTGTCTTTTCTACAAATGCTTTCATGGTAACTGTTCAGATGACCTCTTCGCTATGTTACCTAGATTTTATGAATTTAAGCGCAATACTCGACTGGTGATAAGGCTTCATGATTTTGCGCTTGAAATAGCTAGATGTGACCGTAAGTTCTATGCTAAGAATTTACTTTCTCGCACTTGTGGAACTATCTTCTGGTTCCATGCTTTCTAGACATCTTTGCATCTAAGTTTTTGAAAATCAATGTCAGTCGTTAGCTACCGTCTTCTTGATTACTCTTCTACTGTTCTCTCTCTTTAATAATGTTTCTCGTTTGTCTTATTCTTTCACACTTAGTAACACATTGTCTTAGTAGCTTTACTGCTTTGATTGGGGTGAATTTGATTTTAAAAAATTTGTTGATCGGTAATAAATAAAACTTATACTTTTGAAACCTTAGTAACATTTCCAGTCAAATTCAACTACTGAAATGTCAAACAATTTGACAATTTTCAATAAACCTCTTAGCTAATGAATTAAAACAAACATTTTTCAAGATGTGTCGGTTATTATTTACCTGATGACAATCTTCGATGAGTATTTCTTGGTGTAACCATTCCGGGCCATGTTCAAACGACGTGGCCCATACTTCTGTTGATGACGAAGTGTTGACTACATGAACAGACAGTGTCGCCACCTGCTTTCCATGCATCAAATAAAAGAAAGACAAACAGTAATTCTTCTTCATGTCTAAGATTGGCGGGCTGAGAAGGAACGCCTTTTCATCTCGCTGAAAATTGCTCAGGTTTAGATGAAGGTAAAAGCCATCTGGAATATATATATATATATACGTATACAAATATTTATTTATATCTGTCTTAAACGTTTCGAAATTAGAGAATTATTATTTGTAGTTATTGATATATATATATAATTTGAAATGAGCTAATTTCTTTTAAGAAACTGTTAAATTTTAAAATTTAAATTTGTCTCTGAAAATATGAGTCGCCATTTTGAAACTTGATTCTTCCACTGTGCTCTATTAAATAACAATAAAATGCCTTCCGTTAATGACTTTGATAAATCATTTTCCATTTATCGTTATAATATGAACATTAAGTAACGAGGAACTTCAAAAATATCCTTACAAGTATCAATGCATTTCCGTCATTTTTACTACAATCAAAAGTTTTACCTCAATTAAATAGTTGTTATGAATAATCAAGAGTGATCTCCCCTTGTTTTGTTACTCTCCTCTTTGAGAGAGCTACTTCTGTTTACTGGGACTATAAAAGGACACTATACGCGAACCTTGTATTCTCAGTTGAGTAAAGTTTTCTTAAAGCCTACACTTGCGTACTTTTATCATTACAATAGTATAATGAGGACAAAATAAGATCACAAAATCAAGTTCAATACCTGAGTTCGTGAGGTCTTTTCGGCTGTTCACTCTTATGAATATATTTGTTTACTTTAGTGAGTGTCCAATATTTATTTACGGTAGTTACTCTGGAGTAGGCTTGGATAAAGTAGATATATGACATTTATCTCACCTGGATTTGTTCGGTCATCTGTTGGGCCTGTGTCTAAATTGGAAGCCTTTCCTTGGCTTCTCATCCATCCCTTTGCCAAATGCCAGTCGCATGTGTCGTCTTCAAAATTACATGTCAGTCGACAGTGAACTACTGAAAAGATAAGATATTCGTATTTCGTTAATTCATTGTAGATTGCGATAGACGTGTACTGAATACATTTTGCTTTTTGTGGCCGTCTTGTGTGCCCTGTCTTACTCTACGCGAGCCCTTCCTTTATATCTCTGATTCCTTCTCTCATTGATTTCAGTTTAACTGGGCGCGGCCAAAGTCGCGAACCATCGAAATAATAAATTAAAAGTATATTTACGCATACAAATTTTATTTACAAGTTACTTAATTGTTATAAGTGCTGTTTAAAATGTCCTCCTCCTTTTTCAAAACACACTTCAATTTTGTGACTTCAATAGGAAATGGAAAAGTACCAACGAGAGATGTAAAAGAGGTAAATGAGCCTTACCTTGCTCTAAAGACATCTGTAGCCGAATGGTAAAAACACGCCTGGCTAAAAGATAAAGTGATTGCAGGTTTAATCCTTTCTGAGAGATGCATTTTCATAATATGGCTGTCTAGTATAAACCTGAGCTTTTACACAACCAGATTCGAGTTCGAAGGTCACCATAGTTGATTCTTCAATGTGATGGGGGCAGATGTTGGGAAATGTCTGAAAAGCATACCATGGGTTGATCAAAGCCTTGACTGAAATTGGGTGGACGAAACTATTCAGAAGGTGTTGATAGTTATACTAGCACAAAAGTCATCTTGACTAAAGTGTTGAGCGTATTGGCCTTTTGTTCAAATTGGTTATCACACCAGATTGAGCTCTCTCCTGAAATTTTAATTAATGTCTGCTCAACATAGTTGCAGTTTGGACCCTAGGCTTGGCTCAGTGGATGTTAAAGAAATACAAATGTAACTGATCAGCCGTCTAAAGCAGAAAATACCTTGCCACTCGAGCAAATGGGTATGCATTATATGGATGTGTTTCATCTGATACATTTTTGGTGCTACTATGGTATGATATCTTCCATCCATTTTCTATTACGGTATGATATCTACCATCCATTTTCTATTATGGTATGATATTTACCATCCATTTTCTACTATGGTATGATATCTACCATCCATTTTCTACTATGGTATGATATTTACCAACTGTTGGAAGTATGAAATATGTTAGGATTAGGAGTTAGTGAATTGGTTATGTATTAAAAATCCTTAACGATTCTTTATTCAAAATGTTTTTTTTTAAAATCATGAAATATTGATTTTAATGTTTGTAAACCGATTCGATGTCATTTAAAAAACAACAAGCACGTCATCATTTTTCCTATGAATTTTCCAGCAATAATGAGTATATGGTCATTTACGGTAGGTTGCAAATACTATAAACTAAACCCCTTAGGAGCATACTGAAGACAAGATAGGGGAAGACAGCGAGCTTGTGTGAATGGATGGCGAAAAGGGAGGCCTTAGCAACGGTCGAAACACTACTGTGGAGAGCCATGACAATCTATGTCCTGAAGGGACGCGGCACATCGAAGAATGATGGCTGAATCTTTTCTCAGGGAGGCTCCTTGTCTTGAATGTCTATTGGGACTAAAGTTCTCCCCAGACCTCAAGTAGGACATATATACGATCTATTGCTAAAGATGCTTGGAAAATGGTTACTTCATTGTAGTGCTCCAGTGAGTATCTGACACCCTCTGCTATACTCTACATTTACAAGAGTCAGATCAAACTAAAAGCGAAGTGGAGTAATGGATAGCGGCTCGGATTGAGGAATCGGAGAGTCGAGTTCGAATTCCAATTGGGAAAGGTATGAATCCTCTTCTTCTCCCCCCCCCCCCCAGCAGGACAGACCTGGTTCTATAGCCTTGGATGACAACTTGTCTACCGCAGAAAGAAACGGCAACCTTGTGCCGGAAAAATCTGCCTCGTCAGTCATGTATCGAAAGATAAATGAGCGCCTATGCGTGTATCACGCATGGCACATAACTGACACGTATAAGTATCTTGAGAAACTTCTTGATATTTCAAAAGGGTTTACGCGGACTTATGGGTGATTAATTATTTTCAAATTTCTATCATTGTGATGAAACATCATGTGAACTTCTCGCTGCTCTATCGCTATTTCCATAACATGTGTTCTGGCGAGCTACATCCCATGGATTCACCTGAACTTTACAACTGGTGCCGCCATGCCATGTGCACAAGTATGAATAATCCTCATTCATTTTGTATTCCATTCAGACAGCTTCTACCTGAGAACTGCTGGCTTGCTGAACAAATTTTTTTCTAAACACTACAATCTTGACCTCGTCAAATCTAACGTTAACACTTATCTTTCCCGCATAACTCCATGAACTTCACTTGCCTTTTCTAACGCTCATACAAGATCACACAGTAAACCTCTACCTTGAGCAGCTCTTGGGCCTTGTATTGAGTTTGGTTTCTATTGTTTTACGGCATATCAACATCAATGGGTTATTTAATGCCGACAAGATTTTTTTTTTATTGCTGGTAATTTACTTACCCAAAGCATTTTCAAAAATGTATTGCTGGTAAAATTTTTTACAAAAATGTATTGCTGGTATTACAACCTATTTGTATACTTTCCTATTTTTTTTACCCCAGTTTGGGGTTAACTATTTGCCCCATAGCTGAGACCTTAACAGGTGCTACACCCCCGCGTCAGGGTGGACCTGGGAACACCAGCAATTAAGAAGTGGTTCCACGCTCTTTAAAACCTCCTCGATCAGAGACCTTGCTGCCGGATGTAGTTTATCGTCATACCCAGGACGGCTTGTATTGAGTGAACGCGAGTAGTCTTGTTTCAGACCAATATGGATTTTGAAAATAAAACATTTGATTAGGCACGATGGATAAACAAGCTCTTCCGGCTTGAATATTTTTCTAATATTCCGTTTTGATGTCCATGTGTCAGACGTATGGTTTTTAACTAGCTTTCTCAATATAAAAAAAAATTAAAAGTATGTTCGAGCGGTCATGACTGTCCGAATAATGCGTGATTCTCTATTTTCATATTTGATAAAAATATATATCTTAAGGGAAATAAGAACGAACACGTTAAATGATAGACATATCTAAAATGTAAACAAAATATCCAAAGGTTGATAGTTCTAAAGAACAAAGTTTTGGTTTCACTGATACCTATTTTGGCTTACTTATCCCAATCCCCAATCTCCGCTTCCTTCCCGACCTCAACCCAACAATCGGCTCAAAAATGTGAAGGACTTTTAAACGAGTTGAACCTATACTGATAAACAAACGAATTTTTTTTTTTCATTTATTTCTTCTTTCTTTTTCTTTTTTCCCTTTTTACTTTTTTCATTTTTTCTTTTTTTAATTGTGGGAGAGGAAAACATATAGATGATTTTTATTATGATTTAATTATCAAACTTCGCAAACTCGACACGGGCTGGGGGTACGATTTCTTTTGTTTTTAAGAGATAAGATTAAATATTTATCCTAGATATTCTCTTTTAAGACGTTGGCTCCCACACGACCCATCGGAAGGTTATGGTGGTATGTCTGCAAAGCCCACACGACCAACCGGTGGGTCATTTTCCAATTTCTTTTCTATGAGTATTATTTGGAGTGGGATGCTATGATTGATTGCTTTGGAGATCATGGTATTAGGTTGGTGCAAAAATAATGTCGTTTTCTCACATGAAGTTGAACGTCAAAAAACGACATTATTTTTGCACCAACCTAATCCATCAGAAACACATTTTTTTTAAATTTAATTTTGTTTTTATTTATTTTTATTTTTTTTATTTTTTTATCTTTTATTTCCTTTTCCTTTTGAAATTTCTGCTGTTGTTTTTGTGGTCAATTTTTTTATATTTACATACACAGAGGTGTACCATGCATTTGTGTGAGACTCTGGGTTGCAAAATGGACTCAGGTACCGAACCATATACCGATAGGTTGTAGGTAATAATTACTACTTGATATCCTTGCCTCATATATGAAACAATGTTAAAACAATGTCTCTTGCACCAAAATTAAGATATAGTGTTGGGACCCTGGGAAAACAAGGGAAATGATGCTTAGGAGCCAAGGTGTTAACAGATACGAGGGACATTCCAGAAGTTTTGACCTTTTTTTTTTAGGAGGGCCATTTATAAACTGTTCAAGATTATCGTAATTTTAGTATATAATTACTATACATCTACTAAGCTGACCTGCTAACTTCTGCTATTTCAAATTGAGGCGGATGGCTGTAACACGTCTTTTAACACATCCTACTAAACATTGCTCGTCACAGCTGACTAGTTTGCAGAATGCAGTTGGTATGTGAAAACAGTCTGGAAGCTCGCTATGTAATAATGTTTTGTGTTGATATGAAATGGGCTTCAAAATTGCCCCTCACTCTCCCTACAGTTCAGATGTTACTCCCTTTGATTTTTGGTTGTTCCCTAAGCTGAAGGACAATCTCAGAGGCAGTCGTTTTGAAGACAATGATAAGATAGAGGCTGTGACAAGGATCCTAGACACCCTCACTTTGGATGGCATCTATGGGGCCCTTCACGAAGTGGCTGGAGCGCTACAAGTGCATTGAAGTCGGGGGATCCCACTTTGGAAGAGATGAGAGTTTTGTACTTCTTTAAAAGATATGTACTAAAAAATAAAGTCTCAAAACATCTGAATACACGTTGTAACTAATCAACTTTCGTTGTAAAACAGTGTGATAAGGCTGTAGTATCCATCATTGGCCGTCTGGCAAAACGCAATGTCCGACTTTTGCAAGCTTATACATATTGTTCACGATCAAACCTGCCTGTCTGTTGCGGCATTCACCCGGTTGATTGAACCGGCTCCGTCAAACGAATCTGCCGTATTCGAACGAAAGTTAGCCAAGCGTAGCAGAGGTCGTATTCATTCGGACGTGCAAATCCATAGTCGAAATTTCAATGGAAGTTCGATCCACAAGCGGTCCGCAGCCGCATGTATGGCTACTTTTAGAATAATGCGATCCGGTTTGAATCCACTTTTCTTCTCCTAGACTAGTTGCCACCCAAGGCTTATAGGACCAAGCCTGTCCTGCTTTTACCCATAACTGAGGGGACGGGGAAAAGAATTCACTAGGGTATTAGCATGTAAGAATTCGTGAAATTCGGACTCTGCTCCCCGATTTCTCAAAGAACCTGTCGTCATTTAATTCCGGCCATATCATCTTAGTTTTCAATAACTGCGATTTTGTAAGTGCAGAAATGAAAAAAAACAACATATTTCTATGAATACAACGTTAAAATAGCATTATTCCGTCAAAATTTAGTTCAAACACAGATTAATACCATTTCAAATGGCGACATTAATGAAAAATGGCGGCCATTTTGTTTTTCAACGTGAGTAACTTACTTTTCTGAAAGAATAGTTTCTGGAGCAAATATATACCAAATTTGGTGCTTGTACCACCAAGTGAAAGATTATTTCAGTAATCTGCTGCAGTACTAGAAAAAAGTGTAACGAGTATATCAGGTTTTCATTGATTTAACAAGGTTGGTTTCATTTCTGACCTAGTAATGTGTATACAGAACCTGGCCAAAGTTTTCATGATCCATGTCAACAACTGTGTATTGTAAAATCAATGCGAAAAGATATCTCAATTTAATTTATGAAGCTAAACACTAGCGAGAACTGGGTACTCTCCTTACTAGTTCGGTCTATTGGTTGATTGATTCTATAGATTCTCTGTGGGGTATAGGACACCAGCTTCACTACGGTAGCTCCACGGTAGCTCTACGTTTTAGTTAAGAGTTGTCCGCCTTTTAAACTGGTTGCCAACTTGGGCTAGATATCGGGCCTGTCCGACTATTTAACCCATAACTGGGAACTGAGAAAGATTGGATGTGCGCAGAGCGTAGAGGCTCTCGGCGCGTAAAGTGGTATCGGTGAGATTAGTTCAAATTACGTCCGCGATCATTGAATTCACTTTCGCACAAATATCCCCCCCACAATGAGATACAGTCATTATTTTCATTGAGATGTGTGAGTTCTTATCAATAAGAAGCCATAAATGCAGAATCTGAAACCCAAATATCTTAGTTCTTGAAACCTGTCATGTTTTTATTTTCCGGAAATAGAATCAGACCTCGATGTCCGATCAACTTTGTGGCTGAGTTTTGGATTCGAAGCTTTCTTTCTCCAAAATTAGTTGCTAACCGTGGCGAAAAAGCCCAATTTTTATCATTTAACACACAAGGTTATTTCTCAAGGTTATTTATGTGAAAGTGAATGTAACACTTTGTTAGAATCTGTTTTTGCATGCTAATCAACAAAACTGGCCAGTAAAGATACTTTGAAAATAACTAAAATCTCTTTGCTGACAGTGGATACAACGATGTGCGCAAAGAATTGAAAAATAAAGAAGTTCATTTCCAATTACATTTCTTATATCTTTGGTCGACAGAAGTATTTTTTCTTTCCTAAATTATAAGAAAAGATTTGTTATCCGTCCTATATCAGTGTTTTTATCTTGGGACTATCTTTCTAGTCATTGTAGGAAATAACGGATTTTCACCTTTTTTATCATATATATTTTTGCTATACCCTTACTTGGTACCCTATTTTCATAGTCTGGTACCACACCAGGCTTAGCTGATTAAACAAACTTATGGGACGTTTGTTTTTTATTTTTTGTTTTATTTTTGTTTTATTGTTTGTTAGTTTGTTTTTGTTGTTTTTATTTTTTGTTTTGTTCTGTTCTTTTTTTTTGTTCTCGTTTTTTCTTTTGTTCTTGTTTTTGTTTTTGGTTTATGCTTTTTGTTCTTTTTTGCTTGTTTTCGTTTTTCCTTTTTGGTTGTTTGTTTGTATGCTTGTTTGTTTGTATGTTGTTTTTTGTCTTCTGTTTTTTTGTTTACTAAAGTTTGTGATGTTTATATTTTAGCATATTTTATTTTCCAGGAAGACAATTTTTTTCATTGATTCTAGTGCCCCAGTGATGACCTTCAATACTATCAGACTCACATAATACACTTTATTATATCGTATTCTTTTCTCCTCTGTATATGACTTCTCGCTGTTTTTGGTTTTATCTCTCTCTTTCTCACACTCTTTTTTGTCTATCGCTTTCCCTCTCTCTATCGATTCGTTTGTCAGTCAATTTCTTTGTCGATTTATATCTTTGACTTCTAGAGGATATTCGTGAAATTGTGGTCTGTTCTTTAGTGTACAAATGTTTTCACGTGGTACTGGTAAGGCCTTATTAGCCATTTTATTATAACGAAACATTAGACATTGAGCGAATAGTGAAAACTACTGCCTGTTATGATTTTTTTAAAATTTTCCCTTAAAGCAAATTTTCACAAAAAACAGATGGCTGTTATCGCTCTTTCAAGTATTAAGCGGTAAATTCAGAAAGAAATGTATTTATCTATTTGTTATGCTCCAAGTTCCTTGTACCACGGTGATGGTCCAAGGTAGAACCAATGAAGAATAACTTGAACACAGGTATGGAATAACACAGATATATTACAAACAGAAATATATACAGAGAAGTAGAAGTATTAGTTATGACTATCAGATTTAGTTAGAGTGAACTATGCTGTCTCGACAAGTATCACTATTCCAATGTTCTTACAATAATCCCCTCGCTCCCTCTTGAGACGCAGTATTTATAATGTCCGGAATAGTCCATTATTATTATAGGTAAGTTCCATAACACCCCCTTCCGAAGCTTTTGCGTAGCAGGGGTTTTTAATATTTTCTTTTCTTTGGATCTATTCCAAAGGTTCTGTGAACTTCCTATTTCTGGACGATTTTCGTGGTCCTGGCATTGTGTGCGGCCTTTTTATATCAAATGTATCGAAATCGTATCCATCACCTCTTCCTGAGGTGGACCGTTAGCATTCTGTAACATTTGGTTTACGTGTCTTTTATGTGAGAATTTGTGTCCCTGTACAATGTAAACCATATTCCCGATTCTTTTTTCAATTGTACCTTGCTCCCAGTAAGATGTATTATTTTTATATGCTTTAAAAACTTTTCTCCTGGGTGGAATTTTCTTTTTGGTACGCAAAATTTGTTATTTGCTTCGTTTGACTTGGTAGCAATTTATCAAATACAGATCTGATTTTTCTAGCGAACATCACTTCTGCGGGTGTTAATGCCGATGGCGTAGCATTATTTGGCGTAATTCTATATACCTGTAGAAATTGTTGTAATGATTTTTCCGTAGGCACATCACATGCTTTTCATAACGCTCTTTTGAGTGTATCAGCAAATCTCTCCGCTTGCCCATTTGATCTTGGGTGATATGGCGGGGATTTTATATGTTTGACTTGATAAATTTCGCAAAACTCTTGGAAGTCCACTGATGTAAATTGCGTTCCATTATCTGTGACTAGGCAATCAACTACTCCAAACCGGGCAAACAGCTCGTGGAGGCAATTCATGGTAGTTTCCGAAGTAGGATTTTTGCAACGAAACACCTCCGGCCATTTACTATAGCTATCCACTAGTAGAAACCATCAATTGGACCTGCATAATCTTTGTGTATTCTTGACCACGGACGATCTGTCTCTGGCTATGGCTTATGGCTGATTTGCGGTGCTTCTAAGGATCAACCCTTGCATTTTTCCACCATCCGAGTAATATCCTGGTCCATGTTTTTCCAATATACATAGTTTCGCATCAGCGATTTTATTCTATTTTTTACTGGATGGCCCCTGTGGAAATCCTTTAGGATTCGCTTTTGTAGTGTTTTGGGAATTACAACCCTTTCGTTGTAAAGTAGCACATTATCGCGTAAAGAAAAGCTGTCCTATATTTGCTTATTTTTTTTTGCTATTTTGCTTTTGTTTCTTTTATGAATTCATCATTTATAGCTTCATTTTTTATCTCTTGTAGTGTGACGAGGAGGTTTCGAACTGTACAACATAGTACTGTCCTGATATCTTCTTATATCTTCAATATACACGCCCCGACTCCATAGGCGCTCGCGTCACTTGCTACAATTATTTCTAATTTAGGATCGTAGTTTGCCAAAAATAAATCCGAAGTTAACGTCTTAATTATTTTGTCAAACGTTTTCTGGCATTCATCTGTCCACTGCCAAACTTTTTCTTTCTTCAGAAGTTCGTTCAGTGGTGCGCGAAGTTTATGCATGTGAGGAATGAATTCCTGGTAGTAATTCACTAAGCCTAGGAAACTTTGTAATTCTGTTATGTTCTTTGGAACTGGCATTTTATTTATTGCGTCTTCCTTCTTGATCGATGATATGGCAGAGGTATTTAATTTCCTTCATGAAAAAAATCGCACTTGTTTTCTTTTACCTTGAACCCATAGTTTTGTATTCTCTTAAACACCTCCTGTACGTGTTCCCAATGTTGTTCAACACTTTCGCTATTTATCAATACGTCATCCAGGTATGCAATCTAGTACTCTAATCCGGCGAGCATAGTATCCATTGTCTGTTGGAATATAGCCGGCGCGACCTTCATCCCAAATGGTAATCTTTGGTATTTGTATAATCCTTTGTGTGTTTATGCACAGTAATTTTGAACTTTCGTCATCGACTGGAATTTGAAGTACCTTCAAATTCCAGTCTATGACGAAAGTTCAATAATCACTTAAATCTATTTTTGAAAAAAAATTTCCGCTGTTTAATTTAGTGAATACTTCTTCTGGACTGGGTAGAGGATAGTTGCAATCTTTTATCGCTGTGTTCAAACCCGTTGAGAAATCAGCACATACTCGAATCTCTCCTGATTTCTTTTTGACGTAAACTGTAGGTCCGGCTCATTGACTGTATTTGACTTTTGTCAATATGCCAGTGTTTTCGAGTCTAGTCAATTCTTGATCTATTTTTTTCTATTGATGCAAACGGTACGCTCCTTTTTTTGTTGAAGATAGGTTGAACGTTTTCTTTTATTTCGATATTTGCTGCCATTTTTTTACATCTTCCTAGACCTGCGGGGAAACTCTCTTTTAGTTTCTCTTTTAATTTGTCTGCCTTGGTTGATAAACGTTTTGCATTTTGGCAGTACGTACTTATTGGTAAATCCCAAAGTTCGAATTTTTGCATCCAGTCCGTTCCGAATAAGTTTTCTGTATTTCTTAACACGTACATTTTTAATTTTTTTTCGTCATTCCATTAAATGTCACGTTCGTAATCACTTCATCCTCAAATTTTATTTTTCTCCCAGTTACCGACCTCGCAATTTTATCCGTTTTTAACATGGCAGGTTTGTTCAGTTTTCTCCATGTTTGTACGTTAATAATAGTTAAGTCCGAGCCGGAATCCAACTGTAGTCTGACTTTTCTGTTTTGCATTTCTATTTGTACGTATTTTCTTATGTTAGTCTCATCCGCTTGGTCAGTCCTCGTGATTCTTATTCTGATTTTGCTTTCTCTTCTAGTCCAACAATGAGAACTTTTATGTCCTATTTTTTTACATGATAAACAAGTTTTTAAACGGTATGGACAGTCTTCATACCAATTCCAAGTCCCACAGCGATAGCATGGACTGGGTGGTAGTTTTTTCTGATATTGACTTTTAGAAGTAGAAAATTGTGTTTTTCCTGTTTTTGAGGAGGGAAAATTGGTTTGGTTTGTTTGTGAGGAGGGAAAGTTGGTTTGTCTTCGTACTTTACGTATGTTTCCGATGCCAGCTTCTTCTATATCTTTTGAGTCTTTCTTCACACTGATGCATCTCTGGCAGTCTTCAGCTAGTTTTTGAAGTGTCAAATCATGTTCACTCTCCAATTTTGTAAGGATTCTGCGTCTAATTTCCGCGTCTTTGGTTGAAACCAGGCCTTGGACATATATTAAGCATTTGAAATTGTCCGCACTGAGTTCCGATAACTTAAAGTCATCACAATATTTGTTTACAATGGAAACGAAAGTTATTTAATCTTCGCTGTCGTTTTTTGTTAGGTTCAGACATTTCCATCTTTTGTGGAATAGTGAGGTATTAGGGCTGAAAAGTTCTGTTAGAAGTTTTATGGGTTCTTTGAAAGTTAACTCATTTGTTTTCCTCGGTAGGATATAATCTACGAATTTGGTATATTCGCATGTGCCTAATTTTCTTAGTAATAGACGTACTTTTCGTGCGTCTGACCAATCTCTGCAGTCAAATTCATATAGATCTCCGTACCTTCGGAAGTAAGTTGCAAAAGTTTTGTCTTCGTCGGGCGCTTACGTGAAATCTTCGACAGTTCTCCAAATAACGTCATGTGAGAGAACTGTTTCATTTTCGGAATTATGCTCTTTATTTGACCTTAGGTAAGTTCCCATAACACTATTATGATTCATGCAAAATGGAAATGGGTAAGGTTATTTGGAATAAGGAAGACATTTTGAAGTCTGGCTGTTTTTTAGAACACGGAAGTATTTATAGAAAATCGCGCTTTCTTCTGCTGATGGAAGGAGGCGGTAAATAAAAAACGGCGACAAGATTAACCTTTTTCAAAGAGAAAACATTAGCCATCCATTTTCAAGTTAAAACTTATAAAATCTTTCTCTTCAAACAACTTTTTAAGAAAATAGTCTTCTCAAGACGGCTGACTCTTATAGCTCTTTCTAATATTGATTGGGTTAAACTTCCTAACATTTTGTTTACGTCGATCGCATGAATTTATGCGAACTACTATATTGCCAATTAGGTCTCACCGTATTACTGTTGAAATAGCTTTTTTTTCTTAATTCCTGTCCTTTTATTGAGCTCTCTCCTTAATAATGTCTTATATTCTCTCTTATTCCCTTCTCTTATATCCTCTCACACACAGTAACCCCCTAGCGTTTTAGTGGCTTTATTACACTGAAGCTGTTGGCGATTTTGGGTACCTTATATACTAGTGAGCCAACCAAAATGAGCTGACTCATTTTATAGTTCACCAATAGAAGAGTTAACCAATCAGAAGGCTCAAAATATAAAAGCGGCCATGTTTTTTCAAAAATATAAAGGCGGCCATGTTTTTTTCCGAATATTCACTGCCAACCTCTGATATCGAAGACTGAAGAATTACGGAACAGCTGCTGGTTGTATTGGCGATATAGTCAGATTCAGTAGAGTGTCTGACTCGTGAGTGTTAATCTTTAACGTTATTTCATTGAACAGATTACGTACTGCGCTGGATTCTATATTCATAAACTATGGTGAACATGGTCAACAGAAGCAAGCCATTAATGCCAATAAAACGCAACGGTTTACTAAGTGTGAAAGAATATGAAATAAAGAAAAACATGATTAAGGAGAGGGAACAATAAATGAACAGGAAGTAAGACGACAAAAGGTAACAATTGATATTGCCTTTAAATTTTTGAAGATGAAAGTTGACTGGAAAGCAACAAGCCGGAAGAGAGTTCCACCATCGAGAAGTGACGGATAAATAAACTGTTATCATAGAACTTACGGTTACATGTAACCATTTCAATTGTAAAATGAAACCGAGCTGACAATTTATTCAGTTCAGTCATGTGCCATGAGTGATAAACAGGCGATCATGCATCTTACGATATATGACTTTGATATATGACTTTTCCAGCAGTAGGTTGCAATTTCTTTCTACGGTAGATCAGTTGCCATCCAAGGCTATAGAACCCGGTCCGCCTTGTTATTTATCCGTAGCTGGGGGGAGAAGAAGTGGATTCATACCTTTCCTAAGGGTATTAGCACGAAAGTGAATGTTATGGATTCGACTGGAATTCGAACTCGGCTCTCCGATTTCCCAATCTGAGCCGCTATCCATTACTCCTGCCAATTTAGTACTACGTTTAAATTCGTAAAGTCAAGGTACCAAATAGGACAGTTCATCAGAAAAAGATTACCATGAAAATAGTTACAGAAAAAATTACATAAAAGCTACATTACGACGGTGGCTGAAGTGGAGGTGCTATGCCAGGACCAAAAACATTGCAGATTTGTCTTTGGATTTTATCAAGAATATTTAAATAGCAGAAGCACTAAACCTTATGTGACAGCAATATTCAATACATGCACAGAGGGTCGAATGTGTAAGATAGATTCTGTCGAGAAAAATTGTCTAGCACGACACAGTGAACCAACTTACCCAGCAGTAGACCCAGCAACTGATTCAATATAATCTTTCCACTTCAGCTAGATGTAACCGTAACGTAATGTCTGTTCAAATACAAATATCCTTTATCCGAAATTCCAAAATCCGAAAGCTTTTTAAATGCTGACATGACTTACAACAAATGGAAAATTCCAGAAAGCACTGGGAAGGTTCCTAGTTGATGTACAGCTGTTGTAAATGACCTCATCTGCGCTGGGTGGGGACCTCCCCAGCCCAGTGACGTTGACGCCAGTGTTTGTCTTAGCGATCGTCACAGCAACACCTTCGTTCGTGGATTACTTACCAGGTGTTTTGAGTTCAGTAAAAATATTCAAAATGTCAAATGCATTTATATATTTTTTGTAAGTAATGACCGTGTTTTGATTTTTTATAGAAAGTACAAAACATTATTTTTACATGGACATTACTTAACTAGCGTCATTTTTTGTATCTGTATGTACACAAAATTTATTAAATTTCATAGAAAACTACCTTCAGGTTTTATGTATAAGCAGTGTCATGAAATGTAAAGGGATATCGTGTTTATGTTTGGGTTCCATTCTTAAGCTGCCCCTTTTTATAGATGCTATATACAAATTAAATACCCTGTATTCAAAAATCCGAAATATCTGTAAACTGAAGCACTTCTGGTTCCAAGAATTTTGGATAAAGGATTCTCAATCTGTGGTTTCTTTTCCCTCCTGTGGAACTTCTTTCCGGTTTCTTGCTTATCTGCTACCAACGATGTTAAAAAAATTTAATGCAACATCAATTGCCACCCCCTCTCTCTCTCTCTCTCTCTCTCTCTCTCTCTCTCTCTCTCTCTCTGATTTGTGTTCTTCTGTTGACCTCTTCACTGTCTTTTCATTCTCAACAACAATGGCGTCTTAGTGGCATTATTGCTTGAGGTGAAATGATTAAAAAAAAGAAGGCATTTTCTCCGAGTTAAGAGTGCTATTCATTTTAGTTGTTGCTTCTATTGGAAGTCCAAGTGATGTGGTCTTTTTTATTTGGTACAGTAAGAGAAGAACTCGGAGAGATATTCTCTTTTTGCTGGATAATGATCCGGTTTATGGCTGAGATGAAGATGTGGCATTTGGGGTTTGTATCTTCTACTTCCACTCTACTCACCATCTTTTGTTCCCTCTTGATATTTCCTTTTTCCAAAGGCGTTGGAAAGATTTTTTTCATGATTCCGAAGTGACAGAAGTGGAGCAGAAAAAATGTGTAAAAGTGTGTTGACATATTGATGAATATGTAAAATAGACGTTTCATCGCTGCAAGTCATTATTTTTTGGTAGGTCTCAGAACTTTTCAACACCCCTTTGTATATTAAACACGAACCAACTATCTTTATCAATTTTGTGACTGATTACTGATTCGTTTTCTACGGCTTTTGAAGGTTATTTAAATCCATAAAATATTTCCGACTGTAAGAATTTCTTTTAGATAATAATGGTTTAGGGATACAAGTCTTGCCAATTAACCCATAGCAGGGAGAAAAAAGAAGCTAATTTATATAATTACAAAATGAATTTGTGCGTAAGTGAATGAACCCAAACAGGAACTGAAACCTGGCTGTCGGATTAACAATTCCGAGCCGGCCATTATACATTACACCACCCGTACATCCAAGATTACAACACCTGGTATTTCCTATTGGTCACCCATTTCGGTACTGACCAGGCTCAATGTTGCTTAACTTCAGCGATCGTACGGGTATCGATGTTTCAACGTGATGTTTCCGTAAGATATGCGTTATAAAATGACACTGTTCGCCACAGAAAAAAAACGTGGCGACACAAAGAAAAAACATTAAAATAATCAAAGAAAAAATATCTTACCTGCATAGCAAAAGAAAAGCGAAAATATCCCTAATAAAATTCGCCGTATCGCCATTCGGCATTGATATTATTTTTCAGCTTTGCAAATAATAAAAAATCATTGATTATCGATCAAGTCTGCAATGTCTGTCTTGGAAAAAATTACTTCAACTAATTACAACGAAAGAAGATATTTCTGGATACGTAATTTCTTATCATGAGAATAAGTAGGTATGGGGTCATTGAGATTCTCTGAGTGTGTGATAACACAATTATCTTTCCTTTATTGAATTATCTTAGTCAAACGCTGAAATCAAAAGGGTGAAGAAAATTTAAAACATGTGCAAAGGTCCAAGTATAAAGTCCTGTTTTCGTTGCAGATACAGTACATAAAAAGAAATAACTGAACACAAAACAACCATTCCTGTATTCAGCAGAAGTTTTTAATAAGTTATATATATATATATATATATATATATATATATATATATATATATATATATATTTATTATAATTTTATCATATAGACAAAACCATTTTACTCACTACAAAGATGCAACTTGGTTTCAGTGCATTTCAACTGCACATCTACGGGTGAGGGTCGAAAATACCCGTAGATGTGCAGTTGAAATGCACTGAAACCAAGTTGCATCTTTGTAGTGAGTAAAATGGTTTTGTCTATATGATAAAATTATAATAAATAAATAATTTTCGCTCTACTATCTGTATCGAGCTCCTTTTGCGAACGTTGGAATTTATATATTACTTTCGTTCTCATCGCATCGGACATATATATATATATATATATATATATATATATATATATATATATATATATATCAATGAAATCCAAACAAATTACCCCATACAGATGGACATTTCGTCCTTGGGGGAAAAAATTCCCTGGACTTGTTAATGCAAACACATTGTTTTAAACAAATGTACGGCCATCTGTATGGGATAATTTGTTTGGATTTCATTGACTGTAACTCAATTATATGCTCTATAATAATGAAAAAATATATATTAAGCTCTCTTTTGTGGATCAGTTTTAATATTTTATATTAATAGGATCTACTTGGATTGCTTAGCCACGGATATATTTTTACCCATATATATTTAATCAAATGTCATTAAAGCCACTGCGGCGCAAGGGGTGATTGGTTGTGTACGAATTAGAAAAGAGAAACATCACTAAGGAGCAAGTAGAGAAGAAGAGAAATCATGAGGACAGTAGATAGTGATTGGCCGTTTGGAAAGCATGGAGCCGGAAGGGAGTTGCACAAGTGGAGAGAAAAATTAGCATATAACTTCCGGTTACATCTAGCCAACTCAATTGTATATCAATGAGACCTTGTTACCAGTTTCGCACTGCGCTTAAATACATAAAGTCAAGGTACTGAGAAATCGGAGAGCCGTGTTCAAATTCTCGTCAGATCCATTTACATTCACTTACGTTCTAATACACTTGGGAACGTTGTGAATCCTCTTCTTCTCTCCCCCCCCCCCCAACTATGGGTAAATAGCAAGACAGACCAAGTTCTATAGCCTTGAATGACAACTGGTCTACCACGGAAAGAAATGGCAACCTACTGCGGGAAAAAAATCTGCTTCGTCAGTTATGTACCGAAATCAAGATCAAGTTCTTTTACCACAGTCTGTTGTTGCCCTGACGTACATAGATAAGACTTGCAATTTCAATGCAAAAGTCGTCACCTTTATCTTATTCCTTTGTGTGTCGGTGTACAATGCGCACCCCACAGAGGTTTTTGAAATTGACACAGTTATTGTAGATGGAGTAATGGATAGCGGCTCGGATTGAGGAATCAGAGAGCCGAGTTCAAATTCCAGTCAGATCCATTACATTCACTTACATGCTAATACTCTTTGGAAAGGTATTAATCCTCATCTTCTCCCCTCAGCTATGGGTAAACAGACCGGGTTCTATAGCCTTGGATGGCAACTGGTCTACCGCAGAAAGGAATGGCAACCTACTGCCTCGTCAGTCATGTATCGAAAGATACATGGTCGCCTAAGCGTGTATCACGCATGGAACATCACTGACTGTCCATAGCAAAGAGCTCATGCAAGGAATTACCATGAAGGTATTTCTAGATAAGATACAGGGAGGCAATTTTACGGCGGTGGGAGAGTGACTGAAGCCGAGATGTAAGGTTAGGATCAATAATATTGCGGATTCTTCTTTGGGTTTTATCAAGGATTTCAAGATGTACAGCAGGAGCACCGGACCATATGTGGCAGCAATATTCTAAGCAGGTGCAAATGGTAGACTTGTACCTATGTAAGTTAGATTCTGGAGAGAAATAATGTCTATTACGACTCGGCGAATTAATTTTCTTAGCAGCTGACCTAGCAATAGATTCAGAATAGTCTTTCCACTTTATGTCATCCGAGAAAGTTTATTCAAGAAGTTGATTAATACAGTGAACCCCAATACATATTAATTAAATGGTCTATATTCGTGTGATTGGTGTTTTCACATATGCCAATTTCAACTTGATCGATTTGAGCAATAATTCTAGTGTAGCGGCATCGCACGCTCCAAAACATATATTCACCTGTCAATAAATAGCATAATTTAAAAAAACATCTTTCGCTTTACACATATTTCGTCTTAGTCTTTGCCTATGTATTGGAAAATTGCGCCCTGAACATGACAATTTGAAAGTACTCGGCGTGTATCTTCCATCTGACAACAACTCAAATATAAGAATCTTGTTATTCCAGAAATTGATAGTAAGTAAATATCACGTTAAATCTTGCTAGAGAAGCAATTTCGCCATTAATCACATTAACATTACAATTTAATTCTTTGAAGAAATTGTTTCTTTACGATATAATTTATATACTTTTCCCGCAAAAAGGCTTGTCATTATATATATATATATATATATATATATATATATATATATATATATATATATATATATGACAAACCTTTTTGGGGAAAACTTTTGTGACTCGTTTCATCGGACTGGCCTTGGTTGACGTTGCCATGTGCACGAAATGAGACGAAAATGTCTGGAAAGTGTCCTTGTCGCTAGTTTAGCCACGATAAATTTGCGTTACAATATATCACCATTCTTGGTAGATTTTAAATTCTCACTGTGGGATTGCCAGGGACAAAGTTGATAGAGAAAAAAGAATACAGGTGAATTTGGCTAGATGGGAAAAAAAAATTCTTCCCAAAAAATTTTGATACTACCTGCGTGTCTCGCGTCACAAAGACTTTTCCAGTTTGTCATATTTTTCTAAATACTGTTTGTTGATATATATAGAGATTGAATTTCAGTATCCTCATACGCCAAAAACGACGGATGAGTCCAGTATATATGTTTTCTGTTTAACGTTATAAGACATATTTGCAATGTTACAAAGTAACTTTGTGGCGAGTCAACAAAAAAAATATTTTTCTGCAGACTCAGTGTAATGTTGCACAAATGTTGTGGCGATGTCATTTGAGGAGCTGGGTAAGCTGTTAGAAACAGCCAAACGCCAGTTACCAGGACTGACCTTTTTTTAAGTTTCTCAAAAAAATTAAATTATTGTTTTTTTTTTAAAAAAACAGATAAGAATTCGAATTTCTAAATAAAAAAGAAAATCCTTTTTAAAAAATGGAAGAAATTATTTTTTCTAAAAAAGAAATTTTAAACAAAAACTTAAAAAAGGGGAGGGAGAACTTAAAGTTTTCTTTTTTTTAAAAAAGTCCATTTAAAAAAGCAAAATTTAAGATTTTCAGAAAAAGAATCTTTATTTAAAAAAAAAAAAGAAAAATTGTATTTTTCTAATAAAATAATTCTTAAATAAAAAAAGTCCATTTAAAAAAAGGAAAAATTGAAATTTTCTAATATATATATATATATATATATATATATATATATATATATATATACATTCAAAAAATATCCATAAAAAACAAAGTAATCTGTTTGAAATAGGAACAAAGACAGAAACCACATCTACTTCATAGCAATCCTCAGTTCTCACGAAACTCATTCCTACGAAGTTGTCATATCACGTTATGTACTACCCCAGACATCTGGGTCATCAGGTCCCACACTGTACTGATGCCAGTGCCCAATTCTCGGTACAGTATAAACTGGCGTTAGAATCTTGGTTTATTTTAAACGAAGATAAACATGACTTTATTTCTATGCTGAGCTATAATCTTTTCTCATAACTTAACCACAATTTCGTATTGTGTTTGTCTCAGCTTGACGCATATGAATTAATTATTAAACACATTAATACACTTGTGCCTTTTTTTCACAAAATGAGTCTAGTAAGCAAATACATTAATTGCTGTTGTTCCCAAATGTAACCTGATGCAGGTTGTAGCACCTGATAGGGTCCTAGCTATGGAAAAATATTGAATCTCGAAACTGGGGTCAAAAAACTAAAAGTATAGATCTTTTTTTTTTTTTTTAAATCAAAGAATTACTAACAATAGATTTTTGTAAAAAAAGAAAATAAGTACTCAAATTTCATATGAAAACTAAATTTCAGCATTAAATGACCCATAAGGAGTTGATATGTCGTTAAACAAACCTTCCATGAAAAAAAAAGAATTCCCTGTCCTAGAATTTGCCTTTTTTTCGGGTTTTTTTTTGTTTTATTTTTGGCTTTCACGTTCTCGTATAAAATTCCATCCGTTAAAAATAAATCTACAAATTTAAATATATTATTTATTTCTTTTTATTTATATATATATACATACAACTGTAAGTATATAGATTTAAAAAAATAAGTGAACAAATTAACATAAACAATGTTGTGACTTGTTCCAATCAAGGTTCAAATGGTTTATTTATCTTATCCTGCTAAGATTATGTATATTATTACTATAGAACTCCCGAAGCAGTTTCCTAAACTGATACTGTCTACCTTGAGATTCGGACCCCAACTCCTCCTCGGAGGAAAGAGAAAATCATTGCCCAGGAAGATTAGAGCAACAGCCTAAAAAAGATCCTTTAAAAAGCCTAAAATCACAATTAATATGCAAGTGTTAGTAACAAGAGATAATCTGAAGAAATTAAACAGTAAGGAAATTGTCTTGAGCCAACATAATTAAGACACTCACACTTGAAATAGAGTCACATGATAAAGTGTTCATCTATTTCATGTGTGGAATTATGCTACCTTGTGTTATCGCTACCGGGATCAAAGTTAAATACTCTTTTGAGCTTTGCGTACAAACACAGATAACAACAACGATAATATAGAAGTCAACAAGAAAAGAAAACCTCTTCTCGACTCTTTTATTTTTTTTTAAGTATGTATAGGTAGGCTAATATGTATGTGACCTGCCCTGGGTAGATATTGGCCGAGTTTTACCTGACATTTTCACTGTACAATGTTCGTTCTAATATTCACTCTTAAATAAAATCCATTAAAATCCAGCATAATTACATCACTGATCTAGTATCACGAACAACTTTTACTCAAAGAGCTACGGCATTTGGTGCGTAACGAAGCAATGAGCAAGATGCAATGGTAATTTTTATTCTAATGGTTTCAGTTCTCGCCTGTGAAACTCCCGTCCGAAATTTTGCCATGTACACTTTTCAAATAATTAAATACAACGCAAATCAACATCTGATTTTCTGAATTCTGTTTGTAACTATCTTTTCTTCTAAGTAAAATGTTCTCATTCTCTTTCACTCCCAGCAACCCCCTTGTATCATAGTGGAACTATCGCCTTGTTTGGGGTGAAATGATAAAAATAAAAAAAAAACGGAAAAATAACTTTCATTTGGAGTCACAGTCTTTAGCGTCGGCGATCCATTGACCAGTGATCGTTCTGTTTCTAAATCGAACGCAAAAGAGAACACCGGCAGTAGTCAGGGTGACTGGGTAGCCTCTTTGGAAAGAGGCTAGAAAAGGTGTCTCAAACAAATTCTTCCCCTCAAACTGCCCGGTCAGATCACCGCGGACTCACCCCCACTGCAGTCGTATAAATCAAAGGTCTGGAAAGAAAAACATTATTCATGGGAACCTTGGATATCGGATACCGCTGCTAGACAATCGACACCACAATATCAGAAAGAATGACGGTGCTGATCTCCGGGAAACATAAGTGATACAGAATCAAAATATAAATACGGAATCATCAGTGATACTGTAATCAACATAGCTTCACTCAGCGAAACTCAATTCGCTGATGAAAGGTTTTTGAAGGAAGAGGTGAGCGCGGATACAGAAACTTCTGGAAGAGGTGTCCTCAAACCGTAAACAGGTTCCATGGAGAAAGCTTTTCGATTAGGAGAGCACCGATGAAATATTTATCGATTCCAGTTGGAATAAAAGAACGCCTTACGAAACTACACCGCCCACCTCAGTAAGTCCAGACACTTTATGCGCCCACCCTCAGACGATACCAGGGGACAGTTCTACGAACATCTGGACCGAATCATAAAGTCAACCCTAGTCATTATGGGAGATTGGAACACAAGTAGGGAGATAGAAATTAAAGCTAGGACGGAATAATTGGGAGACTTGATATCAGCAAGTTCAACGACTTGGTCCTCCTCAGCAAATGTGCTAAACGCCGCCTATGCATCGCTAACAGAACTTTAGGATAACGGAGGAATACAAAACAACATGGATGCACCCACGATCGGAGTATTGGAACAGGATTGACTTCATACGCCAACGTGATATCGGAGTTGTTTGGGTTACCTGTACCATGGGATATGCTAAATTCTGGACTGACCACAGACTGTTCAGGACTACGATGAACTTGTAAATTTTACCCGCTCACACCAATCGACCTAAGACTGTTAGAGCTTCTTACAACATTGCTAGGTTGGAGGACTCATCCCACCTTCATTAATTCAGACGCACATCAAGACTGGTTCGACGAAAACGACGAATGACTTAAAGTCATTTAAGGAAACTTACTTCTAAACGGGCTCCGGTTCTCTCCAAAACTCTACAGTAAATGCATTGCTGCATCTTGCTTTCCAGCTTCTGGAAAATCCTTTTCTGTAGTTCCTGTTCTTAAGAACTCTGGCGACCCTGCTAATCCCCCGAATTATCGTTCTATTCGTCTTTTACCTCCTGGTTAAATATCGTTCACTTGGCACGACATTCTTTCACATAAACAATATAGCTTTCGCTTCTCTAGGTCAACCGTCGATGTGTTAACGGTTATTACTGAATTTGTCCCCTACACGTAAGCCACCAATTCGCCACTGGCTGGCATGCCACTAGCGTTTACCGCTGGTGTGTTCGTTTCGTGTCGGATCGCTAGTAATCCACCGATGGCTGCCGGCCCGCAAGAGGGCTACAAGCAGCTTGCGTTTAGGATCTTTATATAAGAAAGGGAACTCAGGCTGTAGCTTTAATTATCTCGAAGACGTTTGACAGGGTTTAGCATGTTGGCCTTCTTCACAAGCTGAGTGTCTACTCTTCCAGATCCTTTCACATTAATGCGGGGGTCTCCCAGGGCTATATCCGCAGACCTATGTCGTCTCTTAGCTTTATCAATGACCCTCCCGATATCATCAATTCCCAATCCGATATTTATGCTGATAGTACAAATATTTACTGCCGTCTTAATAGTAAATCCAAGTAAAACTAGCAGCTGATCTCAAAAATGAATTCCAATCAGTTGTTAACTGGTGCAAGAAAGGGCTTGTAAATTGTAACGCCTCCAAAACGAAACTACGATCTTTTAGTTATCAGAGAACTGTTTTTGCTTTCCATTAGCATGACTGGTGGTAACCCCCAGGAGAGCGACTCACTGAATTTTCTTGGGCTCACAGACATGAAGTGAAACCATTATATTGAATCAATTGTTTTGTGATGTTGGACGGCTTCGCTTATCACTTTTGCAATGTCAAACGAAAGCTCGTTATCACTTCCAAAAATGTTCTTTATATTCGTGACTTCGTAGACGCCGGTACTAGTAGTAACACCTTCCAATAATATCCGCACTAGTAATACTTGTTCAAGTAGTAATCGCCAAATAGTACAATGACCAGAAGAGAATCCTAATCTGTATAGTAGTAGCGTAGAGAGAGAGAGAGAGAGAGAGAGAGAGAGAGAGAGAGAGAGAGAGTGGACGTATAGCAATAGTGGATAGACAAGAAGAGTGAACACTGATGATATTCGCTAACCGCCCCAGCCGGTTGGATGTGGCACAAAGACAAGTTTATTGGGGGTATCCGAGCCCGTAAGCTCAACCAAAAATTCCCATGCAAACGGGGTCGGATAGCTGTCTCCCGAAACGAGATTCTGCCCTTCGACATAGGCTCGTCTGGGGATCCTCTCTGCGCGGAAGCAGCGTGTTTAACCACCAAACTTCCGAAGTAAGAGTGAACAGTGATCCTGTAGTCATCACGCTACATCCTATTAATTTACTTCCTTTATGATCACGAGATCTACTTAATAATGGGATCGCCCGTGTTGCTTACTGGCGATCTAATTTCAAACCACAGTGTCAGCAAAGACACTGACTCTTATACATTGCTATAAATTGCTAGATCTGCAGATGAAAAATTGGTTCACTGTGTCGTACCAGGCAATTTTTTATCGCCAGAATCCATCTTACACGTTTATAAATCTACCATTCAACCGTACATTGAATATTGCTACCACATCTGGCCTTCAGTATCTGTCTATATTTCTGAGATGAGGTTTTATGTACACTATTTACATTATTCGGACTATTGTCCTCGTCTTTGTTGCCATATTTATCACAACGTTTCGGCCGTTGTACGCTCCGGCCTTCTTCAGGTGGTTGGAATGTCGAACTGAACCCTTTATTTCGCTCGCTGGGGTAGACTGTTCTAGTTCCACGTGTCATGTCTAATAGATGTCGGTTATCAGTTATCTCCTGTTCTCCAAGTTCTCCACCGCCTTAACCAGGTATTGAACTCACACTCTTTGGGTCCTGTCACTGGATCTAACTAATGCCTTTATCCACTGTGCCATGTATCCTTGAGGACTAACATCCATTAGACATGGCACGTGAAACTAGAACAGTCTACCCCAGCTAGCGAAATAAACGGTTCAGTTCGACATTCGACATACAACGGCCGAAACGTTGTGATGAACATGGCAACAAAGATGAAGACAACAGTCCGAATAATGTAAGTAGCGCACATATGGCCTGTTGTTCCTGCTATATATGTCGAGATTCTCGATGTAATGTTGTCGGTCCTGACCTGGCATCGTAACTTCAGCAATTTTCACCGTTCCCCCTTGTCTTGTTCCTCAAACCCAGTTGCTGTGATCGCTCTTTCCAGTATTGATAGGGGTTTCCTTCCTAACCTTTTGTTTGAAGTAGTGTGGAACGTTAACATTTTGATTATGTCATTATTTTCTCTTCCATATGTGCTATCCATTTTAGTTGTTGCTGTTGTTGATAATCCTCGGGCGATGTAGTTTCTGTTATTTGGTACGATTTTTCGTTTGCGATTCTGTAGCGCCAATCCTTCAAAAAAAAAAGGGTCTTCGCCAAAACCAACTAACTTCACTCGCTCAAATCTATTTTTAACCATTGATCTCTAAAAAAGTGGATGTGTACAGCTGACAGTTTAGATACTCGGTGTGGCAGAAATACCTCCCACATTTTAAAGGTTGCCAAAAACACCAAAGTAACTGCTATTAAAAGAACAATTTCAGTTTTGTTTAATGGAATGGCTATAGTTTTTATTCAAAATGATTAAAATTGACATTATCCTCCATATGGTGTCTTTTATTCGCCATACACTGTTGTAGACTAATTCTAGAGCTTGGATATTTCCTGAAGTTCAATATTTTCCAAGTGGCTTAATTTAAATACTGAACCTGTGGTCAGAAAATTTTCAACCCATAGCAGTATCGATTTTCTACCTGAAACAGTATAATTCCGATGTAACGTGAAATAAACTCGAAAAGCACTGTGTTGCAATTACAGTTGAACCAGTCTTAAAAATTTCTTTTAAAAAAATGTATTTCAACAGTAAACGTATGGTGTGGACCGGTCCAAGCCATGATGGTAACTGATGATATCTGAAAAATGGTATGACATTAACTCGATTAAGACACCATTGCCACTTGTCTAATTTCAATAGCACCATAAGGGTGACAGTTTAAAACGTAGGAGGTATTTCTATTGCACCTTGTATTTCTAAATGGGGGTCTGGTGCCATGCATGTCATCCATATGAAAGTCTTGTCAGAACGAGGCTATTTAAGAACATGAGTTGAGTTTTCAGGTTAATGTTTTGCTTTTGTAGCAGTTTGCTATGTTTAGTGAAACTATCTTTATCGCAGCCTATTCTATGTTCAATTTTTCTTTCTCCTGTACTAAATCTGTTACAACAGATCCATACGCAGATATATTTGAAATGTTTAATATTTAAATTACAAAATCTCCTACAGAAGGTAGCGACGGATAGTGAGGAGAAAGGATTAAGCATACGCTTCAAGACAGAATGCATGGTCACCGGTAAGAGGAAGAGCCCGAAATGCGATTTGCAGGTCGGAAATACTGGAATCAAGCAGACGCAGAAGTTTAAATATCTGAGAAGCGTCTTGACAGAAGACGGTAAGTGCGACACTGAGATCCGTAGACGTTTTGGGACGGGCAAGGACACATTCCCAAAGCTATCAGAGTATTGCTGGACAGCAGGATTTCTTTAGTAACAAAGAAAAGAAATGTGACCTGTTACGTGACCTTTGTCCTCCTTTACGGTAGCGAATGTTGGACGATTTTCTCAAAGATGAAGAAGAGACTCGAGGCGACGTAAATGTGGTTCTACAGAAGGATGCTAAGGATAACATGGACCGAGCATGTGAGCAATGATGAGGTCTTAGAGAAGCTACAAACAAGGACAAGGCTTATACTTAACATCAGAAAAAAGGTAGAAGTTTCTGGGACACATAATGAGGAAGGAGGGCCTGGAGAATCTGATACTCACGGGTCAAACTGAGGGAAAGAGTGACTAGGGGAACCAGCACGCGACATACCTGACAAACTTGTGCAGGTGGATGACAGAACGTGGCCTGGGGGAGGTAGCAGAGGGAAGGAGCTTGCTGAGAGCTTTAAGGGATAGAGGGAGGTGGAGAGTCATGATCGCCTACGTCCTGAAAGGACATGGCACACGAAAAGAAAAAGAATAGGTCCCCCACTACTCTGGCCTTCTGCTAGACTGTGACCACTTTAATAAATGTTCTTGTGTCATACTAGGCCGGGATTTTTTACATAGCTCATGAGAGAAAATATCGCCTCGCAGGCTACAGAAAAAATACACCCTGTAAAGCTTGGTCAAGTTAATAATCGAAATGATTCATAGAATTATTCATCCTGGAACATCAGACAACAATATGGAGACTGAAGAACACGCTGATCGAAACATAGTGCTCAAAACAAAGGTAAGAATACTAGTCCAAAATATTCAAGGAGCAATGATAATGCTTCACCTCTACTCGCAAGATTTTATTTAAAAGCCAGAGAACATATCAACCGACATGTACTGAGCAATGAGCTTTCCTCTCTGATACATCGACTTCAAGAATTTAAACGCAGCTATAAATTGGCAGCTAGGCTTCATTTTACTTTTGAAATTACCAGAAGTATATATATTTAAAAAAAGCTGGGCCCTGAAAAGGGCATAACTCTTTAAGCTGGCATCCCGTTCCCACCCCTTCACTGTTGAAGCTGTTGGATGTGGACGTCTCTTCTACTCCAATAGCTTCATGTCTCGCACATCTCGCCTGTGGAACTCCCTTCCTTATTCCTGTTTCCCTGACAAATACAATCTCCAACTATTTAAGTGTAACGTCGGTCGACATCTCCAGTTGCCTTGATCTATCCACTTCCCTTCTCCACATCCTTTCACCTTTCATTCCTATCTGCTCTCGCTCCAAATCTTCTGTAACCCCCTTGCCTTGATCGATCCACTATCTTTCTCCACATCCTCTCCTTTACCACTCCTATCTGCTCTTCCTCCAAACCTTCTGTAACCACTTGCGTGCTAGTGGCTTCCAGCCTTGCTTGGGGTGATAAGTTTAAAAAAAAAAAAAAAAAAAAAGGTGCAAATCGATGGTTTCTCGGCTGCCATTATATAATGGGTTTTCCAATAACTTGGACCGATCTTAAATGTGAATTAAGTTTAAAATCGGTCCAAGTTATTGGAACACCCTTTACATATATATATATATATATATATATATATATATGGTGTGTGTGTGTGAACTACTTGCTATTATACATTTTAGGCTTTTAATATGTGCATCGTGTCTTTCTTTTCTTTATGTCATTTTCCTTCCCCGCCCTACGAGTGCCCTTCCCTTCGTAATCTCTTATCACTTGATCGGGCAGTGTCAGAAGATCGAAGTGTAAACGCGCGCTCAAATCAACGGCGATAAGTGAATCAGGACAAAAGTCATTTGCTCCAGCTCGTCACTTCTGCTTTAAGCATCTTTACAAACGAAGATATATCAATGACGGCCAATACGAACCATTCTTTTCACTTAAGTAATTTGTTTTAAAAAAAAAAACACTAAACAAAACAAAATCAATGCTGAATGGCTTTTCGAAGATTATTATTAGGCGCTGTATTCGGCTTCTTCTTTACTGCAGGTAAAGTCATTTTCTTTTCATTGTTTGAAACGTTTTCAGTAGCTTTTTGGGTTTTTTCATATATTTGCTTCGAGTTGAGAATGAACGCTTTAATATAAGCACTGGCATATTTTAAGTCAAGGTTTTCCACATAATAAAATTAGTATTCTTCATTAAACTTTTGGTAATGTTTAATATATGATAAATACACATAATATAAGATTAAAATAAAAATATATATTAAATTTTGAAATAAGAATCCATTAATTCTTTACATACACCTCCCTCTATAAGTATACGTACAGACACAAAGTTAATAGATCTATAGACTAATGAAAAATTTATTTCATATGTTGCTATATATATATATATATATATATATACGAAATAATTTAAACAAAATAAATTAAAAATAACACACACACACACACACATTATATATATATATATATATATATATATATATATATATGGTGGATTCTACCTGTCGTCTTCGGCGTATGAGGGTCAAGCAGTTCGGTTCCTAGGAACTGACAGCCAGACACCAGCACATATGCTTTGATTATAGTGGTGAAGGCTTTGTGCAGAACCAACCACATTTTTTGAAGGGCTGAATACAGAGACCTGGTGCACTACGTGCCACAAGATCCCCAAACAACCCATCGCAGGTTTTGAATTCAGATTTGTCCTTCTCATTGACCAGTTGCCATCCAAGGCTATAGAAGCCAGTCTATTTTGCTATTTACCCATAGCTGGAGGAAGAAGAGGATTAATACCTTTCCCAGAGGTATTAGCACGTAAGTCAATGTAATGGATTCGACTGGAATTCGAACTCGGCTCTCCGATTCCTCAGTCCGAGCGATGATGATATATAACATCTTATTCGAAAATTGACAAAGTACAATGGAAAAAATACAGACATTTTTTGTAGAATCCAATGAAACTTGTTGGTATGAGTTCGTACTGCGTGAACATACCACGCACTTATCGCTATTACGGTCATGTTTGTTATTATTAAGTTATGAATAATATGTAACACGTAAAATAAAACAGATAATGTTATATATTTTAATGGTGAGATTAACCGTTTCCTTATAAGGAAACATTTGGTATTTATTGACCGAGTAGCTTGTGTTACTTTCGGATAATATTCATAAAATCTTTGTCTTCAGACAATTTTTCCAGAAAATAGGCTTCTCAAGTCCAGTAGCTGTCATCGAACTTTCGAGTAGTGATGGGAATTTCCTTTCCAACCTTTTCTTTGCAGTGGTGCGAAAAGTCAATATCTTGCTTTTTCTCATTATTTTCTCATATAGTTACAGGTGACATCCATTTAAGTTGTTGCAGACGATAAAAGTCTTCAAATGATGTGGTTTCTGCTATTGGATAGAGATCTTTGTAACTCGATATGAACACGGAAGATGCCGTATTTTAATATGCGAGTCAACTTTTAAATAATAAAATTTGTATTAACCGAGAGATTATAACATATGCCTTGGGCACTTCGGCGTAGTGTAATGGTTAGCAAGCTTATCTCGCTAGATCAATTATGACTGAAGAATGAGTTCGAACCTCACTGGGTACTCGCATATTTTCGGCCTTGTGCCACGTCTAAGATACGCTTAGAAAATAATTTTGGGACACTTCGACATGGTGTAATGGTTAGCAAGCTTGTCTCACTACACGACTTACAACTGTGATTGAAGGCGTTAGTTCGATCCTCACTCAGTGCCCCATGCTTTTGGCCTACGCTTAGAAAATCACCATACAAGGCACCTCGAGGCGGTGTAATAGCAAGCTTGTCTCGCTTGAACAATTACAACTGAATAGTGAGTTCGGACCTAACTGGGTGCCCCCATATTTTCGTCCTTGTGTCACGTCTAAGATACACTTAGAAAATCATTTTGGGGGCAATTCGACGTGATGTAATGGTTAACAAGCTTTGCTCGCTAAATCAATTATGACTGAATAGTGAGTTCGATCCTCACTGGGTGCCATATACTTTCGGCTTTGTGCTACATCTAAGCTAGCCTTGGAAAATCACTATAATATGCGCATTAATTTAAAAGATTATACTAATCAGAACTTAATTTGGAGGTGTCAGATTTTATTCGGCAAAGTTAATTATATCAGGTTTTATCGCTTTCCGGAGATCTTTGCTTGAATAGTCTTTTTAAATTCTTATATAAACTTTTAATGAGTGACCATAAACTTTCTACCAGTATAATATCTGGGGAGTCTGGGGCCATTGCCGTATTTTAGTGAATCTGATACCATTTTTGGTGAAGTGATTAATAGTCAGTTTTTTTTTCAGAATTTGAAGGGGCATTATCTTGCATGAATACGCTCTTTAACTTAGTCTCTTGGTCCGGGACTGTACCAAGAACTTATAATTCTCAGCATTCATCTTGATATATCATTAATTTTAAAGTAATTCTGACTAATTTTACTAATAATACCAAAATACTACAGCACCCAATGCAATGAAACACCCAAAACTTTTTACAACAAAAACAGCCCACATTAAATAAAATATCATTCGCCACAGGAGATATCTTGACGCGCATATGATATATATTTAATATGCGCATTTTTTTAAAAAGGAGTCGATCAAGAATCGATGATGAACCAATCTAACAGAGCTACGTGTCTTGCGCAGGTTGCTATAGTTGCAATGTTTTACGCTGATCCACTGCAACCCTCTCTTCCTCACGCCTTCAATCACAGTTCAGACCACTGTGTGGCGACTAGAGAGAGAAAGCAGGCCGCAGGGGGTGGGGAAGGTGCCAGATAATACCAGATAGTTATTAACTGCCTTCGGGCCCCTCCCTCCGGATTTTCCAGGATGGTTTGAATTCAGTTTTTTTTTTCTCCTAGACCGATTGCCACCCAAGGCTATAGAACCCAGTTTGTTCTGCTATTCCCTCATAATTGAGGGGCGGGAGAAGAGACGAGGTGGATTCATACATTTACCAAGGTTATTAGAACGTAACTGAATGTAATGAATTTGATGGAAATTCGAACTCGGTTCGCCGATTTCTGAACCCGAGCCACAATCTATTAACTGCGCATATATTAACAGGAAAAATAGAAAATAAGTAAAATAATAAAAATATAAACAAAATAATAATAATATGCATATGAATAAAGACAACAGGAGAATCTACGCTTTACCAACGCGTTTCGTTCTATGTTTAGTAAAAGCAAAAGAAATGTTTCAAACATTTTATATCTAAGAACGCTCAAAATTATTCTTAAGCCTGTGAAAGTCAAGGTAAACTATAGAGGATACTAAGTGATGTAATTTAATGCCTGATAAATGATGAGAAGACAACACTAGAGTATGTATATGACAATTTAATTTGCTATTAATCATATATCACTATTAATATTATTCGGACTATTGGCCTCATCTTTGTTGCCATATTTATCACATCGTTTCGGCCGTTGTACGCTCCGACCTTTTTCAGGTGGTTGGAATGTCGAACTGAACCTTTTATTTCGCTCGCTGGGGTAGACTGTTCTAGTTTCACGTGCCATGTCTAATGGATGTTAGTCCTCAAGGATACATGGCACAGTGGATAAAGGCATTAGTTAGATCCAGTGACAGGACCCAAAGAGTGTGAGTTCAATACCTGGTTAAGGCGGTGGAGAACTTGGAGAGGAGAATTAACAGAAGATAACTGATAACTGACATCCATTAGACATGGCACGTGGAACTAGAACAGTCTACCCCAGCGAGCGAAATAAAGGGTTCAGTTCGACATTCCAACCACCTGAAGAAGGCCGGAGCGTACAACGGCCGAATCGTTGTGATAAATATGGCGACAAAGATGAGGACAATAGTATGAATAATGTAAATAATGTACATAATACCTCATCTCAGAAATATAGACAGATACTAATCATAAATCTCTTGATATTCGTTAATTTAGTTACAAAAAAACTGTTTGTCTTAAGTGTTATCTTCCAGAGATAATCTTGTCCACTGTTTTATTTAATATATTTTTGCGAAGACAGTCTGTTATTATTATTATTATTATTATTATTATTATTTAAATATTATTATTATTATTATTATTATTATTATTTATATTAATATATCTGACAAACATGCGTATATAGATGTATATCACATATATAAAAAATAGTCAGTTGTTGGTGTGGATTGACAGTTCAGTGTTTCTTGGATATTAACGGCTCTACGTATTCTTTTAAATATTGACCCAGAGATCGCTTTATCCGTGGATGCTTCTCTACATAAGTATTTATGTGTGAGTGAGTAGGTGTGTCTGAATTAATGATTCCCTCCCTTAAGGTAATGTGGATAGTTGGCACTTGAGATACGTGGCTGCAAACTAAGAGGGTGATTGGCTTTCAAAGGTAAACGAAGGCAAGTTAAAGTAAATCTTTGCTCTTTAGAACTATGAACCTTTAGATATATCGCTTTCATATCAGTAAGGTGAAGAGGGTTGAATCGCTAAGATCGTATTGTAAAAAATTCTGCGGTTTTCTACCTGATAATTATAACCCAAAGTACAGGTGGTATTTGCTGGAAACTCACACTTAGAGAGGACCACTAGTGAGAGAAAACCTAACACAATGTTGCGCGGCATGCGCCACATTTTAACATTGATATTTCTTTTTCAAATATACAGATAGTAGAAATAATGACTTCTTTCAGTCTGACGTAGAATATGAGAAGACACGGCGATCTCTGGGCAGTAGCTGCCAACTCCAGAGATCCGGGGATAAGCAGTGGAAAAACAAGTGGCTCTGCACGGATTTGGCACTCATAATGGTCCTCACCTAGTTCATGCCGTCGGTGATGGTCTTGATTTTCATAACACCCCTCTTATTCCTGCAGAACCTAAGAGTCTGTACTGCAGCCTACATGGAGGTATTTGACGTGGTGGTCAAACCCTGGATAGACGCGGTGACTGTACGTTTTCTTACAGAACTCATGTGATCCAAGAATTGCTGGTCAAGAATTTTAATTGTCATTTTTAGCTTAGAAACACACACACACACACACACACACACACACACACACAATAAAACGACTTCGAATGTTACCTCAATCCAGTTCCGAAATCAGATT
Organism: Acanthosepion esculentum; assembly: GCA_964036315.1. Taxonomy (NCBI): domain Eukaryota; kingdom Metazoa; phylum Mollusca; class Cephalopoda; order Sepiida; family Sepiidae; genus Acanthosepion; species Acanthosepion esculentum. Next base: position 103,134,088 of record OZ038484.1, read on the forward strand.
CATTTTTTAAAAAGACATAGTTAAAAAAATATATAATTACAGAATGCCGGGTCAGATGTAAGCATGCTAGTGGTAACATGTAACTTAGTACAACCTGCCGCATGGGCTGGTAGTTGGCTTTTAACCACCTCACCCCAAACACATACACTAGCTTTTCTACTGGTGAGGAGGGTAGCATGTTACCCTCAGTTATGTGCCATGCGGAATACACACTTAAGCGATCATGTATCTTTCGATTTATGACTGACTAGTCAGATTTTTCCCGCAGTAGGTTGTCATTCCTTTCTGTGATAGACAAGTTGCCATCCAAGGCTATAGAACCTAGTTTGCCCTGCTATTTACCCATTGCTGGTGGGGATAAGAGGAGGATTCATACCTTTCCCAATTGTATTAGCACGTCAGTGAATGTAATGGATTCGACTGGAATTCGAACTCGGCTCTCTGATTCCACAATTCGAGTCGCTATTCATTACTCCACCACCCTACTGGACGAAAAACATGACCAGTCAAAGAGCAGATGAGCTCCTTATAGTAGTCAATGGTCAACATAATATATACAAGTCTAGGATAGGATCTCAAGCCTTGAATAACAACCTTCGTGGAGATTGTATCTCGATAAAAACACTTATAAACTTTGACTAAAGTGAGTGTCAAAGTCAGGAAGAACATCCGTCTTTGTAAAATAAAATAAAAACTTGCCTCAAATCAGGACTGATCCTTTGTTAGGTAGGACTACCTTGCTTTGTGCTAGATTAATCCCTGACCCCCAGAACTAGTCACAAGAAGTCAATAGTCGGGCTATCACAAAGACGTAAGTCATCGTGACCGGGGGTTTGAGTGTATCATATCCGTCAGATTGTGTGTTGTCTCCCAGAAACGGTAACTAAGGATCGTACATCATGGTTGCAATATAAATCACAGGTGTGCCAAGTAAGAAGGATTGACTAGCCGCCCCGTCAGACAGGTGTGTTCGGAAGCGAAGTATTGCCGGCCATTTTAAAATGATTTTTTAGTATTGATGTTGAGCTGGTCTAAACAGAAAATTTGCAATTGTCTTTCTATTTACCATTTCGTCGTATTCTCATACAACTTGACTCTTATCTAGACAGAGTAGGCCGGTTTTTAAAAAAATTAGAAAAGACATAATAAAAAAATAATATTTAGAGCATATTATAAGGCCTTTAGACAAAAAGAAAGCATAATGAAAAGATAATTTTGAGACACACCTTTCTCAACGAAAAATAAAAATCTCTCTACACACGCACATTATATATATATATATGTTTGTGTGTGTGTATAAATTATTTCAGATAATACACGTAAAGGAAAAAAATTAGTAAAAAGAGACAAGAGGAAAAACTATTCTAGCTGACGCATTTTGTTCTCTGGAAACAGTGTAGGATTTGTTTTTGTATATAAGCACGTGCAACAAAATAAATACAACATTGCCATGATAAAGTCATCAGAGGACGAAACGCGTTGGCTAAGAATAGTTTTCCTCTTGTCTCTTTATATATATATATATTATATATATATACTTGTGTGTAAAAATTCAAAAAAAAATATTGATTAAAATGATTATTTGCATTAAGATCAGAGCAGGTCAATTAATTTCGACAGTTGCAAAAGAAAGAAAATTGAATAAACTTAGTACACACTAAACATAATTAAAATAGGACTGTGCTCCAGCAATCTTCAAGTACTAAACCCCAAAGCAAAAAGTAGCAGGAACAATTTTCACGCCAATTATTCAAATTGATATAAGCCTGTTTACCAAAAAAGAAAGCCGTCACTCAAAATACTGCCCATTTATGTGATCTCGAGTACTGCTCTCAGGAATAGATTACATTATTAAATCATTTGATCGGTTAAGTCTAATATTAAAATGGATCTAAACTCCCTGAATGTTTTATATAGAATCATACAAAGAAGGTTTATTAAATATTTAAAAAAAAAAACGCTTTCCGATGTAATACTAAGATTAAGATAAGAAACAAGCTAAGACAGTTTGGGTGATCTCTGGGGATTTACATGCGTTTATCTCTGGTTACACGTGTAGTAAGGGAATGCGCCATACGCCACGGGGCAAAATTTTCTTATTCAAGATAACCTCATTTCTACCCCCCCCCCCAACACAATTTATCAACGGCACACTCTTTTCGATAAAGTATCAGTGATACAAGTGAGAGAATCAGAAACATAGAGAGGTGGAGAGTAAGAGACAGAAATATGGAAATGTTTCGTTTACTTGATTAGTTTAGAACAACGCAAGCATAAATGTATCCCGTAAACGTTTGTCATAATCTATAATGAATTTACTAAAATCGAATGACTTATCTTTTCAGTGGCCCACTGTAAACTGACATGTAACTTTGAAGTTGATACGTGTCAATGGAAGTTATCAAATGGATGGATGAGAAGCCAAGGAAAGGCTTCCAATTTAGACACAGGACCGACAGATGACCGCACGAATCCCGGTGAGATAATTGTCGAATTATATTTGCTTCACCCCATCTTTTCTCAGAATAACTATCACCAACAAATACTGAAAGCCCACTAAAATAAGAAAAAAAAAACTTAATGAATATAGTTGTTGAGCTCGGTTTTATAATTGTAAATATGTCGTCTATACTTTATTATTTCATTGAGCTATAATATTCAACTGTGGCAAAAATTGCTGCCATTAATTATTGCTTGTAAAAGTGTTTCCAACTTCCTTAATTACTGTTCATGTTATATCGATAAACAACAACGATTTATAGGCGTCATTATGAACGGAAGTCGTTCTATTGTCATTTAATAGAAAACGGTTGAAGAATCTGCTTTTAAAATGTTAAAACAGTTATTTTAAATACTAAACTTTAACCGTTCGTTAAAAGAAATTAGTTCGTTTTAAATTACTTGTATCAATAACTACAAATAATAATTCTTTAATCTCTAAAGGTTTAAGACATATGAATAAACATTTGTGTATGTATGTATATTTTGCAGATGGCTTTTACCTTCATCTAAACCTAAGCCATTTTCAGCGAAATGAAAAGGCGTTCCTTCTCAGTCCGCCTATCTTAGACGTGGATAAGAAATACTGTTTGTCTTTCTTTTATTTGATGCATGGAAAACAGGTGGCGACACTGTCTGTTCATGCACTCAATACTTCGTTAGCAACAGAAGTGTGGGCCACATCATTTGAACAAGGCCCGAAATGGCTACATCAAGAAATCCTCATCGAAAAAGGACGCCAGGTAAACAATAAGCGACACATCTTGAAACATGTCTTTGTGTTTTTACTTCCTTGCCTTTTCAAAGATGTTCATGGAAAAGTCTTTAAATTGCTTGACACTTAAGTAGCTCAATTTGAGTTGAAATTTGCATTGTTTGACCGATGTCATTTATATAAACAATTAGTTTTACAATTTAGTTTTATGAACTAAGTTCATAGAAAGTTTGACGTTTTTTGTTTCTCCTGTTTGATCAGCTGGACACTAAGTTTGATTAGCAGTAAATGTAATCGGGAGTTTTGTTCAGTTTAAAATGTATTAGCTTTTCTATAAACTACCTCAGAATTCCCAATGGTGAATCGATATTCGCATTTTTCGTAAAGGCATTAAAGAAAAAAAACAAAATTTAGTCACTCGGATTCCGTCTTTTCAAACGCGTAAATCTCATTCAATAGCGATCAACATATGTCCATGTTGTTCTTATCCGGAAGCGAATGATTCCCCTGCTTAATATATGTCTATGAGAAAGATCATGCTAATTCGGCCTCTGTTAGTTCTTCACTTTTAAAATCGATTATTTCGAAATAGTCTTCCAAGAAAAGATTACACTGACTGTTTATTGCTTTTTTAATTTTTATTATTATATCTTTTTTGTATTTTGCTTTGTCTTAATTTAAACACATATTCATATTTATTTTAAAGAAAAATATTTGTCTCTCAGCAGTCAGTCGTTAAGAGGCGAACGAGACTACACAGCGTACAATATGAAATATAACTTGGAGTCGACTAAAAATGGATGGATTATGATTTACTTCGTTCAATGTGGAATCTCTTCTGGTGTTATATGCTCAATATTACGTATACGACTCTATATTTTTTAACTGTTTTCAGGTAATATTTGTGGATTATTTGCCTTTCTGTAGCCAGTCGCTAAGACATGGTTAAGTTTTTACGGACTAGTACTTATTATAAAATACGACATGACGTGGGTAAACTTAAAATGAATTATTTATTATTCTCCTTATTCAATGCAGAATCGCTTTTGGTATTGTTTGTTCAATATTATGCATCCACTTCTATCATCATCTCAGGTAATATTCGAAGGCGTCTTTGGTGGAGAATTAGGAGACATTGCCATTGACGATATTGCCATCCACGAAGGAGAATGTCCGACAAGAGGTAAGAGAGAAACATTTATCTTCAAATAAAAAAGAAAAAGATTCTCTGGTATATTTCGAAGTAATTAGATACTCATTAAAATAATCATTATTTAAAAATAAACAATAATACCGCTTCAGCTCTGGAAATCAAATAAGTTCCGTATAGTTGAGTGACAACTCTAATAACTTGCGCTCTCATCTATATTTTCTGAGTTGAGTGACGCTCTAATAAATTCCGGTCTCATTTATATTTTCTGAGTAGAGTGACCCTGTAATAAATTCCACTCTCATCTATATTTTCTGAGTTGAGTGACGCTCTAATAACTTCCGCTCTAATCTGTATTTTTTGAGTTGAGTGACGCTCTAATAAATTCCGCTCTCATCTATATTTTCTGAGTAGAGTGACCCTGTAATAAATTCCACTCTCATCTATATTTTCTGAGTTGGGTGACACTCTAATAAATTCCATTCTCGTCTATATTTCTGAATTGAGTTGAATCATACTGAGATTGTTTAATGTAAAATATTAATTTTAAAACCTTTTGTTCTGCAGAAAATGAGGCGGCTCCTCCCAACGGCATTGCAGTAAAATGCACATTTGAACAATCCTTGTGCGGATACAGTAACACACATTTATTTTTTAAATGGAAGAGGAAATCAGGAAGTACATCCACGAGCGACACTGGACCAGACAATGACCACACTTTTCGAACAAAGAAAGGTAAGTCTTTTTCTCTCCCGATTTTATTAACCTGAAAAAATAGATGAACAAAATACTATTTTTTAATACTACTTTTCACCCAATGGATGACCCAAGAGACTCTCAATGTAGAGGATAAGGAAATGAAGTTGGAAGAGAATTAATGTTCATGTGAATATTTGTAGATGACTCAACTTTAGGTCAGTTGAGTAGAACAAAATAGAACACATTGTCACTGGAGATCCATTCATCAAACACCACTTCGAAACAAGAGTATTTGCGCATAAGGGACTAACGGACCCGACTGGAATTCGAACTTTGCTCTCCGATTTTTCATTCTGAGCTGTTATCCATAACACCACACAAACGTCATGGGATATACACATTACGTTCCACACAGGCAATGAAAAAAAAAATGAATACGGTCATTACTTCCTAACGCCAGTATTGAGGCGAGGCTTCTACACAATAAAAAGACCTAAACACCAATGCCAGTATTCACGTGATACTTCTATTCAAAGAATAAAAACAAAACGCTTTAAAAATCCGTAGAGACATAAACACCAACGCCAGTGTTTACGTGATGCTTCTATACAATCAATAAAAATAAGACAGCATAAATTAAAGTCTGAAATTTAACGCAAATCATTCCACTCCCCAAATTTCTGATGAAGCTAAGTAAATAGCGAAACATGTCAAATTTATAAGGATTTTCTATTTAGTCCTTATTTAATCACACGAACTTGTAGATTTATTCTTTTGATTATAATTATATTAGGAATAATTTACCAGTGGCTATGGGGCCATGGCAATATTGCCAGTTTTCTTATAAGGAAACACTTGGCAATCACTGACTAAGCGTTTTAGACTTACTGTCGACTAAAATTTATAAATTCTTTCTCTTAAAACACTTTTTTTAGGAAAATAGATTACTCAAATGCAATTGCTGTTAATGCTCTTTCCAGTATCGATGGGAGTTTCCTTCCTTCCCTTTTGTTTGGGGTAGAGTGGAATGTCAGCATGTTGATTATATGACTTAACTATGTATTTATTTGTACACCCTCTCGAACGGTCTCATCTGCCGAGGTCAGTCCTCACTTGTTTTGCCTGCCGCTCCCAAATAATATTTAAGTGACATATGCATATCTTTCTTTTTTTTTTATCGAGTCACCCCAAGCAAATCGATAATATCCCAGTGAGTGAAAGAAAATGGGGAGGGTTGAGGTATGGACAAAAAAAGAACAGGGTTCAAGAAGACAGAAGATGGCGATTGACGTTGCATTTAAAATTTTTAAGATTGAAGTTGTCCGGGAAGCAAGATATCGGGAGAGAGTTCCACATATGGGAAGTGCGAGAAAACTTTTAGCGTAGAAGTGTCGATTGTATCCAGCTAGCTCACGAGTAAAATTCATGTAGTCAGTGCACCAGAGAAAAAAAGATCGTCAGAAAAGTTGCCATGAAAATATTTGGAGAAAAGACAGAGGGAAGCCACGTCACGGTGGTGATAAAGTGACTGAAGTCAAGATGCCTGGTCAGGATCGCTTACATTACAGACCCTTCTTTGGATTTTGTCAAGAATCTTGATGATTTGCCTTTTCAAATTGACAAAGCAAGTCAAAACTATTATATAAACCCTTTATGGCATAATATGATATAATCAAAGAGTAATATTAGTATCACATGCATGTATTAAGTTCATTAGATTCACTTACATGCTAATACCCTTGTGAAATATATAAATACATCTCTTCTCCCCCAGCTATGGGTAAATAGTAGGACAGATTGGGTTCTATAGCCTTAGGTGGCAAAAGGTCTAGGAGAAGGACAACTCTGAATTCAAAACCTGAGGTCCTAGTGTACGGACCGAGGGTGGTCCACACTATATTCCGTGGTCTTTGGCTGTTGGTCAAGAGCTTAAAGAAGAGATGGGCGCCGCCAAGATATCACTGAAAGGAACATGGGGAGCAAGAATCAAAGTCTATTTCTTCTACTCTCAGCCCCCACCCCCGACGATTGAAACAGTCGATGGATTGATGATGATGATGATGATAGAATTAATGAGAAGGATGAGCATGTTGATAATTTATTAATATTCTGATGTCCGTATATTATATATTCGTGCGGTACATTATTTACATTATTCGGACTATTGTCTTCATCTTTGTCGCCATATTTATTACAACGTTTCGGCCTTTGTACGCTCCGGCCTTCTTCAGGTGGTTGGAATGTCAAACTGAACCATTTATTACGCTCACTGGGGTAGACTGTTCTAGTTCCACGTGCCATGTTTAATGGACGTCAGTTATCAGTTATCTCCTGTTAATTTCCCTCTTAAAGTTCTCCACTGCCTTAACCGGGTATTGAACTCACACTCTTTGTGTCCTGTCACTGGATCTAACCAACGCCTTTATCCACTGTGCCGTTGTAATAAATATGGCGACAAAATGAGGACAATAGTCAAAATAATGTAAATAATGTACATGATACCTCATCTCAGAAATATAGACAGATTCGTGCGGTATTGTTATATTCGTGTATTGCGTAATATGAAAATAATGTCAGCATTATGCAGTTTTCCACTATTCTGAAAAACTTTTTTTTTAGGCTTTTCTATACTACCTCTGGCCCATTTAAAAGAAAAATATTCTGAAAGACCCTCTTTGTAACCCCTGCTTCACTGTGCCAGAAAGGGCACTGGTGCCCACTTTGAGAATACCCTGCTTAAATTAAGCGAACCGCTGCACTTGTCTAGGATCCAAGTGTCACCTCCTTGCCTACTGTTTTGGATAAGAGCAGGGGCTGTGAATACTAAACCCTAAATCCTATCCCCGACAAAACCGAGGGCCCCAAGCCTGAATGGGAAACCCGAGAAGTGCTTTGTGACCCTCGCTATCTTATCAACATTTGCCTTTTTTCTACATATATGTATGTAGGTTACAAGTTAAACTTAGTACTACTGACTATTAAAAGATGATGAATTTTCGCAGATTTTAACGTCATTCTGGGGTCTTTTTATTTCTGAATAATGTTCATTCCGATATGCTGACAAACTATATAAACACTTTTCTCAGATATTGGGCACTCTTCCACTTTAAGTATAGCAAACTTTATACACACGCACACATATACGTAATTACTTCAAATGTTATGATAGTAGGAACTTCGTATTTGAAATAGACGCCCAATTTTTATTCCTTAGACAATGTCAATTATGCTTATCCACCTACGTATTCGAGAAATCCTAGTAAAGAAAATGCCCTCCGGTAGGGACTGAACCTGCGTACCCATTTGTAGAGGATCCGGTGTCCTTTACCGCTCGGCCACGATGAACGTTAGTAAGTAAGGCTCTATTTTCCCTTTTTAAGGAATTTTCTTTTCATATAAAGAGCCCATATTTTACCAGTTTCAAATACGAAGCCTCTACTATAATGACGTTTGAAGTAAAGATAAAGTGTCGGATTAAAATAAATACATAAACACACACACATACATACATACATACATACATACATACATATATATATATAATCAAAACTGTTGGTGGAACCAACAGACAAATACCTTTATACAAGAGAAAATCACGAACAAGGACACCAATAAGACCTAAAGGCAAACAACTACCTACAAAGTAAAGATTAGAGCGGCTAGATTACCTAGAGGCTGAAAAATTACTTGATAAGAGTAATTACTACGAAAGGATGGCCCTGGTCGTAACTCGAGTTACGCGATCTTCAAACAACTTGAATCCACACACACATATTTATTTTTTAATTTACAGAAAATACATATACACATTCACAGACAATTTAACCCTCTGAAGATGGACTCAGATGATATTCCAAGTACTTGGGAAAATAAAAATTATTTGAAAGAAAATTTTGGTATTTTCTTAATCTTTTAAGGCTACCAAGAAATTATTTAGTGAAATTGAAAGGATCACAAAACGACAGACAAGGTGCTTTTAGTTTTTTATACAATTCCTCATGCGATCTAAAAAAAATGTTTCTTTTCGGATGATAAATTATATAGAAACTCTCAAAATGTTCTTTTTATACAAGCGCTTTCGGCTATACATTTAGCCATCTTCAAGTATTATATTTTAACTGTTAAAATAAGAAATAGTTTGTTGTATGTATATTTTATAAAATGTTTTTATTTTTCAAAACACAGTCAAGATATTATGTCCATGTTCAAAGTTAATATTATTAAGTGTTGGTTTGTTTGTTTTTATTAATAAGTCTTCCATTATTTTTAGCCTTTTTCTGCATGTAGATGATGCTATTATATTAGAGTTGTCAACAAGTATGTTACGAATAGTGTCCGGTAGGTCTCCATGAATTTAAATGCCCATTAAGGAATTGTATTCCTGATCAATCAAAATTCATAAATAATTATATACGCCACACTACAACATGTTTGACACGCAGACTCACTCTACACCTTTCTGACAATAGCTCAATTAGATCTCATTTAAATATTCATATATATATATATATATATATATATATATATATATATATATATATATATACATACACAGGAGTTGGACAAAATAATTGAAACGCTTGTTAAATTCAAAGAAAATTTTATTTAATATGGAGTTAGTCCTTCTTTAGCCTCACATACAGCTTTAATACGTTTAGGAATGGATTCATACAGCTTCCTAACTTCATGCAGAGGAATTTTCAGCCATTCTTCCAACAACACCTGCTCCAGCTCTTTAAGACACGATGCACCACAAGTGTTCAATAATATTGATATCTGGAGATTGGGGAGGCAACTCCATGTGTTCTAGCTCACTTTCATGCTCTTCATACCAATTCTTAACCAATCAAGCGGTAGTATTGGAGCATTATCGTCTTGGAAGATGCAGTCACCATCGGGGAATAAAGTCTGGGCCATTGGATGAACATGATCTCCAAAAATGTCCAGCTATTGATTCTATCATGCAGGGCAACTATTGGACCAAGTCATTTCCATGATATGGCAGCCCAAACTATCACTGTTGGAAGAAGGCAGTTAGGGTTTTAAGCTTCTTTGGGCTGCCTCCACACATAAACTCGCCCTGAAGTTGGGAAAAGAGAAAAACTGGACTGAGAATATGACTTGCTTCCATTGGTCTACAGACCAGGCATTGTGATCTCTGCACCACTTCTTCTGCGAGTGGAGAGAAGTGGTTTCCTTACGGTGGATCTTCCATGATATGCAGCCTTATGGAGATCACGACGAACAGTTTTAGTAGAAACTGGAGTATTCAGATGAGTATTCAACTCAGCAGTCATTCGATGATTTTTTGACACATTGTGTTTCAATGCACGTCAGTCCTGTCAGTAAGTTTGCAACTTTGGCCTGAATTGAATTGTTACGGTTTCTAGAGGTTTTCCCGTTTCTCGAATTGCGTCATAGTTCTTGATATGGTAGCTCTTGAAAAAACAAACAGTTCAGCCACCTTAGTGATCGAGGCTCCTGCTATACAAGCTCCAACAATTGGCCCTTTTTCGAACTTGGAGAGGTCACGCATTTAGCTTAAATTTTACTAAATTCAAAAAATAAATAAGACAAAGACAGTAAATTAGATAAATAAACGTATTTACAATAGATATAACCTGCAATTACGAAGTTTTAGTTAAAGTTCTTAATATAATAGGACTTTGAAATATAGGAGTGGAATTTGCACCTGTTCCAATTATTTTGTCCAACCCCTGTATATATATATATATATATATATAAAGTAAAATTCGTTACCAAGTTATTTTCAGATGTAACATAAATAATGACATGACCTGTTCACGTATGATGCCATATTGGCAAACCATTTCGTTCACCAATCCAAAGCAAAGAAGTTTCTAACGAGTTATCTCGTCAACCGATTCACTTCTTATTCTACTATTCCCGCCATCTCAGCCACACTTAAATTTCTCAGCTTAAATATTCTAACTCACACTTGTTTACAATTTAACTTTCTTGTTAAAAGAAATTACTTGCTTAATAGAAGTAGATAGTTTCGAGTATTTCCTGGTTCCCACTCCTCCCCAGTCATTTGAACCGGAGTAGTGGTTTATCCATTGTTTTCTGTTTAGGATTGATTATCTTTACATTCTGTTTGACTCTTAGTAGCCCCTTTCGCCTTAGTGGAATTATCGCGTGCATCGGGTGAATTGATTTTTAAAAAAGTACTGTTCAAAGTAATGTCGTCGTTTTTATAGGGCTTTTTTTTTTCATAGTGTTTCGACCGATTTGTTCTTTGGTCTTCCATGGATGTATTCTACATCCTACTGTCCTTTTTGAAGTCCTTCTTTTTTTTCATCGTCATTTTTTGGAAATAATTCGATGGGTTCGCATGTTTTGATCTGCGAGTTACGATTAAAAACAAAAGCAAGAAAAACAAAGTAATATATTAATATCAGATATAACATCCAAGCGAAGAGACCAAGATAAACTTTTATTGGTTGATCTTGTGCTTAACTAATCAAATGTTCCTAATTATATACGTTGAAAGAAGGTCAAATACCAAATCGAAAGAACTAAAACAAAATTAGGTTGATAGGTTGATTCGTTTTCTACGCCTTATCAACCCATTGCAGGTTATTTAAAGTCAGGGAATATTTTTCGAGTGTGAGAAAAAATATTTGTTTTATAGATAATAATAGTTTAGTGATGCAAGTCTTACTAATTAACCCATAGCTGGGGGACAAGAAGTGGATTCATATTTTTCCCCAAGGATATTTACACGTGATTGAATATAATACACAGACGTCCTTTTAGCGTAGTTGAGGGCGTGCTTCATGGGGCGCATTCCTTAGGCCTGTTCTCCCTAAAGGAATTCTTTAGGTATTCAACCATCGTCCATCCGCGTGTTGTGTCCGAGTCAGCATAAGTATCTTTGCCTTTACAGGTTGTATATGCTAGAAATCCCAGCACTTCCGAGGACAGCGTTGTTGGATTGAATGATTTATTGGTTTTCTACGACTTATTAACGTTTTGTAGGTTATTTAAAGCCAGAAAATATTTTCAAATTGTAAGAATTTGGGGGTGGGGTAGATAATGTTTCCGTGATCCTAGTCTTACTAATTAATGCATAGCTGGGGGAACTGAAAGAAAGGATGGATTCATACCGGTTATAGTCACTAACACGAAAATACCCTTTCTTCAGATGATATACGGTGGTAGTTCGAAGCGAATCCTTTATTTAGTCCATGAGGATAGATTGTTCTAATTCCACGCGCCATGCCTTTGGATATCTTAGTTAAAGTTAATTCCCCTTGGAAACTTAAATCTCTAAGCTTTTTATTCCCTCTGCTTTGGCCAGGGTATTCTCGTGTGAATGAATATAACAGATCCATCTGGAATTGGAAGTCTGCTCTCCCAAACAGATAATGAAATAATGAAAAAATTCATCTCTGAACGTCTATTTAATTCTCATTCCCATTTTTTTTATATAATTGCAGGACATTATATGTACATCAAAGCAAGTAAGGCATTTTGGCGCATGATGGTAGCAACTCTAAAATCACCACGATACAGAGTTAAAAGAGAGGCCTGCGTTCAGTTTTGGTACAATATGTATGGTGCACATGTATACAGGCTCGAAGTGTTTATCGGAAAACGTTTACGATGGTCAAAACAAGGCTCGCAGGGTTACGGATGGAAATCTGCTTTCATTTACACAAAAGGAAGTTTCAATCTTCAAGTATGTATATTGTCTTTTCTTTTCTTTTTAAAATAATTTCGCCCCAAGCAAAGACACAAGAGGTTACTGAATGTGAAAGAATAAGCAAAAGAAGAACACTATTAAGGTGCAAGAACAACAAAAGAAGAGGAATCAAGAAGACAGTAGATAACGATTAAAAATGCATTTAAATTTTTGAAGATCAAAGATGGCTTGAAAGCAAGAAGGCGGAAGAGAGTTCCACAGGCGAGAAAACAAACTGTTATTAAAACAACTTACAGTTACATCTAGCCAATTCAACTGTAAAACTACGAGAACTTGTTGCCAATCTAGTACGGTGCCATGACTTTTGGATATCTGTTTCCCCACGAACACGTGATCCATTGGGTAAAAGCCTTGGTTATGTGAGCCAAATGTCACATGACCGAAAGAGTCATGAGTTCAATACCTGGCCACAGCAGAAGGAATAAAAAAAACTTAGAGAGTTAAGTTACTAAAGAGAATTAACTAAAAATGAGATATCCAAAGGAATGGCACGTGGAATTAGAACAATCTACCCCCATGGACTAAATAAAGGGTTCACTTCGAAATTCGAGCGTATATCACCTGAAGAAAGCCGGCGCATACAACGGCCGAAAACGTAGGAATATGACAAAGATGAGGACAACAGTCCGAACAATTTAAATAGTGTAAGTAAATAATGATGATGCCATTTTGATATGTCCCGGAAAGGGATATATTTGTCCGAAGTAGCTAAGTGGGTTTGGCTACTGTAACCGGGTAGGACAATCTAGCAGGCAGCCGTAATTGACTGGTACTCGTCGTAGTCGTAGGCAATAGGCGTAGGCGATGTACCTCCACACCAGTCTGTATTTATGGCTGACACCAGCCAATCATATTACTGTGAGGGAGAACCCAGGTGTATGCATATTCATTACATCACATTTCTACTGCGTGCGGTTACAATGGTCCATCAAGAAGGTGCATCTGAAACCTAACCAGGTGCTTATTCAAGTCGCAATATTGAATACATGGCCTGAAGAACAAAATTTCATTTTCCACTCGTTCGTTCTTCGAAGCTTCCGGACTGACGCTACAGAGTCACAAAACAAAGAACTTAACCAAGTAACAGAAACCACAAAACTTAAGGGTTTTCAAAAACAGCCAAAACTAAAATAGAAAGCACGTGAAACTCGAATAGAAAATGGCATAATAAAAAAGTTGACGTTTCGTGGTTGTCGACACCCGCTCGAATCCGTCCATTGGGATCGTCATCCGCTCTCCCTTTCCTCTTTCATGGTGGCGGAGATGGCTTTGAATCAGTTTGATGAGACCATTTGCATGAATTTGATTTTGGTGGGCAACTCTGCGCGTCGGGGAAGCTCAGGCACTTGACCAGAATCGCCTCCATTGGGGCTCAAAGGGGATTGAGACAGACGAGATCTAGCAAACCTGATTTCATCTGTCTGTCGGCTGATTGTTCTGTCAAGGTCCGCCCTGGTTACGCTAGCCCGACTGACGCTGCCTTCTTCTGCCTGTTTGGCCGTTGAGATTTTATAGATATTTGCATATTCCGCCGATGGGTATTCAGGGGTTGGTCATGTTCAGTCTGGTCCTTCCTCTTTACCATTACGGCCATCGGTGGCCCTACAGGAGTTGGAACTCCAGTCGGCTTCGCTCTTGGGATCACTGGGACAAGTAAACACTCTACCATATGGGACGATCATATAGATTTTAAATTGGATGTTTGAGTGATCAGTTCGATATCAAATTTACCATTTTGACTTACTTTAATGACAATATAGAAATGAATCAATAAATAAGAAAATAATAAAACTAATAAACGTTAAAGGATTTTTTATTTGTTAAACAAAAAAAAAACTACGAAAAAGCATAATTCAAACAAATGTTTGTGGTAACATTTAATTTATAAGACCAAGGGCACACAACAAAAACAGACGACACGAACCGAGTTTTAAAAATGCTGAAGATAAATTTAACACACAAAAAAAAAATGTAAGATTTACGCAAATTAAATGCTTTGTGTTCCAAATGAAAGCCAATAACTTGTATGTGCAAATAATCACTGCAAATAAAGGATGCCTCTTTTAAAATAAAAAATCACTAAGCTGCATAATGTCCACAGGAAAGGTAAACGACATAAAAATAAATGAAAAAATGTGGAGGTGAGTACTTACCTGAATAATTTTCAAAGTATAGGTACAATGTTCGAAGCAAAGTTTGTGGTAACAGTGAAGAACAGAACAATTACACCAGCCGAAAAATGTTCCTTGATGTAGGAGCGACTTTGACGTTCCTTTGAAATTCTCGTCTGTTGTCGTTAAATTTCTTGTCGTTTGTTCCTGCAGCTGTTGTTCGTCAACTCTTCCAATTCAGTTTTTTTTTTTTTTTGTTTTGTTTTTTCTTGCTTTTATTCACCATGACAAGCTACAGATTTGCTTCTCGGAATTTATAGGGAAACCTTTTGATTAGTTCTGAGTGAAAACTAAACGCAGTTATTTTCTCACAAATCGGAATGGTCCAAAAATATTTTGGAAATTCAAAAGTTTAAGCAAGAGCCTGACACTGCGTCTGTTTTCTCCCAGAAAAGTAGGCGATATATGTTCAAACAGCTTAAATTTCTTATAAGATATAAAATTATCATTAAATATATGAGAACATTAATTATTGCTTTTTCCAAAATAAATAAATATTTGAAAAATAAATAATAAAGGAAGAAATTCACTACCGAACAATATATATATATATATATATAATGTTACGACTCGAAATGCTTTTCCTACAGATTTGAAAATACGTCTTCAATCATAAAAATGTTAAGCTACTACAATCAATGAATAAGAAAAAGATAACAATGCGTAAAGCAAAACGTTAAGAAGGAAACCTTCATCAATACTGAAAATAATGATATATGTTAATGGATTCGAGAAACCCATTTTCCCTGAAAATTCTTTCAATATAAATATTTTAGAAATTTTAACCGAAAGTAGCACTATCTGTTCGATCAATGAATGCCGAATGTTTCCTTATAAAGGAAAAAAACTATTATATTATTATTATTATTATAGTAGAGGAAACGTTCTGTATTTCACTGACTGCTCTTCAGGCTTCGTAATTTCGTATGATTCACTGGTTGATTTTGTTGAGCGGCAAATCAATCTCTATGGGTTATTTAATCCCGTAATCTAAATATTTTGTGAAATTTCTTTGAGATAATAATAGTTTTAGTGATACAAGTACTAATTAACACATAGCTGGGGGGGGTGGATTCATACCTTTTACTAAGGGTATTTGTGCGTAAGTGAAATATAACAAATTCAACTGGAATTGGAACTCTGCTCTCCAATCAAAAGTTCCAAGCCATTATCCATCAAACCACCCGCACATCCAAGCTTACAGCACCTAATATTTCCAAACGGTCACCCATATAGTTACTGACCAGGCCCAAAGTTGTTGAACTTCGGGGTTCTTACAGGAAACGGTGTTTCAACGTGATGTGTCCGTAAGCCGATCCCAGATCCATTTAATAAAAAACAATAATGACGTGAAGTATCCATGAAAATTTCACTGCTATTTAATTTGCATTTTCTGACTAATCACAATTCTTGCGGATTCTATAACAATAAAATGCCCATGGACATTCCCTTATTACGTCGTTTAAGCCTAACAATTTAAATATATATATTGTAATAAAAATCGTAAGTATGAATGCAAATCATTTCAAGAAGTAAGAGGTTATAAATTAAAAGATTCATAAATGATATGGTTTTCGATTTCACTGAAGCAGACGTTAAATAAATATACATTATCGCCTCTGTTTTCCATTAGATTTTCTCACTGAAAGCAAACAGCGGTTTTTAAATGTCTTTCCTTGCGATCAACATGGAGTCGTCCATTATTTATCAGGTATTGGCAGGGCATTACGTACGCCTTAATTAAAAATAAACAAACAGAATTATAAATGCAACAAATAAATTTAACTGCCAGTTTCTTATTCCATTTCCACAAATGCTGTATAATTTTCCAAACAATATTTTTCTTTTTAAGTTAACATTTGAAGCAACTGTCGGAGACGGTAACAAAGGCGACATAGCCATTGATGATATTTCAGTCCTAGAAGGCAAATGCCCTCCACCAGGTGAGTCACTCATTTTTTAATGAAAATCCTCAGAGAAGTAAGACATTGTCCGAAAGTTTTGTATGTCCAGGCGCTTTCAGCTATTTTACCCATTATTAAGGATGACTTTATTTTTACTTTTAATTAAATGTATGAATTTTTTATGTATGTATCTAGAGTTACAGGAATGTTTTATTTTACAAACGCGGTTAGCACATAATGGCCGTGATCATAGATGCTGTTATTGGGCGTTGGCTTTTTTTTCTATTGATTTTTCCCTTTTCCTTTATTATTAGCTTTTTTTTTTACATTCGGACAATTTCTACAAAATTCATGTCCAGAAGAGAAAAAAAAATCTATATAGTATATGTATATATATATGTGTGTGTGTTTGTTTTTTCCCTACTCTAGTCTTGGTAATTTATATTTGTTTTTCTTAAATCAGTAGCTGATAACAATTTTTCTTGTCAACTATTTGGTTTTATTTTGCTAACGATTATATTTATTCTGAAGAAGTGTCGGCCGAAAGGTACCTACAATTTGAATCGCTGTGATACTTTTTTATCCTGTTTTATTAATAAAATATGATACCTTTTCTAAAGATTATATATATATATATATATATATATATATATATATATATATGTATGCAGGTATGCAGTGAAATAGGAAAGAACACGTTAGTTAGATAATCCGGTGTTCCTTAATATTTAGCATTATTTTCAATATTTACGTTATATATATATATATATATATATATATATATATATATATATATATAACGTAAATCATTCATACGAAAAGCAGATAATGAAGTTAATGATATGGCAAAGAATCACTTTCGCAAACAATATTTAATAATAAAATACAATTAACCTCGAATCCGTTAATGAAGGGTATGATCCTTGTTTATAAATTCCAGTTTTATCAGGTCTTATTTTTGCTACTAGCTTAGCTTTCAATCGTTTCATAGGATCATCATCATGTAGGGAATTAGGTAAGTTTTTTAAATCCAATTAATAACAGGACATCGAAAGATAGTGTAATCCGAAAGAAGTGTTTTTTAGAAATGTGATATTGTTAACTGTAAGAATACTTTGGGAGCGTGCAGTCACGACGCTGAGGTTGAATTTTTTAAAATTTTAAAATTGTGCGTTCTTGTACTGTAGAAGTAGGCTTTTTTTAATAAAGGTGGCATGAACTAAATTGTTCAATAAATAGAGTAATGTCACATTTATTATCAGGAATTCGTACGTAGGATCGGTTATTTTAATATCAATTATGTGGTGCGTGTTCAATTTATATAACGTAAATCATTCATACGAAAAGCAGATAATGAAGTTAATGATATGGCAAGATTTAATAATAAAATACAATTAACCTCGAATCCGTTAATGAATGGTATGATCCTTGTTTATAAATTCCGGTTTTATCAGGTCTTATTTTTGCTACTAGCTTAGCTTTCAATCGTTTCATACGATCATCATCAGGTAGGGAATTAGGTAAGTTTTTTAAATCCAAGTAATAATAGGACATCGAAAACAATATTTAAAAATAAAATTACAATTTTTTTTTTTTTAGTAAAGGTGGCATGAACTAAATTGTTCAATAAATGTCACAGTTATTATCAGGAATTCGCACGTAGGATCGGTTATTTTAATTACTCTATTTATTGAACAATTTAGTTCATGCCACCTTTACTAAAAAACAAAGCCTACTTCTACAGTACAAGAACACACAATTTTAAAATTTTAAAAAATTCAACTTCAGCGTCGTGACTGCACGCTCCAAAAGTATTCTTACAGTTAACAATATCACATTTCTAAAAAACACTTCTTTCGGATTACACTATCTTTCGATGTCCTATTATACAAACGAAATATCAAAGAAGAATTATTCTCTGGCATAGTCGATGGAATTAGAACAAATTCTGTGGATTGAATAAAGCATCAGCTTCAGTATCTGTCTATATTTCTAAGATGAGGTATTATGTACACTATTTACATTATTCGGACTATTTTTCTCATCTTTGTTGCCATATTTATTACAACGTTTCGGCCGTTATACGCTCCGGCCTTCTTCAGGTTGTTGGAATGTCGAACTGAACCCTTTATTTCACTCACTGTGGTAGACTGTTCTAGTTCCACGTTCCATATTTAATGGATGTCAGTTATCATTTATCTCATGTCAATTTCTTTCTCCAAGTTCTCCACTGCCTTAACCGGATATTGAACTCACACTCTTTGTGTCCTGTCACTGGATCTAACCAACGCCTTTATCCACTGTGCCATGTGTCCTTGAGGAATCAGTTTCGAAATTCACAGATAACTAAATATTAAAGAAAGCCAGGAAATAGAATGGCCAAATTGTTTCGAGGAAATTATGGAGAGCCATGATCGCCTACGCCCTGAAGTTACACGGCAGATGGAAGATAAATCCGAACAGATTAATGCTATCCGAAATCACTATAAAGAAAATGCAATATAAACTTTTACCCCAAAATATATACTTTTTTTTTTTTACATTCCCGACAGGGTAGAAACAATATAAAAAAAATTAAGGCAGTTAAAAGTAAAGGAGAAAAAATGAAATAAATGGCTCCGCGTTTATGACGTTAAGAAAGAAATATTTAACAATAATAAATGTTCAATGGCCTCTCTGTGTCTTTTCTATAAATGCGTTCATGATAATTGTTCGGATGGTCCCTTCAAAAAGGTACCTAGACTGTATGAATTTAAGCGAAATACTAGACTGGTAGCGAGATCTCATCAATTTACAGTTGAGCTAGCTGGAAGTAACCGTAAAATTCTATTTCTTTTCTCGCACTTCTCGTTTCTGGAACTCGCTTCATGCTTTCCAGCTAAGTTTAATCTGCAAAAATTTAAATGAAATGTCAATCGCTATCTACTGTTCTCCTGATTGCTCTTTTCTCTTTACACTCATTACTAATGTTTCTGTTCCTAATTCCTCCACATCCTGTAACCCCTTGCGTGGTAATGACTGTACTCCCTTGGTTGGGGTGATACCGATTATTATTATTTTTTCTTTGATATCTGGCGTTTACACATTTCTTTCCGGGTCCCGCCCAGGGACCTAAGGTTAGAAATGGCATCATGACACTTTCCACTGCAAAAAAAAAAAAAAATAATTACATAGATAAAGCCCTTCGTAAAGTGTGGGCTGTACTTGTCAGAACAATATTTTATATCTCTTTGAGGCATGGACTTCCAGGGATCCCTTCAATCAGCCTACTGGAATCTTTTCCAACCAGTCCAAGGGCCCCAACTACAACAGGGATTGTTGATGTTCCCATGTGCCACATTTTTTTATTATTATTATTATCATTATTATTATTATTATTATTATTATTATTATTGATGATAATAATAATAATAATAATAATAATAATAACTGAATTTTGCAATAAAAAATAAATATAATATCAAAAAGAAAGATTGTTAAAAAACACATGCGGACTTTGTTGAATGTTGACGTTTTATCCACAAATGGATCCCTCGAAGATGTAGGACAAAAAGTTGCACTTTCACTATATTTATGCTAATGAATTTTGGAAAGGAGTAAGCGTTGGAACTGCGACAAAAAACATATTCAGAAGATTTATTTAGTTCGTGCTCCAGTTCTTCAGATGGTGAAAAAGTGTTTTTTTCCAGATTTCATCAGATGTGATTTTTTACCTAAACGATCAACCACGCTCCGGACAATATTCCGACGTCGATAAAGACACTCTGCTTGCCAAATTACAAATCGGGGATACCAAAAGCAAGCAAGTACAATATCCTGGAAGTGTTATCACAGAGGACGGAAAGTGCGACACTTAAATCCGAAGAGGCACTGCGATAGACAAAGATGCTTTCCAAAAGTTGAGCAGAGTATTAAGAGAGAACAACTTCGTTAGAAACCACGAAAAGAGTACTGAATGATATATGTCCTCTTATATGGCCTTCTCACTCAAAGGTGTAGAGACTTAAAGAAGCAGAAATGTGGTTCTACAGAAGGATGCTGAGGATACCGTAGACCGAATATGGGAGCAACGATGAAGTTTTAGAGAAAATGGAAATAAAAAGGAGCTGATACTTAACAACAGAAAAAGACAGTTGAAATTTCTATGGCACATGATGAGGAAAGATAACTTGGAAAATCCGATACTCACATGATTGAGGGAGAGAGGAAAACAACGCATAAGATACTTGATGTGGTTGAGTAAATGGAATGGCAGAATAGGGTTTAGAAGAAATAGCAAAGAGGACAAAATTTATTAAGGACTACAGGACACAGGAAGCTGTGGAAGGCCATGATCACCTACGTTCTAAATGAATACGGCACATAAGAAGAATCCGCCACAAACATTTGCAATAATCTAATCTAACATCTGATAATCGGTACAAATTCATCATCCAGCAAAACTGTTCATCTGATTAGACTCGAGACACTTGAAACTTCAAGTAAATGACATATATTTCATGAGCCCACCAATATAATAAATGCAAATGTCAGTGTATCACTGTGTCACACTTTTTCAACTTTAGTCCTAGAGTCCGTAGACAAACATATCATACCATTTTGGAATCAGGTCAACTCCCTGAGCAAATTAAAAACATTTCGGGCTGGATCTGGACTAGCAATCCTGAAATTTTAGATTCCCAAGTTTTCATTACTACAATTATTTTCGGCTATAATTTTTACGTGATGTATTTTTTTTTTTTTTTTTTGCAACGACTTTTTTTGTACAATAACAATTTTTATAACTTGAAAATAAATTTGTGAATAATCGAAATTAATTTCGAAATCCAGCGAAAGTCATCCATGGAATAAAAATAATTGTTTGTACGGAATGAAAGGACCTACGTCCATCAAATTGTCTTTAAATTAAGTGGCGGAAGAAGAATTATTGTTGAACTTTTTAAAAGGTAAACTTAAATAATAATGCAATACTTAAATTCAGCGATCAGTTTTGAGTTCTTCTGTAGTTTATTGTTGCCTATCGCATCTACTCCTCCTTACTTATTGTGATGAAGGCCCAATTAAAACCCTTTGCTTGAGCTAGCTTAAATGGCGCCCGATAGGGCGGCTTTTAAGCTAGTATTTAATAAACTGAAAAATTATATCTATAAAATTATAGATATATGTTCGCTATTTACAATTTTCATTCTAGTCTGACACAAGCCATCTTTTTGCACTTGCTATGGACAAACCATACATGTTTAATGCAATATCGTGAATTATATTCAATTGATCTCTCTCTTTTTTTCAGTCGATTGCTCCTTCGAAAACTATCTTTGTGAATGGTCGAATAGTAGAAATGACGATTTTGATTGGTCGCCTGGAACAGGGAAACATTTACACGGCTCACTCGGCCCAAATACTGATCACACGTTCAAATCATCTAATGGCAAGTATTGCACGCTTTCTCACTAACCTATTAATTAAGAGCCAACTAAATAGTAAATATGGATTAGGAAAAATTATCATCTGACTTAGAACTTCCAGGACTTATATATTTGTTAACTAACTAGTGTACTCGTGCTGTAAAAAAGACCGCAATTGGTAGAAGTGATAGGCAGTGAAAC
Source organism: Acanthosepion esculentum (assembly GCA_964036315.1). Taxonomy (NCBI): domain Eukaryota; kingdom Metazoa; phylum Mollusca; class Cephalopoda; order Sepiida; family Sepiidae; genus Acanthosepion; species Acanthosepion esculentum. The sequence continues at coordinate 103,156,561 of OZ038484.1, forward strand.
AAAAGTCTTCAAACAATGTACTGAGATTCAATAAAGCTGAAATAAAGAATTCACAATTAAACTAAAGATCAATATTGAACCGTTTGATTAATCCGTTTTCTTTGTATTTTTTAGACGTTCAATGTTATCTATGATTCATTTATTACTCTTGGTATTGTATAAATAGTTTTTTGCTCAATATTTTTTCATGTTAAACATTTTATATGCCTGATATGACAGTGAAGTAGAAATTTATTTTGGAAGAAAAGATTATCAAGTAAAAGTGTATCACTATGTCACACTTTTTCAACTTTAGTCCTAGAGTCCGTAGACCAACATGTCATACCATTTTGGAATCAGGTCGACTCCCTGAGAAAATTAAAAACATTCCGGGCGGGATCCGGACCCGTAATCCTGAAATTCTGGATTCGCAAGTTTTCATTACTACGATTGTTTTCGGTGATGTTTTTTACGTGTTTTTTGGCGACAATTTTTTTTATTATAAAACTTGAAAATAAATAAATAATCGAAATAAATTTCGAAATCCAGTGAAAATTACCTATGGAGTAAAAATGATACTTTGTACGGAAAGTAAGGACCAACGTACATCAAATTGTCTTTAAATTAAGTGGCAGCAAAAGAATTATTGTTGAACTTTTAAAAAGCAAGCTAAAATACTAATGCAATGTAGTTTATTGTCGCCTATCGCATCTACTCCTCCCTACCCATTGTGACGAAGGCCCAATCAAGAGCCCCCCACAGGAGCTAGCTTAAATGTCACCCGATAGGGAGCCTTTTCAACTAGACCTATTATATGGCAGTGAATTCTGGATAATATCCTCACAGATGAAGAGATTTGAAGCAACAAATATGATTCTACAGAAAGATGCTGAGAATGCCATGGAAGGAGCATGTGAACAACGTGGAAGTTTTAAGGAAAATGGAAACACAAAGGACACTTAGAAACTTAAGGGGACAGTTGAAATTGATGAGATGCATAATGAGGAGAGAGTATGGCGAATTTGACACTCAGCGGAGATACTGAAAGGTAGATGGAAACTGAGTAACGGGCTTGTGTAAATGATATGTTGAATGGGAATAAGTAGGAATAACAGGGAGACAAACCTTGCTTAGAGCAACGAAAGATAAGAAGTTGTGGGGACTATCATCATCAACATCCTCTTCATCTGTGAAGAAATTGTCTTGCATTTACTGGCATATTGGAGGATTGATATTCAGTTTCAGTTCAGTACACTTTTCTTTGCTTTCTAACGATAATTTCCCACTCCTTAATACTCAGCTTAGTTTCTAGAAGGAATTTTTCGCTATTTCTCTACGTCTTTAGATTTCTGTGCCACATTTTCCGTCGTTTCTTGGACCACTACACAGAAAATTTAATTTCTGTACCTGCTTGATCTTGACGTCCCCAACACGAATCAATTATCATGAGAAGCTGCTTTTGTTGACGACTATGCATTCTGTCCTCTTATAGTTAATAGATAGTCCTTCTTGCTTTTAAATACTACCTTAGAGATGTTTATTGGCATAAGGTAACAAACCCGAGGAAGCAAATGAGAATCTAGCTCACAATCGTAGAAATGTTCTAAGATGTGAACTAATCGCTTTCTTCTGCAAAAAGATGAAAGCTAACCCGACGGACATAGAAATTAACGCATGAGAATTTGTGTCTATATTACAAAGTCGAGAAGTTTTAGCGCCAGATAAAAAAAAACAGATAGCACAAGTCATTCCTGCTAGATTATCAAGAATATATATTGTGTAAAATTTCCTGAAAAATGGAATTTTAAACGTTTAACTCGATGAACCGATGGAGAAAGAAAATGAAGTCTTTACAGTTTTTCGCTCTCTTCGTAGGTACGTACATGGTTATTGAATCGAAAGCACCCCGAAGAAAGGGCGATCGAGCCCGTTTGGTCAGCACTACACTCACGCAGAACGTCAAGACACGTTGCCTGACATTCTGGTACAGCATGAGCGGTAAAAATGTTGGCGAACTACGCGTTTTCATTTACACACAATCTGCATCTTCTCTTGAATGGAGGCTCAATGGTCCGCAAAGTGGGCTATGGTCATATGCTTCGGTTCCTATATACCCAAGACATGACAACTTCTGGGTAAGTGGAAATCTCCAGTAAAATCTCTATTATTTATTTATTTTTATTTTTTTTTATTCTTTTTTTTAATCTTTTCACCCCAAATCAAGACAATAAAATCACTAAGACACAAGGGGTTACTGAGTGTGAAATAATTCAAAAACAGAAGCATTACTAAGGAGCAAAAAGAAAGAGTAATCAGGAGGACAGTAGATAGCGATTGACACTGCATTTAAATTTTTCAAGATTAAAGTTGACTGGTACACAAGCGAGAAGTGGGGAAAAAAGAGAAACTCTTAATCTAGTACTGCGCTTAAATTTTTAAAAAAGTCTAGGTATCATTGCAAAGAGCGATATTTATTCCGCATTATGTACAATAATGTGGCATAAGCCAAAAATGGGGAAATGAGGAAAAGGATAGTCTTCTTCTGTCTTAACATTAAACTTAGCTAGCCACGATCACTGATCCAAACATACCACAATATTCCTTACACCAAGACAACGCATTCTTACTTACCATTCTTAAAACATTCACCGTAATACCTCTTGTCTCGTTGAAGTCCTAGCTAGTCCCCATATGAACAATTCTTGTTTGTGGGGGGTAGGGAATATAAAAACAATGCAAGCCATGGCAAAGAGCTCATCCGAACAGTTGCCATGAAAATATTTATAGAAAAAACACGGGGAGGCAACTTTACGGAGGTGGGAAAGTGACTGAAGCAGAGATGTCAGCTCAGGATCAATGATGTATTACTGGTTTGATTTGAAAAGCGAAGACAAAAATAACTCTGAAGATGTATTTGGACACTAAGACTTTTTGTCTTTGATTTTTCCGTCGTTTCTTTCTTTATTCGCATAATTATGGGTATGACGATAAACTACATCCAGCTGCAACGCCTCCGATCGGGAGGTTGGAGGTCTTGAGGAGCATGGAACCTCCTCTTAAGTGTTGTTGTTCCCAGATCAACCCTCACCTGGGCTGGTAGCACCTGTTAGGGTCCCAGCTATGGGCTAATAGTGAACCATCAAACACGATGAAAATATGAAAAATACCAGCAATACATTAAAAAACATACAAATGATATATATATATAAAGTAAAATTAGGAACAATTTTTAAAGCAGAATAACCAACAATATATTTTATAGCAAAATTACCAATATTACATTTTATAGTAGAATTACCAACAATACATTTTATAGCAGAATGACCAACAATACATTTTATAGCAGAATGACCAACAATACATTTTATAGCAAAATGACCAATAATACATTTTATCTGTACTTGAATGTATACGACTGCATTCAAAATAACTTTAATGAAGCCATAAAATTGTGTTCAAAATATTTAGATTTCGGCATTATAGACGTTGATATGCGGCTAAAAAAAATCTACGAACCAACCAAGGCAGTAAAGCCACTAAGACGCCATGGGTTACTGGAGTGAAAAAATTAGAAAACAAAAAACATTATGAAAGAGCAAGAAGCTTAAGGAGATTTGTTTTGAGGAGAAAATGAAAAAGGCCACCATAATTATCTGTCGTCAATGGGGATGCAAACAAGCCAGAACGTGGCTGAGACTATAACGTTATGTGGCCTCAGGGTTGTCCACCGGATATACATGCCAGGACACCAAACCAGGGTACTACAAAATACCCCGATATTAAAGTACAAGTACCAACAATTTTTTAAACAGAATAACCAACAATACATTTTATAGCAAAATGACCAACAATATATTTAATCTATAATTGAATCCATAAAACCGTGTTCAAAATATTAGATTCCAGCAT
>OZ038484.1:103165448-103170448 GCA_964036315.1 Acanthosepion esculentum
CCACTCATAAGGCTCATTTTGCATTTGCAGTTGTTTTATTCCTATATTAACTGCATATTTCCTATACTAAATAAACCAGTTTTTCTTCTCCTATAACTCTGGGGGAAATTAGATGGATTCCTCTCTTTCCAAAGGATAGTAATGCGAAGTAAACTGATCCTAGCGAAGAATTTGAACACGCCGCACTGATATCATTTTCCAAACTGATAACCATTACGCCAGTCGCAGCTCCATTTAATTATGATCACGATCCCGTGTCGCAGCTCCATTTAATTATGATCACGATCCCGTAGGGTCGTAGTGTCACCGTAGTAGCAGCGGTGTTTACTGACGGAGCCCAAACTTCTTCAGGGTTTTTCCTTCTTCTAGTCCGGTTTCCATCTGAGGCGATAAGGCCTAATCTGTCTGTCCTGCTATTTATTCATAGCTGGGAGGGAGAAGAGATGGATTCATGCCTTCCCAAGGAAAGTGAATCTAATGAACTCAACTGGAATTCGAACTCGGCTCTTCGATTCCTCAATCCGAACCGCTACCCATTACCCCAGCGTGTCTCCTGCCAGTTATTAAGCTTTACTTAATATGGCGCATGTAGTGAAGATCACACTCAATAAAACAGTAATGAATATTTATACGCCTAAATTAATGTGACGAAAGTTTACGGTACCCAGTGAGGATTGAGTTCATTTCAGCCAATATGGTCTGCCAGGTGAGCTTATTATTTATTGCTCCACGATAGAGCGCCCTGTGTCATTACTACATAAATGCGCCCTCGCGTCATTACTTATAAAAGCATCTGTCTTTACTCGTAAAACATTTGAAAGCTTTTCTTGCAATATGCTGAAATAAACGCCCTAAATATGGTTGCATTAGCAAACGGGCAGATATAACGAACAGACAAAATAATGTGATAAATTTTCTTACTTAGCATTCCCTGGCACAATGCCACCGGTATGGGTCACCCAGTGAGAATCTAACTCATTTCTAATAGCCAACAAAACAAACACGCTAATCATTATCACGCACTGAAATGCCCTAGAATGTAACAAATATTTTTTTAATTATTTTGTCTTTCAGCCACTCCAAGCAAAGCAGCGATTGGAGGGAAAACTGTGACCCCTAACGTTCCTGTAAAGTCAACAACTCCGTTAATAACGGTGAATCCAGGTCGTAAGTGAAATAAATTCATTATTGTCTTATAGATTTAAAACTTTAATGTTTTTGTTTCTCATTCGCTAAACTGTTTTCTATCGTTGTTTCCTTAACAATCGATTCAATTCGTTCCTAAGTCAGCTTCCAATTAACTTCAAGGGTGTAAATGTTATCTCATCCGGTAAAATATTACACTAAAACTGATGCATAAAAATTTACTTGTAAACAAAATCCATCTGCTACTTCTGCTTATATATAATTAGAAAAGTAATTTATAACGAGAAAGTCTTGCTAATAAATTAAAGCGTAAAATACTGAAATTTCATCACAGCGAAAAAGTATTGCAAACAATTCACAATAAATATACATTGGAGATAATATAAAATGGAAAAGATTTGGAGATAATTTATAGTGAATAAATATTGCAAGTAAATTGCGTTATACGATCTGCCTCTTGTTTTCTTCTTTGTGGATTTGTGTCGAACTCAGCAAATTTTAATAACTATACGGAAAAGGAAGAGGAAATAAGTATTTCAATATGAAACTTAGTATGTCACAAGTACGGGGTTCCTGGTAAGAATGGATGTCCATTGAACAATAAAGAAACTTGTGTATTTCGCTTTCATGAAAACATACATGGAAAGAGTGTCGGAAAAATATGTAACAAAATATCTTTATAAGGAAATATAATCAAATATACTCAAGAAAAGTACAAAATTTACGTCAAAGCATTCACCCGATTTCTTTCGTATGCTTTTCATTCAAGCTTCGATTCTCTTATCAAATTTTGTCTCTCCTCTTTCGTTTACTGATCGTGTCTCTCTTCTTTCCTTTGCTGATCGTGACTCTCCTCTTTCCTTTGCTGATCGTGTCTCTTCTCTTTACTTTGCTGATCGTGTCTCTTCTTTCCTTTGCTGATCGTGTCTCTCCTCTTTCCTTTGCTGATCGTATCTCTCCTCTTTCGTTTGCTGATCGTGACTCTCCTCTTTCCTTTGCTGATCGTGTCTCTCTTCTTTCCTTTGCTGATCGTGACTCTCCTCTTTCCTTTGCTGATCGTGTCTCTTCTCTTTCCTTTGCTGATCGTGTCTCTTCTCTTTCCTTTTCCGATCGCGTCTCTTCTCTTTCCTTTTCCGACCGCGTCTCTCGTCTTTTCTTTTCCGACTGCGTCTCTCGTCTTTTCTTTTCCGACTGCGTCTCTCGTCTTTTCTTTTCCGATCACGTCTCTCGTCTTTTCTTTTCCGATCGGGTCTCGCGTCTTACCTTTCCGATCGCGCCTCTTCTCTACTCCCATCGCGCCTATTCTCTTCAAATTAGTCTATTCAATGTTTCTTCAACCTCTTTTTCGTCAGTTTCCCCCCAGAACAAGTAACAAATCATCAGGAAATCCTTACATCCTTATCTATGCTGATTTCGAAAAGATGTTAAAATCATTTTTGTTTTTCAGTTTCAAAGAAAATACCTTGATTACTTTCAGTAAAAATGAATCATATTTTATACAATATCCATGAATCTTAATTTTATTTTATATAACAGATTTTCAATCATTTGTTTATGACAATGTTCGTTTTGTCTATTTTCTAGAAATTATTTTGAGCTGCGATTTTACCAAAGATTTCTGTGGCTGGAGTCAAGGAAAATACGACAGAGCAAACTGGATACGCAGAAGGCTTTCAACCCCTTCTAAATTAACAGGACCAAAAAGCGACCACACAACAGGAAGTAAGTTCCCTTCAGTGTCAATTAGTTTGACTTACGTCTATATTGCTAAAATCCTGATGCTAATATCCGGACCCTTTTACAATGAGATGTAACGACTATAGTTAGTTCATTCGAGGGAACGTCACCACCGAATTAGCTTTGATCCCGTTAAGGAGTCTTTTTTTTTCTTTTTCTTACAGTAAAGTTCACCCCGTAGAAGGCACGGGGATGCTAGAGATAAAGGGTTATATTATGAGGCAGTCTATGCGGATAGCAGGGAGAAGATAACGGTTAACCCTAGACTCGGGTCAAGATTGTATTGATTGGGGAAATGTCCTCTTGGGAGTCGGTTCCACCGAGCAGATGTTCTCGAAAAGAAGCTGTTCGAGTAAAACTTCTCCCCAATGTAATACGGAGGGAATATGGAAGGTTTTCTACAATGTGAGTAGCATGGTAGGTCATAGCCGTAAAGGCTAAAACTGTCGGAACCAAGGAATGTATAGTTTGCCCGAACACTTTCCATAGAAGTAGCGATAGAGCAGCGAAAGTCTTGTGACATCGCGCCTGTGCGAAGGAAGTTGGATGTGCAAAGTTGTTAGCAAACCCCCTCCGAAAGACTCGGAGACGTTTTTGGACTCTAAAGAGCCTGGAACATGAAGAGTGTGCAGCTCCTGCCGAAAAATATTTTGCTGAATGATAAAGAAGACTTAAATTTTACCAAAATAGACACAAAAGTTTTATTTAACATTCCATTTTTCAAAAAAATAATTGCTTAGGCGATCATGTATCTTTCGATTCATGACTATCTTCTTTGCCATTGATTGGTTGCCAACCAAGGCGAACAGGACCCAGTCTGTCCAGTTGAACCCATCGCTGGGAGCGGGGAAGAGGAGATGGATTTCTACTTCTCCAAGGGTATTTGCGGGTATGCATTGATTGTAATGAACCCGACTTGAAATCGAACTCGGCTCTACGATTTCTCATTCCAAGCCATTATTCATTGCAATCGCACCTGGATTCATTTTCTTTAAGATGTAAGAGAAACACTATTCTAATATGGTCGTTAATAATTTAATGAACAATCTATGGCGGTTATTTAAATTTCTTAGATGAAACATGTTTAAATAATATATATTTTAAATAATATATATTGTCATCTTAAATTCAGTTGCCTTATAATAATTTAGGCCGTCAATCCACAGCGGGTCAGAAGCATTTTCAATGATGATTATCATTTTTTTTACTAGTATTTCTTCGATCTTAACTTCAGTTGACTTTTGTCGCAACCCGTTTCCCCCGATCATTAGCAAGCAACATAGATCAGCGTGGGAACGTCAGCACCAAAATATTTTTGATTCCATTAAGGGGGTCACACAGAAATAAATCTTTCCATCGCAATAATGAAGCCTGAATTGATAGCAAAATAAACGAAAATGTTTTACTTTCTTATTTTTGTTTTAAAATGTGTATAAATAAAACCCACTGTGTTGATAAGAACTAAGTTATTTGAAATTGTCCATATTGTTACATTAAGTAGGGTTTTGCTATTTGTTGGTGTTTACAGTTTGGTGCAAGGGGTTCGTATATTGTAATTGATCGATTTCATATACGTTACCTCTTTGAGGATATTGAACACTCTGAAGACTTAATCGAACTTCATCAATTTCTGTGATTAACTCAACATTTTTGCTGATTACATCTTCGGCCTTCTTTAAGGTGATGTCCTATCCAGGCTTTAGAAATCGTTTAATACGTTTTTCTTCTTTCTCCTTTACACATCATTTCTCGATATATGCTCTTTGGATTGTAATTCAAGTTAATAGATTATCTGTAAGACAGACAATGGCGATATCTTCGGTTTCATATGGAAATAAATGCAAATCGAATGTTTTTTGATGGATTTAACAATAAATTTACCTTAGATCTTGTAAACCGTATAACATGGTTGTTTTCTTTATTTTTATTTCTTTCCCAGAGGGATCTTACATTTATGTGGAAGCTTCGAACGGTGTAGTCGGTCCCGTTCGTCTTTTCAGCAGGACAATAACACCGACCCATGTGAATATGTGCCTAAAATTCTGGTATTTCATGTACGGTCGAGACGTAGCTAATCTGCGAGTATACATCTTCACCGGGACACGTTTCAACCGCAA
>OZ038484.1:103175448-103187948 GCA_964036315.1 Acanthosepion esculentum
GTAAGAAAATAGATGCCACTATAGATGGGGCAGAAAATATATACACACACATTGATAATTATTATATGGTTTGATTTTATTATTATTATTAATGAATATATTATAAAACCCTTCAGGAAGTGAAAGTCTTTGAAGGGATTTTCTTATTGGTTGGGTATCTGCCAACGAAGAAGGGCGGAAATCAAACACAGGATCACGATGTGCAGGGCATGAACAAGACTTCCATATGGGAACACTACAAGTACGGGACGAACGCAACCGAGACACTGGAAACTTGAAACGACGCGCGGTAACACGAACAAAAGTCGTTGGTAACGCACCGGAATCCCGTTATGCGACCAACGCGGTGCATTGCCAAGTTCTCTCCTTTTTCCTAGAAAATGTGCTTGCCTTTATGCAGCCTAAAACTTTGGCGATTGGCTAGCAAAGGAATCATTTGTACAACTAACACTGCACAGCTCAACGTTCCGACTATCTTATAGGGAAGCTGGTAAACACTTTGTCTTTGTTCATAACCAGACATCACGGCGTCCGCACCGGCTCTTGTTCTGGCAGGGTAAACATGTGCTGTCGTTCTGCAGTGACAACACCCTAAACGTCACTTTGACTGACGGGGACGTGTACAGTTATTTTTTTTTTTAATACGTGAATGTATGTAAATGAACCTCACTGGGCTAAAGCTGTTAATTATCTTATGAAATTATCTGATTTTTTTTAACAAAATATTAGTCGAATCCTGGAAAAGGCCTCCAATTCTAATCAGTTGAGAACTCATTTGTTTTTTAGAGGAAATCACGACGCCGAAACCAGGAATAACAGAGAAACCAATTCCAATCAAACAACGAAATTGTGATTTTGAAAGCAAAAACATCTGCGGCTACACGCATGTCAAAGGAAGCAGGAATTATTATTGGCACCGAAATTCGGGAGAAACGGATTCTCGCAACACTGGTCCATCAGTTGATCACACCACAAATTCGGCAAAAGGTAAAAACGCAGATTTTTATGATCTATCTATCTATCTATCTATCTATCTATCTATCTATCTATCTATCTATCTGTGTGTGTTGAAAACTTTTAAATGCAGTGTAATCATATAAATATTGGGCAAAAGAATTATTAAGCTTTCTCTAAAAGATTGTGTGCAAGATGTTTACATGGTAAAATTTATTTTCAACGCATTTGTATAGTAATCAATAAACAACATAGTAATTTATAAGTAACAGTTTCTCTTACAATATATCTGCATGACGCGTCTATTCTAAATCACATATAGTTAAATATTGAATAAAGTGCGACGCATTTCTTTCATAGTCTGTAAACTGACATATGTTTCTCTCCACGTAATTCTTTGTTTAACGTTATTTTCTTAAATGAAATTGTAACCCATCTTAGATATTTGAGAAAAGTTGGTGTCTCGTGGTCGTGATCGTAAATAAGAAAATATCATAAAACGTTATTACTAAGTCGTGAGTTCGATCCCTATTTGGTTCTCTCTATTGCTACACTGCATAAATAAATATCGTAATTATGTTGACAAATGAAAAGTTTCCAGAGAAAATATCAGTTATCCATCTCGACTTTACGTTATTTATAAACTTGGTTTATCTATTTTTAGATTTTGAAAATTTGACATATTTGAACCTCTCTCTCGGGATTGTTATGATCTCTCTCTCTCTTTCTCAATATATATATATATATATATATATATATATATATATTTGTCTGTAATTTTTAAATACAAAGTATTCATATACATATTTAACAAAAGAATTATTAAGCTTTCTCTAAAATTTATAAACTGTATATTTTTAGAGGGAAGCCATTTTAATTAATTTATCTATTTTGGTTTTTGAAAATTTGACAAATATTTGAGACACTCTGAAGACTTGCCTTTTTCTTCAAAGTCGCTGTTGGCCTAAATTCTTTGATGCTTTATTCTCTTTGCAGGCTATTACATGTACATCGAAGGATCGCATCAACAAATGGGTACCGTGGCTCGGATGGTCACTCCTTTGTACCAAGATTCCACCAGTGTCTGCCTACAGTTCTACTATCATATGTATGGCAGTGGCATTGGTAATTTCAGCATCTACATTTTGGTAAGACCTTTTTCTGGCTGTATGATATATCAGAGTTCCCGGCAATACAAACACCGCCCCCCGTCCACTTAAGCCTCTCTTAGTATTGCGGGGGGCATTGTCACAGCATTAGTACCGAGAAGTCTTCAAAATCCCATATAAAATAGATATATCAAATAGCGCTTAATTTTCTTGTATCGTTTTGAATGTTTGTTTTTCTATTTTTACGGGAAAAATAAACAACTTTTAAGAAATCCGATTAAGGTTTGATTTGATTTTCAGTAAACAAATAAAACCCTAATTCCCACAAATATTTGGACTAAAATCAAAAACTTGTAGTGACTTGACAAAGGAATTCAGAAAGCTCCTCGACTAAACATGAACACTTGACTTACAACCTGCAAAATATGAAATAAAGATAGTTTCATCAGTGTTACGACACTCCAATTGTTGGTTTTAGAATTCTAGCAAAGCGTAAGATTTGGAATGCTTTACGTTTCCGGTTTCGTAATCTTTTTCGATTAAGAGATTTTTTTTTCAACTTCACTTTCTTTAAATCTCTAAGAAGGGTTTTAATTTCTGCTAAGAACTATCAACTCATGCTGACCATTCCCACTTGGAGGATTGAACAACACAAACTTTATTTTGAATTCGTGTCATATTAAGTTTAGTAAATCTCAATCCAGTGTTGTTAATCTTTCTAAAACTGGCAATTGTCAATGTTTCGTTTGGTTTTGTTTCCAATATTAATGATCCAGGAGCAAATTCACGTGAAAAATAATTTTTATTTTGATGGACTTACTTGGAAATTCTTACTTGTCACTTTGATTAATTTATTTGTAAAGACTTCCATTATAATCACTTTATTTATAAGAGAATTCCTCTTGTTATGATTCTAGTCCTAAATACTCTTCCATGACAAGTTTTATTCATAACTATACTTCCGTTGAAATTAGGCCTACGGAAATATCACATTGAAAAACCGGTTCTCTTATATATAAGTCCTCCGATGGTCGCTTCTTGTCATGGCGGAGAGGCTTGTATGGTCCAATGACTGAAAGTGATGCCGTCGCTATTTCTAAACTTCTGGTAGGGATAGCCAATAACCCCTCAATTAGGGGAATATCAAAACCATATTTGTGTCGATTTGCAGTTGCTGACTTCTCGCAAGAATAGCAACGAGATGATCAAGTGTGCAGGTGGATGAGGAACAGATAATAATGATAATAAAAATAACTTTTTTTTTTACCTTTTCGCAATAGGCTGCTTTTCTGAAGTTTTCTGGCTATTGTCAAACTGTCTGATGAATAAGTTTTCTGCTCTTTGAAACTCAGTATCCTTCGTTTCAAAAGATCCTCTCTTCTAAAAAACAAAAAGGGAAAAAAAAACATTCCTTTGACTCTAATCAATATTAGACGACTGCTGTCGTTATTAATTCTGAAATGATGATTTTCCTCTGAGTGAAAGTAGTTTTGCTACTGAAAATCCACAATGCCTCTTCAGGGGAGAATTAAAATCTACAGTTATCGTCGATTTTAGGAGTAGAAAAAGTTTCATCAAAAAAACAATATTATTTATTTCTTTTTTGTTCAATTGCAATATTTTTATTTTACTGTATCACTATTTAATGAATATGCGAAAAAAATAGCGTATTTTAAGTTTCTATTCCCATGAAGCCTTTCTTCTATTCTCATGTCAGCGTTTCATCATTGATTGATGCCAGGACGCACTAACGACTTCGGAAAAGGTATAAACCTATTTTCCCAGCGTTATCTCACATCACCAAATAACAGAAATGCCATGTTACTGACATACTTTGATGAACGACGAAATACGCGACTGGGAGAAACTGGAAGAAATCACTCCACCATAATTATTTTAAGATGGTCAAAATAGACTATGGGAGATACAGTTTTTTATTGGTATGTCTTGACATATTCCAAAGAATCTTTTTGTGTTTTTTGAGATACAAAACAATTTACAAAAATAGTTGATTACCAATGCTTACAAGGGAGTAGCATTTCGCGTGTTTATTTTTTAAGTGATTGATAGTAAGTTATTATTTAATATGTTCAAGGAGTCTTGTGTTGATATTGTTTCTTCTTTTTGTATCTTTTTTTATAGTCCGGAGGGAGAATGAATGATACTCAACTGATTTATTTCACCTCTGGTGACCATGGCATCGACTGGCAAATGGACAGAGTGACCATCGACAAAATGACAGCCATTACAGGATATAAGGTTTGACATTAAAAAATAAATATCACTTCCTCAATTTTTGAGTTTTACTTCTTTTTTTTTTCTAAGGAAATCCGAGTAGAAACTTCCGTCCTACATTTGACTTAATCCACTAGAGACCAATATAAGGAGAGACCTTGTTAAAGGATTAGTGACACGCGCTTTGAAGGCGTGAAACGGACAATCACCATGTGATGATTAATGTCCACATAATATACAGGGTGCGATGGGTAAATTGTCGCCCTTTTAAAATTTTTTCACACCGCGCCTACGCGTTGTTTGTTTTGGATTTTTTTTTTTTGACTGCACAGTATAGTAGGGTCTGTTGGGTACCATCTGTGAGAAAAAAGGGTACCATGATGCAATTCACTCCGTCAGAAATTTGGAAACGGCGTGCTGTGCTACACCATGCCACACAAGCAGGAAAACACAGTCATGGCTGTCAGACAATTTATACGACCATATAACACCTTACATCTGGCAAAAAAAAAAATTTGAAATCAGAGTAATAGGTAAGAGTTGGAGGAGTTTAATAGTGACTACGAAGCTACGGTAGCTCGAAAAATTCACTCTGATCGTTCTGATAAAAGGAGGCCTACATCAATTGCCTTGAACAGGAAGTGATTCCCTGGATCAAGGGGGTGGCTGCTGGAAGATCTTATGTCTGACAACAGAACTATGCACCATGCCACAAAACCAGGAGAACACTCATGGCTATCAACTTAACTTTACCTGTCATTAACTTTACCTACGAAATTAGTCAAAAAATAAACTTCCATTTTGAGATGTTTTCGTAGAATACAGTAACAACACTTGTACGACCTCATTGTATTAAAAAAAAACACTAACAGAATCTCTTGCTACCTTAATTTTAAGAGTGAATGTCTACTCAGATACAAAATAGCAGTGATAAAAAAAGACTTCCTAAAGGGAGCACACGAGAATTCATCCTCTCGTCTACTTTTCCTTAAAGAACTCAGCAATGCAAAACAGACACTAGTTAACAATGGCTTGCTTAACCACCTCATCGACTACCAAATTAGATTGTTTCTGTCTAAAGTAAATAATAACGATAGTGAACACAGTTAAAAATAACATTTTCTACAAAGCCAAATAAACGTCAACTACAAAAAAGATGACTCTTCATTTTGAAATATCATAAGGAAATACACTCCCTTAATTGATCCGAACAAAAAACTTAAATTAATTACCTACAAAAAAAAACTTTAAAACAGCTAAACTTAACTTAAAAAATAACAAGTCACTCGTAAAATCAAAACACCAAAGAAGGAACATTAATTATGAGTTCAAATGTCCCTTAAGGAACTGTGTTCCTGATCAAACCGAATTCATAAATACATAGGTCACACGACTACGTGCCTATCCAGACGCCTTAGGTTACACCTATCAGACCACAGCTGCATTAGAACTTATTTAAATACACACACAAACTTACTAGACTCCACCCGAAACATACTAGTAGAAAATACAAACATAATAACCTCATCCACATGTAAAAAAGATGCAAAATAATGGAAGCCTTAATAATAAAAAAGAAAAAGCCAACACACAATAATATAAACTACGAACACTGCCATAATGTGCTGTGTTCGGAAAATAAAACATCCTCATAACTCTGAAAGCATACACACAACCTATACATCCAGTTATAAATTAAAAACAAAACTATCCTTAATAATGGCTAAAAGTATAACTGAAAACGCTCGGAATTACAGAACATTTGGATAGTTTCTACACACTCTGTGTCCAGAAAAGAAAATACTTGTTCGAACACGAGAAAAATAAAAAATAAAAAGCTTAATTGCGGTACCTTATCTGTCGTCTTTAATGAAACATGTATAAATGACTGGTTGCTGCCTAAATACACAATTATATATTTTGTTGTCATAACCTTTTCATTTTGTTTAAATTATATTTTTTTTAATTTAAAACCTGATGTTCCTCCTATTTCTTTTAACACTTTGAGATTGTCCTGATCCGTCACCCCATATTCTGCTATTCCGTCGATGTATTTTCAGATCATGTTTGAAGCAACGGTCGGGAAGAATTACCGCGCCGATATTGCATTGGACGACGTTTCATTTTCAACTGGAAAATGCGCTTTCTTAGGTACTGTTCAAATTTTAATAACCAGTTTTTCTTTCTGGTTTTGCACCCCTCTCTCTCTCTCTCTCTCACACACACACACACATACACATATACACACATATATATATATATATAAGTGAACATTGACGTCAACACTCAGAGGCGACAGACTGTTTCATGTTAGACGTAATCGTCAGGCCTGACGGTTGCGTCTAGCATGAAACAGCCTGTTGCCTCTGAGTGAGTTTTGACTTCAGTGTTCACTTTTATATTATATTTACATACTCTGATATTGAGTACTAAATCCCCTAAATATAGCACACCTTAAAACTATATTTCTTCATATATATATATATATATATATATATATATATATATAAACATATATATATATAAACATATATATATATATATATATAAACATATATATATATATATATATATGTATATATGATTAAAAAAAGTTTCGTACAGCGACAAATCAAACAGGGGACGGATATTTTCTAGCAATTCCACCTTAAACCGGTCCCTACCCAATCTCAAAAGCCAATGTTGGATAGTCTCCACCGCCCCTCTGTTTATTTCTCGCATCCGCTGATGAAGAACACAGGCGTGTTCGAAAATTTCGAACTTGGAACCTAAATCTCCGTGTTTCATTTTTGTCACGTGGTTAATATCAATAAATGTTTCTCGTACTGATTACATCGGTACCATTTCTCTTTTTTTATTGATCAACTTATTCTACTCATTTATAATTACTTTTGTAGGTGATTGCAACTTTGAAGATGCTTCTTGCACCTGGAAAAATGTTCAAACCGATGACTTTGATTGGACCTTGAGATCTGGTAAAACCCCCACAGCGCAAACGGGACCACAATTCGATCACACCTTCCGAAATAATAAAGGTAATTAATTTTATATAAAAACAATGTTATTTCTTGTAGGGCCTCAGTTTCTTCATCTTTGTTATTGATTCCTTGTTTCAACGCATCAATTAAATTATTCATTAAGCAAAGCAGAATGAATGGAAGTGTTGCCAGAACAATGATGTACTGTCTGACTTTCTAGAAAGTTCTCTGACACAAAATATTATCTTACTGATTTGAACGGCAACTCCTTTTGTTGTGTTGAATGTTGTCTCTGGATTCTAGTAGCCTATTGGCAATTCCTCAGTAGGGACACCAACGCTGCATTAAAAGACTCGATCAACGTACGACAATTTTTCCATTTTGTAAGGTTTCTTTTCACGCACTTCACTTTCAAGGGTGGAGGGCATCGAAGGAGAGGGGTATAGAACTGATGTCAGTAGACCAACCCGCTACCTATCCTCCTCACGTGGCGACTTGCACCCCACCCCTGAAATCACAGTACGCAAAGGAAACTGATAGAGAAGGCATCGGGCAACATCAGTGGTTTGACTTCTCTACTGCTTCAACCGAACTTTTTTTTAGTGCGTTTTTCGGTCTTACGTCCTCCTGTATGGCAGTGTATTTTCTCACAGAAAAAAAGAAAAAGTGACTTGAAGAAACAGAAATGTTGTTCTACAGAAAGATGCTGGGGATACCATGGAGCGAATATGTGAGCAGTGACGAGGTTTTGGAGACAATGGAAACGAAAAGGAAGCTTATAATTAACATCAGAAAGAGGCAGTTGAAATTTCTGGTGTACGTAATGAGAAAGGAGAGCTTGGAAAATCTGATACTCACAGGACACATAGATGGAAAGAGAGACAGAGGAAAGCAAGCGTAGCACACTTGAAGAGCTTCAGTCAGCAGAACAGGGTATGGAAGAAATAAAAAGACGAAGCTTATTAAGAGTTACGAGGTACAGGGAGAAGTAGAGGCCCATAAACGCCCACCCCCTGAACAGACACACCAAATAGGAGGACAGATATCACATAACAATCCAGTATACTTTTCTTTGTTTTTAACGAAGCTTTTCTTTCTATCTCTTTAGGAATATAATATATATAATTCTAAGCTATTGGAATATATCTTTGGATATCCCAATGCGCCTTCGGATTTCAGTACGGTGGAGTAATGGATAGCGGCTCGGATTGAGGAATCGGAGAGCCGAGTTCGAATTCTAGCCGAATAAATTATATTCACTTACATGCTAATACCTTTGGGAAAGGTATGAATCCTCTTCTTCCCCCAGCTATTGGTAAATAGCAGGACGGGTTTTATATTCTTGTAATGGCAACTGGTCTACCTCAGAAAGAAATGACAACCTACTGCGGGAAACATCTGCCTCGTCAGTTATATATCGAAAGATACATGATCGCTTAAGCGTGTATCACGTATGACACATAACTGACTGACTTTCCGTCCTCTGTTAAAACACTTCCCAGATATTTAAATGGTTTGATTTGGGGGTCTCAGATTTGTAATACACGATTTGTAAATTACATGACTTTAATTAAACATGCGTATTTGACATCATACACTATGCAAAAACTGTGATACTGATGATGCTGCTAAGAAAAAGTAAGTGATTAATCCACCGATCATGCGAGTTTGTGTGTATCTACAACAAAGAATCTTAAGTGGATGAAATTTTTTTCAAAGTTTTTGAAATTAAAGAAACGAAAAGAACCGAAAATATAAAAACTTTCCTGTTTTTTTTTTTTCTTTTCTTTTGCAGGCCATTATATGTACATTGAAACATCTCCGCCGATAAAGCCAGGAATGAAAGCCCAATTGGTCAGCGCACTTTTACCGAAAATTGGTAATTACATGTGTTTGCAGTTCTGGTACAACATGAACGGAAAAGCAGTGGATAGTCTGAAAGTGATTTTACAAGGTTAGTATTTCTCAGTCATACTGGTAGGTTTCATTTATTTGTTTATTTATTTAAGTGTATTCATTTGGAGGGAATCGGAAAACACATTGTGCTTGATGAATATTCAACCAAACTAATCGCAGAGATCACGTTGCAATATGTCTCCTTGGTATTTTCGCTGATTATCTGTGTTCTTGGACGGGGTTGTGTATATAGGCGGCATAAACAAACCCCCTTGGATGTTTGGTCTTGGTCGTGATTGTGCATAGGAAACAAACAATCTACGTTGTATGTGCGTTCTTGGACGTGATTGTGTACAGGCGGCATAAACAATCTGCGTTGCATGTGTGTTCTTGGACATGATTCTGCATAGGCGGCATAAACACACCAAAATATTGGACAAGCTTGTAAAATTTGACAAAAGCAATGAACACAAGAACTAAGTAAAATGCTTCTTATTGTCTGAGTGCTCTAAATTGTATTATGAGATTCCGTTTTCCTGCTTTCACTTTAATGGAAAGACAGTTATCGATAGAAAACGGAATAAAATCTCTTTTTTAATAGATAATTCTATATGAATTAATTGAATCTTTGAATCATATATTTTTTAATGTTTTTAAATGTATACCAATGAAACGTTTTATGTAGAAAGATGACTGACCTTGTTGTATACACTCATTTTTGAACATGGACTCGTTCATTTACTATGAATGGAATGTCTGCTCATAGGAAAAAGGCTCGCAAAGTGGTTGTAGCATTGATTCGTATGCAATGCCGCACGAATCTAGTGTATTCGCTGTTATTCTATTATTAATCTTATGTCGCTTATGTGATTAAACCTTTGTTTCCATTGTTTTCCTTACAATCAAGAATATATTTAGCTATTATTTATTTTGACAAGATGACACAAGATTTTGTTTTGTATTGTACATCTTGTTTACATCGGTGACTAATTCTAAGGAAGTGGATTTAAAATTTGCTCACAATTAAAAAAAATACAGAGACGTAAGCTTATCTCCTAAAAAAGTTTATCATTGTGTTATGGGAACTTACCCATAATAGTAATGGACTATCCCGTACACCATGAATACTGCGCCTCAAGAGGAAGCAGTAGTGTGAGTCAGTCCTTTTTGGACGTCTCAGCTATTCGGTCGAACTCTCTGCCTCTGAGGCAGAGGGGAACTCTCTGCCTTTGGGCAGAGAGGAACTCGGACGAGGCTCCGCCGAAGGGCAGAGCCTCGTTCGAGGTGGTTGACCACCCCGATCCCGTTTATACGGGTTCTACGGGCAATTTTTGCCCGAGCCTACGGGCTCGGGAAGCCCACATTAAACCGGCCTTGTGCCACATTTGACACACGTGGGCGTGTTAATGAATATAGTGTGAGTCAGACACAGAGTGAGTGAGTGTGAGTCAGTCAGAGTCGCGTCAGACGACTACTGTAAGACATTGGAATAGTGATATTGGTCGAGACAACATAGTTCACTCTAACCTAACCTGATTGTCATTACTTACACTTCTACTTCTTTTGTACATATTTCTGTTTGTAATATATCCGTGTTATTCCATACCTGTGTTCGAGTTATTCTTCATTGGTTCTACCTTGGACCATCACCGTGGTACAAGAAACCTGGACCATAACACATTGCAAGGACAAAGTGATAATATAAATTGTTAACTTTGCTATTATTTGGCAGGCAATTGTCATATCCAGAGATTAAAAGAAAGAAATGTCCCGGAGCTAGAAAAGAAATTGTTCATGACATGATTTTTTCACATCAAAATACATCACACACACACACACACACACACACACACACACACACACACACACACACACACTATATATATATATATATATATATATATATATATATATATATATATATAAATTATATATATATATATAAAATATAATTTCTGTTTATACGTTATTTTTATAGATACAATTTATTTAAGTAAATGTTTTTTTTATTTAAACAGTATTAATTATATTTACTGACCTGATTGTAATTAATATTATTTTAATTAGAGACAGCGTTTGCTGAAATAATGTATAAGCAGAAAGCATTAAATAATCGTCGGACTTAATCCATTTCATTCTATATATATATATATATATATATATATATGTATAAATATAGCACACATATGCTGAGCTTGGTTAATGTTTCTGGGAGAGAGCGTGTTATTTAGAATGATCAACAATCTGAACAGCACCAGCACACTCAAGCCCTCGGTCACGATGACTTGTGACTTCGTGCTAGCACTGCTATCGACTACCCCTAAGGGTTCCATCTACCCAATTTCACTCACAAAGCTTGGGTCAACCTGTGGCATGGATCTCAGCTACTTTCCACAGGTGCCGCACACTGTGATCATCCTCCACCTCATACCGATAACATCATAGTTATATTCGAACCCGGGTCACATGGTCAGAAAGCGAACGTTCTAACCACTCGACCATATATATATATATATGTGTGTGTGCGTCATCCACAGACAGGCTGTATCATTGCTCGTCAGTGTGGCTAGATTCGGCAACAGTCGGAGATTTCCCCAAAGCGGGCGGTTAACAGAAATGCGATTTTTTGCGTTCTTATTCTGTGAATAAACACGCCAATATATATATATATATATATATATATATATATATATATATGATCGACTCTCCCGTCGAATTCGACGTATGACGTCAGGCAGATCAGTTCCTAGTAACTGAGAACCTGACACCGACACATGAGATTTGATTATAGTGGTGAAGGCTTTGTGTAGGGCCATCCACACTTTTTGGAGGGACGAATACAGGGACCTGGTGCAGCGAATGCCACAAGGTCCCCAAACGACCCTCCGCAGGTTTTGAATTCAGAGTTGTCCTTGGGTTCCCCTTGGATGGCAACTGGTCTAGGAGAACCCAGTCTGTCCTGCTATTTACCTATAGTTGGAGGGGGAAGAAAAGGATTCACACCCTTCCAAGGTATTAGCACGTAAGTGAATGCAATGGATTCGACTGGAATTCGAACTCGGCTCTCCGATTCCAAGCCGTTATCCATTACTCCACCGTGCCTCCTATACATGAGAGAGATTAAGTTAGACGGTTAAACGTCAACAGGTAACTTGCCACACTTTTTCTTGCGTCTATTATCATATAAAAATTTACATTGTTCATATCTATGTATGTAATTGAATTGTTTCATTAACATGCACGAAGGATAGAACTCTTTTAAATATTTTCGTTAAGGCAACTTGTGTTGTCTCAGCGATTTTTTTTTTTAATGACATTTTGACTCCAG
>OZ038484.1:103195448-103247948 GCA_964036315.1 Acanthosepion esculentum
TCTATTTTGTTTAGGTAAGTATGGCTCTAATTTGGGACCAGATAAAATCTCTCTTATATCCGGGTTGCTCTTATATCCGGCTCTCTTATATCCGGGTTACACTGTAGTTCAAATAAGTCAAGACATTTTTAAATATCTTTTAACTTAAACTCGAATTTACTTGCTTTTAAATTCAGTTATTTTTTTATTTTGTCTTTGTTTATAGAGGGTAGTTACATTTACCTGGAAACATCTAATCAACGTCAAGGAAGTGTGGCTAATTTAATAAGCCCTGTGTATAAGCCCGATAAAACCGGATTTAACTGCGTTTCGTTTTGGTATTATATGTACGGTGCTCACGTTAGATCGCTTCGCGTTTATATTCAATATGGCCTGACACTGCCGAGTTCACCTACTTGGTCCGAATCTGGGAATAAAGGACGAAGATGGATTCTTGGAAAATTCTCCTTCAATTCTAACAGACCATTCAATGTAAGTACTTCTTTTATAACTAAAAGGTTAGACATTTCATGCATCTGTACGTTCGATAACGTGTCTTCCTTATCGATAGACGTATACAATGGACAATCAGGGCAACACATTTTACTGTAAATGCATCTACTTACAGAAGATTAGTTTCGCTAATGTTTCAACAAAGGACACAACGCAGTGGAAAAAGTAAAGGATGCCTTTCAAAAGCTAATCAAAATATTAACATGAACATTTTGCTAGAAATCTATATCTATAATTCTCAAAATGTGTGTGTATGTATGTGTGTCTGTGTGTCATTTGGATGTTGTTTATGCGCTTCCACAGTTTTCATCTGATTTCAATTAATTTTTTTTTGTTGTTGTTTAATATATAATTCTTCAGTACCGGTTTTGAGTCCAAATTCGCTGAAAAAAAAATGACAACATTAAAGGTGAAAAATCGAAAAAACTGATTTTTTACACTTTGCGCAAAAATCAAAGGCAAAATTTAATGTCTGTGTAAAACAGCGTACAATCAATTTACAGAGTTGAAATCTAACGCAAAAGATTATTAGAATTATAAAAAAATATATATTATAAATAAAAATTATTGTATGTTATTATGACGGTCCATGGAAGAGGTTCCTTCCTTGCAAGATTGAGAACCCCAAAACGGCCCTTTTCAGAGCCATCCCCTCCCCCATTCAAATTGTTAAACCCCCACCCATTAGGGGATGTGCATCAGTTTCACCCAATTGCTGTTACTAATATTGATTTTCGGGAGGGCTGACTTTAAACTTAAACTGCTCCAATGGAACGACAAAAATTCTCACTAATGAAACACCCGGTCGAAGACAGGTTATATTGCTAGTTAAGAAATCAATGCTCGACTGCGATGCAATATCAGTCTTCTTATATAGCAGTGAATACTGGACAGTTTCCTCACCGATGAAGGGAAGACTTCAGTCAACAGATGTGGTCCTACACAAGGACGATGAGAATATCTTGCACAGAATGTATAAGCAAAGAGGTAGCTCTAAGGAAAATGGAAGCAAAAAGATGACTTATATTTAGAATCATAAAAAGACTGTTGAAATTTCAGGAATACATAATAATAATAAATCGGAAAATTTTCTAAAAAAAAACATTAACAGAACGCAGTTGCGCTTTTTAAAAAAAATCACTATGACAACAAAAGACAGATTTTATCGCATTTATATTTGTTTTTGTAATTTAACCCTGAAGACGATCTTAGAAAAGGTCGAAAGTACTTAGATTAAAAAAGAAATACGGCGCTTTTTCTTGATGAATTTCATCTTAACATCAAGAAACTGGTTAGACAACTGGAAAGGATCAGTATGTATAAAATAAGTAGACATAGTATGTCTATATTATTCAATGAAACCTATTTGAATGAAGTTATGCTGCCTAAATATATATATGTCTGTGTGTGTGTGTGTGTGTGTGTGTGTGTGTGTGTGTGTGTGTGTGTGTGATGTAACTTAGGAAAAGGTTACTGACTAAGAATAACCAAAATGAAGGTTTGAAACGGAACTATAATATTTATAACAGAAACAACATGCAACATTCGCCAGTGGCGTGTAGTAAGTGATCAACTGCTAAAAGGGAATCACAAGTGGAAGACAAATGACAATATTTATTTGTAATATATACAAAATGTGGCACAAGGCCAAAAAGGAGAATGGGGAAAAAGGACGGTTTTCTTCTGACTTAATATTAAGCTTAACTAGCCACAAACACTAACCCAAACATGCAACAATATTCCTTACACCAAAACAGTGCATTCTTACTTACTTTTTTCACTACATCCACCATAATACCTCATTGTCTCCATGAAACTACTAATTAGTTCTGGGGGGTGGAGAATAAAAAAACCAATTTAAAAATCTCAACCCAAATAAATATGTACAAAAACTATTTACAAGAAACTAAACTAACTAATGTTAGTAATACCCCCGACACACACAACCCCTAAATCAGGCAGAAACATCAGTTAACTGGACGAAATCAATCCGGGACTATTACATACAGTATATTCTACTGTATTTATACGGGTTGGGACATACCTATTATAGTCCATAGGTACGGTATAACAGTTTCCAATGCCAGTCCTTAGTGTTTTTGTTATAAACTATTGCTCAGTGCTATTTCTAAACCAGCATTGACATATATAGGGAGCGTTCAATATGACCTTTTTTGTGACTGACTTTCGATTATATTGTGTGTTGGGGGTGTTGTTTACCTACTTAGTACTTTAGTACTTAGTACTTTAGCTACTTAGTCAGTACTGTGGGGTATACGAGCAAACCTAAATGGCGACTCCCATAAGAAATTTATTTCCAATGAATGGCAATTTCCTATTTTTTCGAAATGTGCCAACACAGCCAAGTAACAATGATGTAATGAAAACTCCTGAATTACACGACGGGGATCACAGGCAATAGGCCATTAGATGCAGCACTGTGGAGTAATGAATAGCGGCTCGGATTGAGGAACCGGAGAGCTGGGTTCGAATTCCAGTCGAATCCATTACATTCACTTATGTGCTAATACCCTTGGGAAAAGTATGAATCCTCTTCTTCTCCCTCCAGCTATGAGTAAATAGCAGGACAGACTGGGTTCTATAGATTTGGATGGAAACTGGTCTAGCGCAGAAAGAAATGGCAACCTACTGCAAAGAAAAAATCTGCCTCGTCAGTCATGTATCTAAAAATACATGATCGCCTAAACGTGTTTAACGCATGGCACATAACTGACTGATTTCTCTTCAGCCACCCCGTGTGGCTCTTAGCAGTTTTTCTCTCTTTGCTAAGCGCCCCTCTCCCATTCCGACATTCATTCACACACACTCGTCAAGTAAGTTCCCCTAGCTATCTTTCCCTCACTATGCCCTGTGAGGGTTGCGTTTTTCAAGCTCTCTTTCCTCACGTGTCTCAGAAATCTCAGTTTTTTTTTGTGTGTGATTTTCAGTTATGTGTACTGCCTGTTAATATTTTGCATCAGGTGGCAGAAACATATTATAATAAAATAACCTATTTTGATTCCCCTCATTTTTTTTTCTTCTTAAATTCCCAGGTAGTCCTTTCGGCTGTTGTTGGTCTATCCTACGATGGAGATATTGCTGTAGATGATGTATCGATATCGAACGGGGACTGCGTGGATTGTAAGTATTGATTTGTACAGACATCATGCTACACCATAATCAATGACCGTATACAATGATCACCTTTATTACTGTTCGCTGTTTCAATTACCCCCCCCCCCGAAAATAAGTAGTTTATAAGCTTTATTTCAGAAGGATCCCAAGGAATAAAAGTATTGTTGGCAATTCGAATATGCTGAAGAGGAGCTGTTTTCTTGTAGTGAAGAAGATGTAATTCCCGAATTAATAAAGACAGACAAATCCTATGCTGACGTTAATCTAAATAATGGATGACCGTTCGCATCCAGGTATGCCCGTCTACTAGGACAGATAGCCAATCACTATTGCAGACGACTGCTAAGGCACATTTGTTTTTGTTTAAAAACCACGGAACCCACCAGTTTCCAATGCTATTGTTAGTGTTTTTGTTATAAACTATTGCGCAGGTCTATTTCTAAACTAGCATTGACATATAGTAGCGTACAATATGACCTTTTTTGACATACTTTCGATTATATTGTGTGTTGGGGGTGTTGTTTAGCTACTTAGTACTTTAGTACTTTAGCTACTTAGTCAATATTGCCGGGTATACAAGCAAAACAAAAATGGCGACTCCCATAAGAAATGTATTTACAGTGAATGGCAATTTTCTATTTTTTCCAAGTGTGTCAACACAACAGGGTAACAATGCTGTGGTTTGTATTGCAATTTTAGTACGCACTGAATATCCCACATTTATAAGCCTTTAGACAGTAAGCTAAGCTCAATGGTTAGTAAGCGAGACCCGCACGTTATTACTACGGTAGTTAGACCCAAATTGGATTACTTATAAAAGGGTGCTGAAATATTCCCGTCCCAACCAAGAAAAATAAATTCTGATGTTTGCTCATTTGGTCAAATTTTAGAAAATGGATGAGCCAATAACCTCCCTAGCCTTTTCGTACATTTGTGGCCTGGTGCCAGACAAAGCTAGTCTTAAGACGATGCTTTTCATTGTAACCATCTAGTTTCACAAAATCGATCTTCACTAAGTACTCACACTTTTAGTGTTGCCTTGCACTAGAGAGAGAAAAGCTTAATAACAATGAACGGCTACTCGTTTCCAAATACACCTGTCTTCGTGGGTGGCTAGCTGATCCCTATTTTAAACACCTGATCAGACACATTTGTTTCGTCAACACCCACAGAGCCAAACTGTGGTTTACACTGCAACTATGCTGGGCAAGCCTTAGATACAATTTCTGCAAGAGAGTGCATAGCATAATCTGACGTGATAAAGTTTTAATCAAAGCCTGTACGCTCCACTTCTCAGTCACGATGACTTGTGGCATCGTGTTAGCAAAACTAGTGACAATTTCTGAGCTGTTTCGTCTGCCCAATTTCACTCAGAAGGCTTGATTCAAATCGTGGTATTTTTTCAAGCTCTTTCTAACAGTACCATATACTGGGATTGCCTCTCTAGCCTGATAAAATCGCTGACAATCGACCATGGTAAGATTCGAACCTGGATCTCATAGTCGGAACACTCGACCATGCATCATTATGCTAATCTGAATAATTACCCATTATAATTCTTTTTTTTTTCTATTTATGTTATTTTTTTACCACTTGCAGATGATACAAATGCTTATATAACGTGTGACTTCGAGAAAAGAGACTTGTGTGGTTTTAGACAAGGTAAATCCGACACTTACGATTGGACTTGGCACAGCGGAAGAACACCTTCTGCTAATACGGGACCAAATTATGACCATACGTTTGGGACTAGAGCAGGTAAGTCATAATGTGATTTACTTTCTGTTTATTTGACTTGACTTAATTTCCACCTATTATAAAGATGCTAGATTTTCAATTTGACCTGGCTTACGGCCGCATCACGTTGAAACATTGGTTCCGGTACGATCACCGAAGTTAAGCAACTAGTTACCCATCTACATAATACCGAGCCTGGTCAGTATCTAGATGGATAACTGCTGAGGAATCCCAGGTGCTGTAAGCCTGGATGTGCGGCAGGTGTAATAGATAACTTCTCGGAATTGTTAATCAGAGATACGAGTTTCAATTCCAGTTAGGTTCATTTACGCGCAATTACCCCTGAGAAAAGTATGAATCCCCCTCTTCCCTGCAAGATATAGGTTAATTACTAAGTCATTTATCGCTAGATCATTATTATCTAACAAAAAATGTTGGCTTTAAATAACTTGCAAAGAGTTAATACGCCGTAGAAAACCAATCAGTCAAGCAATCAATAGCTCCATTTACGACTCTAACACGTTCCAGTATGCTCTCCATCGTTCTGTGTTGGGCTAGTGTTTTTTTCTTTCTTTTATTTGAATTCACGCAGTTTTCACAGGAAAAGTATCGAATATTTTTCTCACGAGATCACGTAACGTCAGCACTCTGTCACGGCCTTCAGTGTTGTTTTGAATAGTTCTTCAGTTTTTATGGGTATAAAACCTCACTAAATCAACAATATGAAGCAAAGGGCTAATATTTTAAGGAATAATTTCGTATGCTCCGTCCTTTCAAAACTAGGCCAGCCTCGGCTCCCAGGCCACATCCGGTCTGCGAAGGATTTGTGTGTGGCCCGCCAACTTAACACCTGGGCACTAAATATCTGATTGGAGTTCATCGACTTTTTACAATCCGAAGAATTTATAAAATCAAAATTTAATTCCGAATCCACATCTGACTTCCACAAGAAACGTTTTGTCAAGCGAAAAAATATAAAAGCTTATTGAGTAATGTGAAAATAACTGTATAGTTATTTGGAAGTGTTGTATACCCCACTTTCTTCTGGGGAGGACTTTTGGTTGACTAGGTCAATTCCATAACGGCCGTCTTCTCCCGGTCGAGTGGCTGCTAGTTGGTTTGTTCGGAGTTAAAATGAGAACTTCAACAAAAGCGATTTTTGTACTTATCTGTTTTATTAAATACGTCGACGTGTACATTTTTAACTAGCCAGTGGGGTCGCTCTGTCAGCCCTCCTGGGGAGCAAGTCCCCCGAGACAGGTAATACCCACGTCTATTGTGTATGACGTGTAAAACTTCACTCCCGGAAAACACTTTCTATCTCTCTAACATTCCCACGTTCGGCTCAGCCAATCAAAAGCAACTTCCTTTGTTTTCCTGTATCTGACCTCAAAGGTCAAAATGAAGAAGTCAGAAGAAATACAATACTTTAAAAAATAATAGTCTGCAACTCTATTATTTAAACAGAAGTACATGTGATTGCGAACAACTTTTTACGAAAATGATATATATACTAAAAGTCGTTTAAGAACAAGGGTAGGTGATAACAACTTGAATGAGGTTTTGCTCCTGTCATCAACAAATATTTCACATGATTTGGAGGGGTTATCGAACAAAAAGGAGAACAATTGTCTCATTAAATAATTTGTCATTCCTAACTGTATTTCGTCTGTAGATAGGAATTTACCTTTTTTTGTTGATTGTGTTAGTTTATTATCCTGTTATTCCTGCAGTAAAATAAAGAACGGCATTTAAATAATATAACATTAACTTCGTTGTTTTTCTTTAAACCTCCAGACCAAGGCAGCCTTCTGGACAGAACGATCTGAGGCCGAGACAGTTTATTACAGTTCATTTGATATCATGGCCCTTCTCCGATACACTGTATTCTGTCTGTCTGTCTGTCTGTCTGTCTCTCTCTCTATATATCTCTCTCTAAAAGGTTTCTGACCCCTAACGTAGGCAATAATGGCTCTCCACAGCTTCCTTCTGTTAATATCAGTAAATTGATAAGCATTATTGGGAAAGATAGCAGAATGGTTTCGCGTCACCTTCTCTGTTGTTTGGAGTTTTCCTTCTTTTTGACTGGTTGCCAATCAAGACTTGAGAACCCAGTCTATACTGTTATTTAACCTATAGTTGGGTAAAGAAGAGAGGTATTCTTTCATGCTGTAGTGCGAAAGTGAACACAATAAACTAGGCCAGAAATTGAACTCTGCTCGACGATTCCACTTTCCACAATGATATCCGTTACACTACCTTGCACATAATTTGAAAGAGAAGAGAATCTACAAATGAGATGTGAATGAAGATAGAAAACTTGGCGAAATTAACACTTACAGGACACAGTAGTAAACAGCTAGTAACTTGAATAGTTTGAGTGAATGGATGGTAGAACGGCGACACAGTGGGTTAATAAAAAGATAAAAGTTAATTAAAGCAACAAAAGTTAGGAAGTCGTGGAGAGCAATGATCATAGTTCTTTCCCATCTGTTCCTTCATTTCATCATGCTTCATCGTGTTCTCGATATTTAGAGTGATCTTTTTGTGCTTAATTTCTGGATTGTTTTTTTGTCTGAGGGTTCGAATCCACCTAAAGTCACTGTCATTCCTTTGCGCATTACGAATGAATATACAGTTCTGTATGTTGAATTTCATTCCGGTGTTATCTTTGTGTAGTATTTGATTAACGCCAGTAAATAATCAGATGTTTGAATCGAAATTAATACCAATTATGAACCTTCTGATATTACTAGAGCTGATCTAAAGCAGACCCCATTATGTGATGATTCCACTCTGGGAGATATCAAAATCAGTTTTGTATTCAGAACTTCACGTGCCCTGTGTGTCCCGAGAGTTGACCTACAAGGTACAACCAAAACTGCCACGTGCACAATCGGGCCCCATTGGTCTCGACTCGCCTAAAAGAGGAAGTGAAAACATCTGGACTTAGAACACAGGCAGTAACCGATAGGAAGAAGGAAGAATCCCACGCATCCTCGCAAGAAGATCAAACGTTGGATGAAAGACCTGACATCACATACCAAGAACGTTATTGAGCAGGACAGATACCAGAAGAAAGCCGGAGGGTGCTATACATGTTCACCGTAGTCTGAATGTAGAAAACCAACGTAAGTAATTTGTTCAATGAAACAACACCAATATCTAGTAGCAGCTGTTCAATAATTGTTAAGGTCTTCCATATCAGAGGTTGGCAGTGAATATTCGGAGAGAGTACGAAAGCATAGTTCTTCAGGTCTTTCATCTGACAGGCTAGCAGTGGATATTCCGACAAGAAAAAAAAACACAAAATGGCCGCCTTTATACACGTCGGATTGAATATTTCAAGTCTTCTGATTGGTTAACCTTCTCTTGGTAAACTATAAAATGAGTCAGCTCATTTTGGTTGGCTCACTAGCAAAAAAGGATGTATCCAAAAATTGTAACAGAGGGTACAACGGTCGATCCGAAAAGAAGCGCGTATAGTTTTCTCCGCTATTTGTGGGGATTTTTACGGTTATTTATGTTTGTTATTTTTCTTACAGGACATTACGTGTTCATCGAAGGTTCGCATCAAAATCCTCGCGGCTATTCAAGACTCATTTCTCCAGTCATCCACACCACTTATACATCTTGTGTAGAGTTCTATTACCACATGCGAGGACATGTTGGACAACTGTTTGTTTATCTGACTGCATCTAATTACATAAAAAGACTTTGGAGTCGGTCAGGTAAGCTGAAATCTCTCCTTTGATACATTTTGTTCTTTTTAATTTTATAATCAACACACATGTTGACTGAACACACACGATGCATATGTTCACACAACCAGAGGCTATGTAATGAAATACGGGGTGCTAACAAAATAACACTAAATTGAATCTTTCGTCAATTCTCATCGACTAGTCTGTTTGTGTGCCCCAATTCCGATACGTGAACCCTACAATCTCCGTCTGTGATGTGTGAAAAGCTGCCACAATCCTATATGAATAGACTTTACACTTACATAAGGATACCACAACACGTATGCACATCTACATAGTTTGTGTTTGTAGGATATATAATAGTATCCTAAACAAAATTGGGAAAAAAATAGACAAAAGGGAAAAAACTTTCAAGCGACGAGATTTGTGTGTTTGGTTAAGGGGGAAAAATGAACACTTTCTGTTCTTTGATAAAGTCATTTAATTTATTGCTCCTCTTATCCTTAAAAATCCCAACGAATTTTCTTTAAACAGTTTTCTTTCATTTCGACCTAAAGAAATCAAATCTAACATGTCACGTCGGCGAAACGCATCGTTTATATATATATATATCTGTGTGTGTGTGTGTGTGTGGATAGATAGATAGATAGATAGATAGATAATATTAGTGGTCAATATATATCTTTTTGAATTTGTAGGTCGTGATTACGATTCCAATGTAATAAACTATAACCATGGGATATTAGTGTTTGAGCCTTATATATATATATATATCTATATATATATATATATATATATAGTACACAATAAAATACAAAATTACTTCATATGGGGAATGAACCTATTTTAAACGACGAAAACTTCGTCAGTCTTATTCAATCACAGTATATACACTGAGTTCTTGTCGGAATTAGAAATTTAACTGACAGCTGTCGAAAAACTAATACAGAATTTATCCATTTCAATGTTTCAGTCGGACGAAAGGCACGAGTGGGTGGTCAGGGGAGGGTGGAAGATATTATTAGCCTTAAAGGGAAGAGGTTTTATAAAATTAAACCCGGATATTAGCCTTATGACTTTAAATTGACATTTTACACACACACATTATATATATATATATATATATATATATATATATATATATATATATATACATACAGACATCTGTAATTAAGAACTAGCTACACGCTTCCGAGTATGCCCGTCTATTTGGGTGGCTGTCTAATGCATGATTCACCTGCACAGGCACATTAGCTTTTTTCAATGGCCACGGAGACAACTTGTAGTTTATACTGAGACTATGCTGATTGGACCTTAGCCACACTTTCTGGGAGAGTACATAATTTGGCATGAGTCATAGTTGAACAATCTTAACACACATAAACCCTCGGTCATGATGACTTTTGACTTCGTGCTAGCACAGTCATCGACGGTTTCCGCGCAAGTTCCTTCTATTCAATTTTACTGATAAGATTTGGGGTCTGGATCAGCCTTTGGTGTGGTTGCCAGGCACGTTCAAACTGTACTGCACGCTGAGATAGTCTTCTCAAACCGATATTATTTTTTTTACACATACACAAATTCAAACATCTACATATGCATTAATTCAACACGAACGCACAAATGTAATTGCGCTCAATTACAGGCAAAAGAAAATGTACGGCACATTTTTTTGTTGTTCATTAAAACAAAAGTTGTGGTTACTGCCAAAATTTTCAATTACCTATGGTTTTTCTCGCTTAAATAGAAATCACCTATGTTTATTTGATTCTTGACAGTCTTTTACTATCGAGGAAACATGTAAGCCAAAATGACGACAGTTGAAGACTACGACGTCTATTGTTACTATTAGGTGGAAACAGAAAAAAATAAGCGGAAAGAATGAGGAGCCAGATATTAAAACTAGTGATAATATTTTATCTAAGAATTTCGGAATATTTAAACTATGTCTACTGTGAGTAAAACGTACCAAAATATTTGAATAGTTTAAAACATTATGTTTGTTTATTTTTAATCATTTCACCCTAAGCAAGGCGGGAATACCATTGGTATGCAGGGATTATAGAGAGTGAAGGTGAGAGAAAGAACTGGGTATAGGGAGAATTGAGGAAATGATAGAAGCTTAACGGGGTTCTAGAAGATTGCGATAGACATTGCATTTAAATTTTTGAAGTAGTTATCAGGGAAGCAAGGAAACGGAAGGGAGTTTCACAGGCGGGAAATGCAAGAAAAGAAACTGTTTGAGTAGAAGTGGCAGTTATATTTAGCTATTTCAACCTAGATGCCAATCTAGTAGCCTGCTTAAATTCACATAGTTGGGGCACCAGAGAAAAAAGCTTATCATAGCAGTTGCCATAAAAAAATATTTGTAGAAAAGACAGAGGGAAGCCACGTTACTCCGGTGAGAAAGTGACTGAAGTTGAGATGCCATGCCAGGATCAATTGCATTGAACATCCATGTTTGGATTTTGTCAGGAACCTCGAGATGAGGAGCAAGAGCACCAAACCAGATATAGGAAAAAATATTCAATACACAGAGGAATGGTATATTATGTCTGTAAAACGCAACAAAAATGATTTGGATCGTTTAAGTAATTATGTCGCAACAAAAATAGTTGGACATTTTAAATCACAGGGTAGACCGGAAGAAGCTTCAGTAATTACTCCTTTATTTTATTTTATTTTTATTTTATTTACAGTACCATATCATCAAACACATACATTATATACAGCGAAAAATGTGTAGAAAATTCAAAATTAATTTTAAAAGATTAAGAATTAATGTTTGTAAAACCTAATTAAAAATATTAAAATTTCAGGCTCCTTAGTTGCTTCTGGGCTCACCATGTATTATGTCTACTATGTAAAAACGCAACCAAAAATCTTCGGACAATATAAACTACAAGGTGACCCACAAAAAGAAGAAAAACAGAAAATTTAAATACAGTTTATTTAATTGTTGGAATTTCTGTTACAGTTATTTGAAACAAAAGCAACGGATAAAAATTTAGTAGCTTAAAACGGAACAAAAACACAAATGTTAGATTTGGTGTTCAAACTAAAGAACTCTGGAAAAATTTCTTGACATTTTTTCAGCCCCCAAGTTGGATGTTTTTTCTTAAAGATAACAATCACCATGCGTTGAAAGTTCGATAACTGCAGCATCCTGAAACAACAAATGGTTAAAAAATATATCTTAGTTACATTTTTTTTTAGTTCATTCATATATTAAAATATATAGGTAATTTTTTTATCATATAGTAAATCTAAAACTTCCTGTGTTTTGTGGTTACCGTGTATTATATCTGTAAGAATGCAACAAAAATATTGAAGGAAAACTAGTCAAAAGAAGTGCTTCGTCTAAGAAGTTGGGAGAGTATTGTTTCACAAGATCGTAAATGTCCCAATTATGTTCTCATACCCGTTTATGTTTGTAAAGAGATGATTTATTTTATGTTCAAAACAATCCTTTTCCTCAACAGGTCATCAAAGTGATGCATGGCAACTCGCTTATTTTGAAGTGGCAAGCAATTTTACCAGTTATAGTCTTATGTTTGAAGCATTTATTGGTGGAGCAGCATTTGGAGATATTGCCCTCGACGATTTCAGTGTAATCAAAGGGAAATGTAACGACGAAGGTAAGCGACAATCTACCGCATATACTTATGTATTAGTCGACTTCTTGTATAGTGCGATTCCTGATGTTTTTTACATTAAATTTAGAAAACATTTATCTGTCTTTAGTGCAACCGATCACCAAAAGTGTATGATTTTTAACCACTTCAAAAAAATTGTGTGTATAATGCGACTCCTCTGTTTTTTGAGTCTCTACTCCAATCGCTTCATGTCTCGCACATCTCGCCTGTGGAACTCCCTTCCTTATTCCTGTTTCCCTGACAAATACAATCTCCAACTATTTAAGTGTAACGTCAATGGACATCTCCAGTTGCCTTGATCTATCCACTTCCCTTCTCCACATCCTTTCACCTTTCATTCCTATCTGCTCTCGCTCCAAATCTTCTGTAACCCCCTTGCCTTGATCGATCCACTATCTTTCTCCACATCCTCTCCTTTACCACTCCTATCTGCTCTTCCTCCAAACCTTCTGTAACCCCTTGCGTGCTAGTGGCTTCCAGCCTTGCTTGGGGTGATAAGCTTAAAAAAAACTGATCAAAAAATTCGCGCTATACTCCAGTATATACGGTAATATTGATTTAATTTGTTTGTGTTATATTCCGTGCCAATAGGAATATATACTTGAAAAACAAGATGGATAAAATAAGAAAAGGTTTATTGTAAAAAAAAAAAAAACCCAAAAACAGTACAATAAGAATAAAGGTAACAGTCATGCAGAAGGTCGTCACAAGTCAATCCAGTAATGAGTGTTACTATTGGAAGGTCGGTAGTTCCTGCGTAAGTCGGTATGCAACAAATTCCAGCTATTCTCTGTCGTCCGTTGACTTACCGATACTTATAGGTAGTTACTACCTAGAGTGTAGTCACTCATGGTGGTGACAGGTTATTCCATAACATCAGTTTGACTTCTAGAGTTTACTTAATTGTCAGGATAACCAGTGCGGATCAAAATCACTTTAAGGAAGTAGTGGTCTACTAGATAAGGTGCCTCGTCGAGAAGTTCAGCAAGTTTAAGTATTTATTATGCTTGACTTCATCGAGCTTCTTCTGTTATGTGCTGTGTTCATTCAGGACATGCGAGATCATGGCTCTCCATAACTTCCTATCCTTTCTATCTTGAAGCAATGCTCGTCTTCTTACTATCCTTCCAAATCCTCTTTTCTGCTATCCATTTACACAAAATCACGTTGGGCACGGTTTTCTTCTGCTCTTCAATATATCCTGTGAGTGTCACATTCCCCCAGTCCTCTTTCTTCAGTCTGTTCCCTCAGAATTTTCTGTCGCTTTTATTCAAAGTACGGCAGAAATACCCCCAAAACAATGATAAAACATTAGCGAGATGAAGACACCATTGCTACGTATGTCTTACCATTATGTAGCTGGTATTTCTGGGAGGTATTTCCGCTGCATACTGCACAAGTGATTTTTTTCATTTTCTTTAAAACTCCGTGCTTCACATGTTCTTCAATAGTATTCTCAGGACCCCCGTCTGTAGAACCACATATTAGTTGTCTCAAGTCCGTTCTTCACTAGTGAGGTAGTTGTCCAACATTCGTTGTAGGATTGATATTACATAGCATTTCTGCTCACTTTTCGTTGTTTCTAACGAAACTTTATTTTTACTTAAGTCTTTGTTTAGCTCCTGGTAAATTCGTCTTTAGATTCGTGCCGTATTATCTGTCGTCTGCTAAAACACTTCCAAGAGAGCTACATTTCTGTATTCGCTTGAGTCTGAAGTCTTCAAATTCGTAGCTTGCATTTTGTGCTGTCATTGTTGCTAAGGACCGTACGTTCTGACTTGTTACAGTTGTATATGAGTCCTTTCCTCTAGCTTTGGTTAACTACCTTGTCTAGATCCTGTAGTTTTCTTTGCTTATCCCCGAGCACATAACCACACTTGTGTATCATCAGTGAGGTTAAAATTCAGAACACGATTTAAGTCTTCTGGACTTTCTTAGTTCCTATACCACACGGACAAAGAGACTTCAACGTGGTGTAATAGCAAGCTTGTCTCGCTAGATTTATTATGACTGAGTAATGAGTTCGATCCTCACTGGATGCGCCACACTTTCGGCCTTCTCATCTAAGCTATGCTTAGAATATTATTTAGTCTCTTTGACGTGGCGTAATGGTTAGCAAGCTTGTCTCGCTAGATCAATCACTGGTGCCCCTATATTTTCGTCATTGTGTCAGATCTAAGCTACGCTTAGAAAATCTATTCTCCTTTCCTTGTCGGTATTTTCTAAAATTAACTTCGTTTACTATTGTGAGACAACCAATGAGACTCGAACTCGTGATACAGTAAATTAAATCTAGCCATTATACCAGAGACACGAAATATGTTTGGGTTAGTTAACATAAATACAATCTGAGCGGTGCTTAGCTGGGCAGACGACTGAAATAAGCGGTCAGAAGGATCAACGGGAGAGACTTTCTTCCGCCTGAGAAATACGAAGGAAGCGACCTGGTCATCCATTTTTCAATGATTTTTGGACTGGTAGTCAACGAAGAGTGGCTTCTCCCTGAGTATATGCGGCATTATGGGATATGGTAGATTGAGTGGTGATGAATGGGTTCTTGTGGTGAATGCGTAAATTGTAACGAATGAATGGGTCGTGAATCGGATTAGCTAGGTATAGGATAGTAAGGAATGACCAGCCGCAACCCAATTCCCCGCTTTTTGGCCTTGTGTCACAATTGTGTATTTTACGCAATAAATCTTGTCAACGAAAAGTGGGTCGTAAGTAGCGTCTTTATATCTACTTATTATGTTCTCGGGTATTAAGCTGCAGGAGGGTATTGTGTATTCTTACTTTTTGTAGGTAATTCGTGTTAATTTCAATTTAAATTCGCAATGTTTCATGGCATCAAACTAATCTTATTGTAATGGTATTTGTAACTACAAGTTCATCTTCATCCATTCGTATTTACTAAAATTAGCTTAAAAAGGGACAATTTCTTAATTTTATAAAATAAGAGTATAAATCTGGAATAAAGAAGAGATTGGAATAAAAAGGTAAGTAGGGATAATTCATTCAAAATGAGTTTTCGGAACAAAAGACGTTGGAATAAAAGAATAGGCTGGAAAAAAAAAGTGTAAATAAAATGAAAGGTGAATCTCGAATAACAATGGGTAGGCTGTTTAAATAGAAACATTTTAATAGCTAACACAGGTCACATCTATTCCGAATCCAAGTGTAGTCTTAGTACAAGTGCACTTTGATGTGATGTAATGGTTAGCAAGTTTGTCTTGCTAGATTAATTACGACTGAATAGGGAGTTCCATCTTCATTAGGTGCTCCATACTTTCGGCTTTGAGCCACATCTAAGCTAGGCTTAGAAAATTGTCTAGTATTGTACTATATGGAGGAGTGAATGATGACGGACGAGTTTTTTTGGTGGTTGTATACATTGTAACGAAGGAATGGGTCGTGAATCGGATTAGCTAGGTTTAAGATAGTGTCGACCAGCCTCAACCCATTCCCCATTTTTGGTCTTGTGCCCCAATTACTGTATGTTAATGCAATTAATCTCGAGTAGTCTTAGTCCAAGACTGACGTACATGCGATAGTTACATGCGTAAATAGTCGGTGTAAAGGTGAACAATTAAATATGTCACTCCAGTTCTTCAGATAAGCTGGCGAAAGAAACGGTTACTTTGCAGTGTAACACCTGCACTCAGTTCACATTAAAAATTATAAAATTCGTGTCTTTGGCAGCAGCAATTTTTGTCGTTGTTTGCATACATTCGCTGCGGAAAGCTAACCGCAGAACTGATCTTTCTTGTCTAAATCTATCTCAATTACTGCGCACGAGAACAATTTACGTAGACACGCTCAGTTTGCGCACTGATACCTACACTGATAGCTATTCTGCAGCGAATGTATGTAAACAACGCCAGTGATGGCGGCTCGCGACGCGAATGAATCCGAACTTTCACTGTCGATAACTCCAAAACGGTAGATTATATCAAATTTATCAAGCCAGATTCAAATGGAGCATGTACAATTACACATAAATGTAAGTATGTTGGAAATTTTTATTTCGAATGAGCGCCGGTGTTACACTGCAAATTAACCAAAGTAACTATATTTTGGTCTGTTTATTTTCGTCACGAAATTTCTTCCTCATTTCAGCACGGTGTGATTTTGAAAAAGGTATATGTATTTGGCAAAACTCTAAAGATGATGACTTCGACTGGATCATAAAGAAAGCTGACAAACATTCCAGATCGATTATTCCGAAAATAGACCACACAAAAGGTTTAGTAGAAGGTAAAATATAACGTTTTAAATTATTTTTAATCAGTAAATTCAGCCATCTAATAAAGTCGTTCGTATATGGATTTCATTTTTAGTTTTGAACTGGCCTAGGTGACTGCTTGCCTGATGGCTTGTGGGCCCCTTATTTCAAATAAAAAATGCAACAGACATGCACAGACAACTGTTTTAGTAATAAAAAGGATTATGAACTTTATAAAGTCATCTGGACCATATCGATTAATCAAATATCTATGCGAGAAGACATTTTCAACGTTAAAGATCATAAAGACGGGGTTAAAAAATTTGCTGCCTGAGGGAAATTTGAAATCATACGTTTTTATCCATTGGAAAGAAATTGTAAGATGAATGTAGAAGCAATTATTGGCAGATTCGAACAATCATCTAGTGAACACAAAATGATAGCGACCTTATAGATTGTTCACCTCACCATTTGAGCTGAAGAAGCGGTTGTATG
The DNA here is from genome assembly GCA_964036315.1 of Acanthosepion esculentum. NCBI lineage: Eukaryota > Metazoa > Mollusca > Cephalopoda > Sepiida > Sepiidae > Acanthosepion > Acanthosepion esculentum. The sequence continues at coordinate 103,212,890 of OZ038484.1, forward strand.
CAGCTGAAGGTTTCGCTATTTCTGAACTTGTTTGACGCCATGCATGGCATCCAGATGAAAGTCTCGTTCCGACGAGATTATTTAAGAACATGACTCAAGTGTTCACGCTAATATTTTGGTTTCGTAACAATTTCTGGTTTTGGGTTAATTGAACATAAAGATTGCAGCTTAAATGCACGTATATCAAATAGTAATCGTTTAAAGAAAGAAACTTTCTATTAACCTGTTCTCTGGAAATTGCTCAGCGACACGTTAAACTTCTTATCCGTGTATTTGCCGGTATACGATACAAGTTCAGACATAACGTAGTACGTACGTTTGTAACAAACGCATTTTCATTATATACTTTTTACTCTATGGAGACACTGTGCAGTAATGGTCAGCGACTCGGACTGAGTTCGTATTCATTACATTCACCCACATGTTAATACCCTTTGGAAAGGTATAAATCCATCTATCCCCCCCCTCCAGCTATGTGTAAAATAGCAGGACAGACTATAGCGTTGGGTAGCAACCAATCTAGATGTGGAACCGTGAATCCAAACCAGCCTGCTGATTTGTAGGTCCTGCCTCTTTAGGCAAAGGCTAGAATTTAACTCCAAAAAATAAATCCACATCACAAAGAGAAGGGACGCGGTAACCTTAACTTGCCCGGTGCCAAATGAACCGGCAAGCCATTGCACTGCTTTGGCTTGAATATCACCATGAACAATTGGACACCTCGGCGTGGTATAATGGTTAACAAGCTTGTCTTGTTAAAACAGTTACGGCTGAATAATGAGTTCGATCCTCACTGGCTGCCCCATACTTTCGCACATGTGCCACATTTAAGCTACGCTTAGAAAATTAGTATCACCATGAACAATTGTGAGATGAAAAGTAGTGGTAATCACAGAGGCGCAAAATGCGCTAACTGAATTTGATGATTTATTATGTGACTTATTACACCCCAACTATTATTGTCATCTTTCCTCAATTTTTAGTATTATATATCCGAGTGTATATTAAAAAAAATGTCGAACTTGTGTAAATTGTACTTCCCGCCGTCTTACGAGATATGACGAGACTTGCAACACATCGATTGACACCCGCAATGCTAATATCAAGTCAATATCAACCATAAATGGATGTAGTCTGTGTAATGGTTAGCGGTTCGAAACGCATTGGAATTCCAGTTAAATTCAATTTCACACAAATACCCGTGTGACAGGTAAAAATTTAATCTCTTCTCCCTCGTCCTCATCAAAAAAAATCCTTACTTCGGGTCAACGAGACAGACTGAACTCTCTAGTCGTGGTTGGCAACCAATATAGGAAGAAAACCTTGAATTCATCGGGACCTAGTATCCATTCAGCGTAGTTGCTGTATAAACCACAAGTTAGTTCTACGGGTTAAAGAAAGACAGAAGGGCCTGAGCTGTCATTACTGAAGACGAGAAATCGCGCTGATTTACAGTCGAAACAGCTCTGACGGTGATAAAAAACAAGGTACAAATTTAACAATTTACAGTATCGGAATGTAACTGTCCAGACCTCCACTAACCAGTTTTAGTATTAAAGAGGATCTTACCTGATTTTTATCACTTTGTATCAATGTTTTGTCGTGTAAACTTCGGCTACGTTCGTTAAATCTATGGCAATGCTGCGTTTCACATTCAAGGCTAAACGGAGAATTTATCACAAATGTCCGGCTTAAATAGAAATAGTTTATTGCTCTATAATTCACCACTTCTTTTTCTGTTCACTCCATATTTTTGAAAAATAAAATGCTTATATTTTTAGCTTAGGTACAGTGCACATAAAGAAAGTTGTAGACTGTTTAAAATCGGGTCACCTGTTAAAATAAATTTCCTTCTCAAAATTATTGTCAATTAAGTATTTACATTCATTAGTTTATTTTCATGATTTTAAAATTGCCGTTAGAAATGGAGTAAAATTTAAATGAACGAACATCTTTCTACAAAAAAAATGATAGGTAATATAAAAAACTACTCGGCCAGTTGTCAATAACATGCGTCTCACAAACAATACCATTCTCAACAAACATGGTGCGCAAACCACTCTCTTGAGTGGTATACACATTCTGATACATGCCGGTCACAGCGATCCGTCCCTGCGCTCGGAGTATCACGGCTATGGCTAGCTTGGACCGGCTCTGACCAGCTACGGCTAGCATAGACCAGCTCTGACCAGCTTGGACAAGCTGAGATCAGCGGCCCGAGCGAAGACACTCCGGTCCCCACGTTAAAAAACGACCTTGTGTCACAACCTGATTCAGTGGGAAATCAAGTAAATCAACAACCATGATTATACTAGGGAATGCACTCTCTCTGCTGAGCAAACAGAGCTCTTTTTTTTTCTTGTAGAAAAAAGCACTTTTCTGACCGTCACTCATTTCTATAGAAAACTTATTCCTTTCGGTCTTTATAGATTTTTCACCTGCAGAAGGCTGCAGAATGCATCGACTGAAATCGTATAGTAACAAAAGAAAAACAATTCATTACCCGGATCAAATTCTGGTGCATCTTGTATCTAAGCTTTGTCATTTGTTCTATTTTTTTTCCTTCATTATTTGCCCTTTTCCTGGGTTATCAGATTAGCTACATTTGAAAGCCCGGAGAGAAAAAAATGCTGAATTATGCGACTTGTTCAGTTGCCATTTAAAATAAGCTGGGTCAATGTAAATTATTTATAATCAGAAAGTCAAATGAAAATTCCGTTGCTGAGGGTTCATATGTAGTGAAATTCATTATTTGTAGCCTAATCTGATAAGCCTAAGTAATAAAGTTACAGATTGAAATACGAAAGACTTGGTAGTTTGTGACTTCTTACTGATATGACGACGAATGCGCAACAACTTCTAAAGAGTTGTAGTGGACCGTGCGGGTGAAGATGTGAAGAGATATCAGAAGGTTAACCTTTCCTGCTGGCGGGTCCAGCTACATGAGAATGTCGGAGTTTAATTAAGTCCAAAGAAGACAAAGAAAACAAACAAGACCGATACACATGGGTAAACAAATATATATTAATAACAAAACGAGTTAAACAAAGTCATGGACTGTTACATAGAGTTTGTATGGAGAAATTATGTGTATGTGTTGTAAGTGTCCGTACGTACGTGTATTGTTCTTAGCGCGTTCCCAGAATTTGGGAAACGCTGTATCTGTGAGAGGTCACATATTGGCCTAAGTGGAAAAAGAAAGATTTTTGCCTCGTCTCCGCGCGAGGTAGCGGCCCAAGGCCTAAGTCGAAAAAGAGAGAGAGAGAGAAGGGTCAGCCAGTATTTATACTCAGGGGAGAGAGACCCCTGTTGAAAGATTAAAGAACTGAGGAGTAGCTAACTCCTACAGAGTCTCGAAGAAAAATAAATCTTCATTTGACGAAGGCTGGGAGCTAATCTGTCTACTAATATATTTAATTAGAACCCAAAAATGCAAAATAATAACCCCCGCAAATGTGCAGAATAATGTTATACCATAATTAGGGGGGAGGGCTTACTGCCATGTCAGGTTGAAACACCGGTTCCCATAAGATCATCAAAGTTAAGCAACGTCAAGTCTGATCAATACCTATATGGGTGACTACTTGGAAACACAAGGTTCTGTAAATTTGTCTGTGCGCAGATGTAATGAATAATGGCTTGGTATTGGAAATCAGATAACCGAATTCCAATTGCAGTCAGTTACGTGTAAATACCCTTGGGAAATGTCTAAATCCACCTCTTCTCTACCCAACTATGGGTTAATTAGTAAGACTTGTATCAATAAATCATTCTCTCCAAAAAAGCCATACCATCTAAAAATATTTTATGGTTTTAAATAACCTGAGAAAGGTTCACAGCCGTAAACAAATCAAACAGAATTAAGAGTAAGAATCAAAATATATACTGGTTTGTTGTACTAACTTTTAAATTAGTAATGTGATAATACTGAAGTCATTTGCGAAGTTTAATTTTGGTTACTTTGAGGAAATAATCAGGTTCGAACTCACTACCTATAGATTGCAAATAACTATCGCTTTACAAAAAGTAATAGCAGTTGTAATGACAAAGTAACAAAATGAATGTTTCTTGTAAATATATATCCCTTTTTCTTTATTTAGCTGGTCACTTTCTATACGTTTCGACTGATCATAACCCTCTTCATAGCAAAGCTCTGATAGAAACAACGGATTTCGAACCACGTTCCAAAACCTGCCTCCATTTCTGGTTTAATGGCTACGGCAAAGACCCTGGGACTTTTACAGTCAGTCTGAAATCAAGAGGCTATTCCCGTGCTATTTGGCAATTGGCAGGAACCAAAGCCGGACGGTGGCCCAAAAATGGAAACTGGCATGAAGCCCGGGTTCAGATTCCCAGAACATCACGTACATTTACAGTAAGTAGTTTTATCTTTATCATTCATTGATAGATTGGCTGAACATGTTGATTACTTTGCGAGCCATTGCTGAAATGGTTTTATGGTAGGTACCTCCACTAATTCGGTATACGTAAGGTTTAAAATGATTTTTTGAAAATGAAAAAGCTTTCTTGGCGCTTTCATTTTAGCTTTAATTGAAATCTAAATTTAAAATTTACTATTTCCAGTAAGCATAATAATCTGTTATGTATTGCAAACACAAATTATATTGACCGGAATCGATTTTTTTCAGTAAAATCGGCCATTTTGATACATTTCTAAACAAAGGTTAATTCTCGAAAATAAAATATATATTTCTGAAACGTTATTTGAGGAAAATGAGCAAATTTAAAAATTAAATTAATCTGATTTGAAACAAATATTACTCATAGCATAAAATGTTGTAGACAAGCATTTCTTATTTCCTAAGAGTTACGCCATTAAAACTGAATTTTTAAGTTTTAAAACTTTTATATATTATTCAATTCAAAATTATAAAAACTAAAAACAAATCTTGTAAAATGTCATTTTTCATAGAATTTTTTTTGCTTCAGAAAATATTGTCTTTAATATATATTATTCATAACAGCAATTAAAAGCTTCTCTAATTAAATAATGTCTTAGATTTATTGCGTTTTTATTTTTCGATTCAGAACAGATTTTCGGTAAGGGGTTGGATTTCGCGAAAAATTCGGTGAATTAAATTCTTCAAAGAATTTATCTGTTATTTAATATAGTCACTAAAAATTATTACGTTGAATGCCTTAAGTTTTCATAAAATTAAGGGGGCGAAACACGTAAAAAAAATATTTTTACCAAGATTTTCTAATAAAACAATTTTGAAAAATAATTACATTCATTTGTGAATAAGTTCTGAAAATTTCATTAAAATACAATTATTTTATTTTTGGAAGAATTTTCAAATTAATATGTGTTTATCATCGCAAAAAGAGGCTAAAATTTGTTATGCCAAAAGTTAGTACAACCGCTGACACAATTAAAACAAGTTTTTTATTAATCAATTTCGAATGATCTAAAAAGGAGTGAAAATAATTTCATTAATTATTCAAAAATACTTTGATCCTTCCTCTTAATAATAACAAAGATTCTATCGATAAAACTGTTTTCATTACGGTATGCTGAATATATATATATATATATATATATATATATATATATATATATATGTGTGTGTGTGTATGTATCTATATTTAAATAAAAAGAAAGAACAGTAAGATATATAATCCGGTGTTCTTATTGATATTTTTCATTTTTACAAAATAGTGCTCAATGTAAATTTTCAGAGCATTAATATTATAAATTAACTGATTTAAAATATATGTTTTTTTTCGCTACACAGTAATAACCATGTTTCAAAAATGGAAGCTAAAACTTCAAATTTAATTTTGTAATTAAATTAAAAACATTAGTTCCATTTCATCCTCAAGCGAATTTTGGAGTAACTTATTTTTTAAATTTACTGAGTTCTAACCGCACAGAAAATTTTATAATTTACCCTTTGTCTGAATGATTGGATTTCTCTGTATCCTTGGTAACAGTAAATTATGATTTTTTTCTGATTTTTTTTTTTTTTTTGGCCTCACGATTGCATCTAGCCTGAAACAGACTGTCGCCTCTAAGTGTTGACTTCTATGTTCACTTTTATATTTATAGATATATATATAAAGTAATCAACTACTAATGGAGTATACTATATTTCTCTATCTACCTCTCCCTCTATCTCTCTATCTCTCTCTCTCTCTCTCTCTCTCTCTCTCTCTCTCTGAGTTAAGTGGTTAAACGTGTGTAGCTACTGTGTACATAATAAGTATACCAACTAAATTCAGCGAGTGGATGGGTGTAATGTTGAAGAATCAACATTACTTAAGGGAAAACATCAAAATCGCGCAGATTAAAGTTTACTTATTTCCTGTTCTTTTATTGTTCTCTCTCCTAATGTTTTTCTTTTCCTATATTTTTCATACTTAGTAACTCCTTACCTCTTAGTGACTTTATTACCTTGTTTGAGATGAAATGATTAAAATAAGTATCGGTAAATGAGAAATCAAATTCATTAGGGTAGTAAAGATGCACGAGAGGAATTTGTTAACTATTGCTCTTCGGAAATGCAGTTATCGATATGTGCTTTGTTTAGTATAGGGCTACAAATGGTAGTCCCCAATGAGGCTAAAACTCAGTCGACTAGTCTTTGAGACTAGCGCCCATGCCTTCCACTGTCCAGCCAATGATTACTCTGCATCTCGATTCTCAATCCTAAGCCTGACTCTCTAATATAAATGAGTATCCGGATATACCATATTTCCGGTTTTGTTGCCACTTGATCTCAAAATCCTCTAATCTATTCCATTACTTCCTATTCCGCTTCGGTCAGAGCGGATGCCGCTTAGTAGACCGAGCTTCAAATTGAACCATCTGTTGGTCCATCAAGCAGAAACATTTGAGATCAAGATAAAACCGCCTCTTCCATTTTTTACGTGGGTGTTCATAGTATATTACAAAAATACAACTCATAATAATAATAATGTGTGAGGTAACCATTGCTCGACAGCAAGGCACTTAGTTTGGTACAAAAACACAAGTGTAGATAATATCCTGCTAAATCTTTCTACACTCTGAGGTACTGTTATTATTAACCTCTAGATCTACTTGACCTCCCACAGGGCCAGGTTGTGACACAAGGTCGGTTTTTAACGTGGGGAGGGAGGGGGAGTGAACCCGAGTTTTCACCCGGGCCGCAGTACTTTGGCTGGTCTTAGCTGTTATTATTAACCTCTCGTTTGTACACGTCAAAGATTACAAGCGTTTGGTGCATTATGAAGGATCGAAACCCCCATATTAGTAATGAACTAATATTGCTCCACAGTGAGTTGATATTTCCTAATCACATTTTAAGGGAAACGTCCCTCAATAGTTTAACACTTTCCCAGTCATTTTATGATCAGTAACCGTGTTAATATTTCTTTTCCTAGATAAGCATTGATGTCGTTGTGGGAAGTTCCGGATATGTTGCAATTGATGACGTCATTTTTGACAATGAAAAAGATTGTTCACGTAAGTTCCGTTTTCATCGCAGTGTTTTTCAAAGACAGCGATTCAAAGGCAACTTTTCTTTCTCTGCATTGTTTCTTTCATATACAATTATTTGCATTTCTATATTTATTGTAAATTAATACAATTATGACACAAGGCCGAAAAGGTGGAATGGCTTGAGGCTGGTCTTCACTAACTATCTTATACCTAGCTAATCGGATTCACGACCCATTCACTCGTTACAATTTCCTCATTCACCATAAGAACTCATCCGTCGCCAATCAATCCTCCATACACCATAATACCGCATCCTCTCGGGGGGGGGGGGGGCTATAAAAAACGCATCCCAATGAGATGATAAATATTATTTACAATATGTATATACAAATCAGATGGATGATCGTGAAAGGGGAGGGGTGAACCCCAAAACAAACTAAATATCAAAACAAAGCAAAATGAAACGTAAATGATGTTAGTAGGGCCCATCTCTTCGTTTTATTTTATTTTATTTTATTTTTTATCAAACCACCATTGCTTTCACGAGTTTAAACGTTTTATTATTGAAACATTAAAATTTTAATCGATGACACAATTCTTGATAATGAAAAGTATGTTTCATGTCTTAATATCGATTTTTTTACACTATCACCGAAGTTAAGCAACATCGAGCCTAGTCAGTATCTAGATGTGTGACTGCTTGAGAATATCAGTTGCTGTAAGTTGGCATGTGCTGGTAGCGCAGTGGATAACGGCTCGGAATTGGAAATCAGATGGCCTAGTTTCAATTCCAGTTGGGTTCGTTATATTCACTTACGCGCAAGTACCTCTGGGAAAGGTATCCGCCTCTGATCCTCGCAACTGAGTTAATTAATAGGAATTGTGTTAGTAAATCAATATCTGAGAAAATTCTTGCATACAAAAAAATTACAGCTTTAAATAACCTACAAAAGGTTGATAAACCGTAAAAATAGTTTTTAACTAAAGTCAGCGATAAAAAATAATTGTCATTAAGTAATGATTCTTTAAAACAAGCCATTTCATCTCGTTTTTATTAAATTATCGTTTTCTGTAGTTTTTAATGTTTCAAAGCACTATCAAGAAATAATTCTTGACAAAGAAATAAATTTGAGTTATTTCTCTTTTCTTTTCTTTTTTAATAAGAATTATCTTTTTCGGCACAATAAAAATTATTTTACCTTTGACAACTGATTTGAATTATCTTTGTGACAAGCCGGAATTAAAATATTTATTGAAAATGAAACCTTAGCAAATTTAAAAAAAAAAAAAAAAAAAAGTGAACGAGTAAATTCCGTAAAAAGAATGCTACAGGTTGATAATTCGTCAAAAATTATAATTGTTAATAACAGAGATTAGTTTTGGCACACGGCTAAAAATTATTGAGCACCTAATGAGAACCGAACACACTGTGCTTCATCAGCTTTCGGCTATATCACAACGAGGAATCCTTTAATATGTATTAAAAAAAATCGCAGCTTATATATCAGTTTTAAAAATGTTAAATCAACGAACGAATTCCATGTTAGTCTGCTGCGTTCCCTTTCACACAGAGGCCTGCACAGAATCTCTTCAGTCAACTCCCAGATATGCTATCAGGATGAGACTGGACTCACCCTACTTGTGTGGTAGCGTATAAGAGAAAGGCAACTCTGAATAAAAGCCGTATAGAAGGCAAGAGAAAACAACTCCTCTATTTTCCAAGAAGACCCTGCAATTCACAGAAAAAGAATCTATGAAGACTCATTATCGCTTACTTTCTGGAGAAACGTGGTGTTTTTAAAAAAAATGGTTAGACTGGTTTGGTTATCATTGTCCCAGCTTCGTTAGTTGATAGAAATAATGCTTGATTTTAATGAGAAGTCTTTCAGATTTCAGTTTTCGTATTTATATATAGTAAAACTCTAATCTTGTATGTGTTCTCCTGACATACAGCTTAAACGATACAAAATGCCCCAACTAATTAAGGAGAATATTGTACCTTTAAACCCTGCCGGGTGCAGTGCCAAATTTAATTAAAATCAGACAAGGTGTTCTTTACTTCGGGCCGTATTACTGTCTTCACGGTATTTTTAATAGAAAATTCAGTATTTGTTTTGGATACACATCCTTATATCAATCCGCGTATATAAACAAATACTTACATATTCCGACTATTATATCTGTGTAAAAAACAATAATAAACATTTCATAATACATTATAACAATATTATTAAATAAATTTAAATAAGCATAACACAACATATATTTATACAATTCACTACATTACATTAGAAAATATTAATAAGTGGCTATATGTGTCGCATGACTTGATGGTAAACAGATGCACGCTGATTTGCTGCCGTTACGTATTTTGAAGTAAATGTGAGTAAGAAAAGATTTTTATAATAAAAATGTACTTATTTTGAAAAAGATTATACCTGTTTTAATTAATACAAATTTTCACACAATGTGTTAACTATGAATCCAAGTGGAACAATAAACTTTTTATTGTTTTTATATTCAAATTAAAATGTGTAATATATAATAAATTTGATAATGTTGTTGCCTCATCATTTTGTATCATGAACTACTTTTTAAAAAAATCACGGATTTATGGGTGGTTTATTAACTTTTAATTTATTTATTTATTGTCAGGTTTGCCAGCCGTCTCCCTGCCAGTTATCACGAAGCCACCAACAACGATAAAGACCACTCTGGCGCATGTTACATCACCAACGACACCTAAAAGAGGTAAGACAACTTACAAGTGTTGGGAAAGTGAGCACTGATCAGAGATATCCTCTTTAACATGAGTTCTAAGTCACGTCAATGCTTACAATTACCTTTTCCTTTTTTTATTTTCAATCACTAGTGAATGCATCTTTTTTAGTCAATTTGCAGCATGACCTTATTTCACCGAGGTTTACAATGTAGCTAACTGATCTTACTCCTACTGCATCGGTAGGCAAGGTTATAAACTATTGTGGCATGCCAATGACGAAACATTTCGTCAAGCTTTCTAGGGAGGTGTCAGTATAACGAAAATTTGATCCCTACATCTCCATGAGTAAAAGTAAACATAAACTGACTGGGCTGGAATTCGAACGTGTTTCATCGATTCGGTTTAGTAAACGTAAACTAACTCTAGGAGGCACGGTACAGTAATGGATAGCGGCTCGGGTTGAAGAATCGGAGAGCGGAGTTCGAATTCCAATCGAATCCATTCACTTATGTGCTAATACGCTTGGGAAAGCTATGAATCCTCTTCTTCTAGCTATGGATAAACAGCAGGACAGACCGGGTTCTATAGCCTTGGATGACAACTGGTCTACCGCAGAAAGAAATGGAAACCTACTGCGGGAAAAAATCTGCCTCGTCAGCCATGTATCAAAAGATACATCATCGCCTAAGCGTGTATCACGCATGGCACATAACTGAATCTAAAAATTTTTATACTTAAGATAAAACTGTCAACCGTTGTAGACTGGTCAGAACAGTATATACAGTGTAACCCGGATATAAGATATTTTCTCTGGTCCCAAATAAGAGCCATACTTACCTAAACAAAATAGACCAAACCCGGATATAAGAGAAACACGGATATAAGAGACTTCTTATCCGGTCCCGACAACTCTCTTATATCCGGGTTACACTGTATATTTATTCTGGCATAACACCACAATGCTCGGTCATCCAGTAAAGTTCAAACAACACTAGAAAATGTATACAACTCTAGATTGCTACCTACCGCAATATGGGTTTCGAAACTCAATATGGAGAAAATATAGTCAAGTTTGGTAAATGGTCTTATTCATAGTACGGGCCGACTAACAAGTTTTTGATGTGAATAACTCCTTCATAATTATTTTTATGATAAAAATAAAACCCAAGGAAAGATATATTCGTATATGTATGAGGTGCTATATTCGTAAAGATATATTCGTATATGTATGAGGTGCTATATTCGTAAAGATATATTCGTAAAGATATATTCGTATATGTATGAGGTGATATATATTCGTAAAGATATATTCGTAAAGATGTATTCGTATATGTATGAGGTGCAATATTCGTAAAGATATATTCGTATATGTATGAGGTGCTATATTCGTAAAGATATATTCGTAAAGATATATTCGTAAAGATATATTCGTATATGTATGAGGTGCTATATTCGTAAAGATATATTCGTATATGTATGAGGTGCTATATTCGTAAAGATATATTCGTAAAGATATATTCGTATATGTATGAGGTGTTATATTCGTAAAGATATATTCGTAAAGATATATTCCTATATGTATGGGGTGCTATATTCGTAAAGATATATTCGTATATGTATGAGGTGCTATATTCGTAAAGATATATTCGTAAAGATATATTCGTATATGTATGAGGTGCTATATTCGTAAAGATATTCGTAAAAATATATTCGTATATGTATGAGGTGTTATATTCGTAAAGATATATTCGTATATGTATGAGGTGCTATATTCGTAAAGATATATTCGTATATGTATGAGGTGCTATATTCGTAAAGATATATTCGTATATGTATGAGGTGCTATATTCGTAAAGATATATTCGTATATGTATGAGGTGCTATATTCATAAAGATATAATCTTAAAGATATATTCGTAAATATATACTCGTATATGTATGAGGTGCTATATTCGGAAAGATATATTCGTAAAAATATATTCGTATATGTATGAGGTGCTATATTCGGAAAGATATATTCGTATATGTATGAGGTGCTATATTCGTAAAGATATATTCGTATATGTATGAGGTGCTATATTCGTAAAAATATATTCGTAAAGATATATTCGTATATGTATGAGGTGCTATATTCGGAAAGATATATTCGTAAAAATATATTCGTATATGTATGAGGTGCTATATTCGGAAAGATATATTCGTATATGTATGAGGTGCTATATTCGTAAATATATACTCGTATATGTATGAGGTGCTATATTCGTAAAGATACATTCGTAAAGATATATTCGTGTATGTATGAGGTGCTATATTCCTAAAGATATATTCGCAAATATATATTCGTATATGTTTGAGGTGCTATATTCGTAAAGATATATTCGTAAAGATATATTCGTATATGTATTCATAAAGATATATTCGTAAAGATATATTCATATATGTATGAGGTGCTATATTCGTAAAGATATATTCTTAAAGATATATTCGTATATGTATGAGGTGCTATATTCGTAAAGATATATTTGTAAAGATATATATTCGTATATGTATGAGGTGCTATATTCGTAAAGATATATTTGTAAAGATATATATTCGTATATGTATGAGGTGCTATATTCGTAAAGATATATTCGTAAAGATATATTCGCAAAAATATATTCGTATATGTATGGGGTGCTATATTCCTAAAGATATATTCGTAAAGATATATTCGTATATGTTTCAGGTGCTATATTCGTAAAGATATATTCGTAAAGATATATTCGTATATATATGAGGTGCTATATTCGTAAAGATATATTCGTAAAGATATATTCGTATATGTATTAGGATATTCAGGCCCGTATCCCCACCTCAAAAAAATGATCTGATTTTGTAGAGTGAAAGGTGTCTATAACTTTTCAGCAACCCTTTAAGATATTTATCAATGTGTCTATAGTTGACGTGATCAAAGGAATAATGTGATACTTGATAACGTGATTAAATTACAAAAATTTAACTAAATGCATGTTGCGACCCATTCTGACCACAAGCACGTTATGTTGTAATGTAAATTAAGCTTGATAACTAATACATAAAGTGACTAGTAAGTATTCTTCGCACTGCTAGTTTAGCTTGACACATGTGGAAAGGATATTCGAATAATCCAGAACTCGTATTGGCAGCAAATACGGATAGAAAATGAATTCAGTAAATATACAAAAATAGGAAAAGGCATAAGATAATGATGTCTTCTCACCGGACTTATTCAGCCTAAGCAGTGAGAACGGTTCTGAGAGAATTAGTGGTCAAGTATGTTAATAATATTACACGCTGGGAGAAAAAGCGTCATGGTTGTATATGCCAGCAAAAAAATTTTCCCCATTGTGACCCATTTTTGTGCCCCCCCCAAAAAAAATTTTTAAGGCCCATTTTTGGTATCGAAATAATTTCGTGTCCATATAAGGAAAAATAGAAATTCCATGTGACAGGAAATAGATTGTATTTACAAAAGCAAAATGTAATATCTATATCTATAATTCTCAAAATGTGTGTATGTGTGTGTGTATGATCGGATGTTGTTTATGCGTCTCCACAGTTTTCATCCGATTTCAATGAATTTTTTTTTTTTTCCTTTTTTTTTTTTTTTGATAGATAATTCTTCAGTCTCAGTTTTGAATCCAAATTGGCTGGGGGAAAAAATGAGGAGGTTGAAGGGGAAAAAATCGAAAAAAAATGATTTTTTAAACTTTGCGCAAAAATCAAAGGCAACATTTAATGTCTGTAAAAACAGCGTACAATCAATTTAGAGAGTTGAAATCTAACGCAAAATATTATTAGAATTATAAATAAAAACTATCGTATATTATTATTATGACGGTCCATGGGAGAGGTTCCTTCCTTGCAAAATTGAGAACGCAAAAACGGCCCTTTTCAGGCCCCACTTCAAATTGTTAACTCCCCATTTGGGGATGTGCCTCAGTTGCACCCAAATGTTGTTACTAATATTGCTTTTCAGGTGGGATAACTTTAAACTTATTCTTCTCCAAGTGAACAGTAAAAATTCCCAGTAATGAAACATCCGGCCGAAGACGGGTTCTACTGCTTGTAAAATATACATCCTAAAGAATGGCTACACTGCTCCTGGTGTTTTCAGGCCCACTTAAAATATTTATCAGGTTTACTTTTGGGCCTAAGGACGCACATTGAGAATCAGTGGTGTATATATATATATATATATATATATATATATATATATATAAGAAGCAGACTAATGCTACATACTCTGGTTATCGTTGTCCAATTACAGAAACAGTCACTTTTATGATAACAACCATAGCAGTCAATTCTAGAATGTTTCTTTTTCTTTTTATTAGTACCCAGTGTTTCGTGCCATTTCACTCACGATATTTGCGGCTGGACTCAAGATACAACAGACGACATAAATTGGATGCGAATGAATCGATCTTCTCCTACACACGGGACGGGACCTTCGGCTGACCACACCTCAGGCAGTAAGATTTACGATCTTTTTACCTTTGCATCATATTTAGGAACAATATATTTTCATTTATTTGCCAAACATTAAAATAGATATTCGAATGGTTTACGATAATTAATGAACGGTTTATATATTTTACACCCGTCTACTACTAAAACTAGCAACAACTAAAATGGATAACATTGTAATTTGAAGAGAAAATGACATAATTAAAATGTTTATATTCCACACTACTTCAAGTAAAAGGTTAGGAAAGAAACCTCTATAAATACTGGGAAAAAAGCGGTAAAATTTGTGAACTTGAAAAGCCTATTTTTTGAAAAACTACAAATAGGTTGGTTTTAAAGATTCGCAGAATGAGAAAAGATCTTGTCGCATTACTCGTCTTTTGAAAAAAAAAAAACATGGCCGATGGCTCGCGCGATTATTTGGTTAAATATTTCGAATTGTTCAACCATAAAGTTTTATAAATCAGATGAAAAATAATAATTTTTAAATAAAATGAATAATAAAAAAAAATGTTATCACAAATAGTCAGACATTGATTAATTTGAATGATACATGGAATTTAAAAAAAAACTTGACCTCGTCCTCTCTGACAAAAAAATCAGTATTGATTACTACTGCATCAATTCGGTTAAATACCTGGCGAGCTTGAGCAGGTGGATGACAGAACGGGGTCTGGGGGAGGAATCAGGGGGAAGGGGCTTGCTGAGAGCTGCAAGAGATAGAGGAAAGTAGAGAGCCATGATCGCCTACGTCAAAAAAGAAAAAGACTTGAAATTGCATAAGGACCAGAAAAACATTGCCAGAAACAAAGAAAAGTGTATTGAAATGTTACGTGATATCTGTCCTCCTATATGGCAGTGAATGCTGGACAATCACCTCAAAAATGAAGAAGAGGTTGAAGTAACAGAAATGTGGTTCTACAGAAGGATGCTGAGGATACTATGGATCGACTATATAAACAACGACGAAGTTTTACAGAAGATGGAAACAAAAATGAAACTTAAGATTAAGTACAGACAGTTGAATTGTCTAGGACAGATAATGAGGAAAGAGGGATGGGAAAATCTGATACACACAGGACTGATTTAAGGCAAGAGGGACAGACTAAAACAACACGTAACATACTTAACTAGTCTGAGTAAATGGGTGGCGGAACAAGATTTAGTAAAAATAGCAATTTATTAAGCGCTTCTAAGAACAAGAAATTGTGGAGTGCCATGATTGCCTACGTTCTGAAGCGACGCGACACATACAGAAGGTAAGGTTTTATAATCAAATTAAAAAAATCGAACTTCAAAAATCAATTTAACCTGAATGCTATATAATTTATTTTAACTACTGCCCATTAATTATGCTATATGTAACCTGGTATTCGTTAATCCCTAATCTCTACCGTATTTCAGGATTAAACTGAACATAATCATTCGAAATCTTTGCTGGCAGACATTCCTGAAAATGTTTTACCGTTTTAACAAATAAAATAAATTCATTACTCTCATCAGAACATACTCTTGGCTGTAGATAGCTGATTATTTTTATAATGTTCCTGGTTAATTGAGGCAAGTGAGACGACTAGATTTTTTTTTAAATAAGCATTATTATTAGGTTGATGCAAAAAGTTTCTGTTGTACAATTTTTGGTGTAATGTTTAACGAGTTGGTTCCTTATTTCTGAATAGGGAGTTCGATCATCTGAGAAAGAACTTATTTTGGTAGTCTTCAAAATCTTAGCTTAAACGAAATTACCTTGAGAGAAAAAACTATTCTCCGTGTTTGGTTGGGTAAAAAAAAACTTTATTACAAACGTACAGTGAGCATTGAAAAAGGAAAAGCCCTTTTCTTCACAAAGATGTTGAATGGTTATATACTGCATGGCAACATCCATCCTCATGTTACAAATGCGACACAGCTAACTATCATGAGAATTTCTTCCACCTGCAAGTCTGAAAATGAGATCTGGAGAATGTTATTTGTCCATCGCCACAATTCAAGACACCCAGTGTTATGTGACGCTGATCATTTTTTTTTTTCGTTTGAATGACCCATTGAAATCGAAAATTAATTTCCCTGGGCAACGATGTTGAACAGTGATTTTTGTTAAATGCTAAAGATGCGACAGATCATGGCTAAGATAGGAACTTCGGCAATCTTGAAGCTTCGTCGCCGAGAAAAAGAAAAGCGGTGTGTGAAAAATGGTGTGTTTTTCACTTAACATCGCTATTACTTTATCTGCTTATGTTTTGTTTCTGTTGTTAAAAGCGATGATTTAGAATTTGAATGAAACCTAAACATGAAAGTAATTTTATACATTTTCCTTGTTCTTGAGAATTAACAACAAAAATAAACACTATTTATTACACTGTTTTTTTACACGTGTTATATTGTTTATTGGAGTGGTTGGCAAAATATCGGCTAATTAACAATCGATTCCAACTTTATAAAATGATAGAGATTCACTTACGTGCTAATATCCTTGGGAAAGGTATGAATCCTCTTTGTTCTCTCCCAGCTATGAGAAAATAGCAGAATAGACCGGGTTCTATCGCCTTCGATGGCAACTGGTCCACAGCAAAAAGAAACGGCAACCTACTGCGGAAAAAAATCTGCCTCGTTAGTTATGTATTGAAAGATACATGATCGCCTACGCGTGTATCACACATGGCATATAACTGACTGACTGAAATAGAGATTTCCTTATAGTTCACTATTTACATTGTTCGTACTATTGTCCCCATCTTTGTCGCCATATTTATTACAACGTTTCGGCCGTTGTACGCTCCGGCCTTCTTCAGGTGGTTGGAATGTCGAACTGAACCCTTTATTTCGCTCACTGGGGTAGACTCTTCTAGTTCCACGTGCCATGTTTAATGGATGTCAGTTATCAGTTATCTCCTCTTAATTTTCCCTCTGAAAATTCTCCACTGCCTTAACCGGGTATTGAACTCACACTCTTTGGGTCCTGTCACTGGATCTAACTAACGCCTTTATCCACTCTGTCCTTGAGTACATAATACCTCATCTCAGAAATATAGACAGATTCCTTATAGTTGTTTCCCATTTTAATTTATCAAATATTTAAAAATTCATTAATAAAACATTTTCCAATCTGTTTCTTTATAAATTGATGAATGATAAATATTGTATTACATTAGTTTAATAACATTGTATTCATTTTTAGAATATTACAAATATAAAGTTCTTCTTGTAATTAAACAATCTAAAAAATAGTTTTTTAGTATTTTGTGGTAAAGTCTCAATAACAAAAATATGTATTAATTCATCTTTGTATATTTTGTTTTTATTACAATTCTAATAATCGATTTATTAAAACAAACATTGTAAAGAAGTGAAGGTACAATAATAGCGGTGCCAAGGAAAAAACAAATTTTTTTGACATACCATTTCCGTGTCCTGATGAATAATTTCCCACCCTCCAACCCCTTTCTCACAGAGGGAACGTCGCAATCCTCTCGCTTCTCTATCACTATTTCCGGGGGAAAGTGTTCAGACGAACTACATTCCTTAGTTCCACCAGTTGCAACCTACATGACTAAGACCCGCCATGCTATGAACCGCATTGTAGCGAACCACCCTCATTCCCTTTGTATTCCATTGGTGAGACGTAAGTTCAACCAGAGCAGCAGCTTCCCACGAAAGGCTGCTTTGTGGAATACACTCCCAAGGGGTTGCTTCCCCGATCACTACAAATTTTAAGCTGTTCTTTGAGATAACTTTGATCTTCCCCACATATCCATAACACCAGTTCCTGTACGATCCCAGAAGTTAAGTAACGTCGATCCTGGTCAGTACCTAGATGGGTGACCTCTTGTGAATACCAGGTGCTGTAAGCGTGGATGTACGAGTGGTGTAATGGATTTCTTTTTAATCGGGATTTTTTTAAACGGAGAACCGAGTTCCAATTCCCGTTATATTCACTTACGCGCAAATACATGTGCAGAAGGTATGAATCCACCTCTTCCTCCCTGGATATGGGTTAATTAGTAAGACTTGTATCTCTAAATCATTATTGCCCCGAAAAGATTTTACAATATGAAAATGTTTTCTGGCTTTAAACAATCTGCCAAGCGTTGACAAGCCGTATAAAAATAATCAAATCCCCATAAAATTGTTCCTTTACTCTGTAAAAATCTATCTCGAGTGGCTCTTGGGCCTTATACAGAGTGAGGAAAAAATATATAAACATTTTTTTTGTATAAATTGTTATTTTACTTCGAACAGTTTTATTATTACTATCAGCACTCAGTTTTCGCTATTATGTAATGAACTTACAATAGGGCTTAAAATACGCCCATTGCAACCTCTTCAGAGAAATAAGCCCATCGCCGACAGATACTTCGAAACTGGGGTATAAACTAAAACAACGTCGACGTTTTTTTTCATTCCAGCGTAGAACCTGACGCACATCTACCTTTCCCTTGATTCCTCGTGTTCTATAAGATTTGTGTTCGAAATTGAGCAAACCAACTTTTGTTTTGTATGCAAAGTGAGAATATTTATTTAATCAATTTTTACATTGATCTGTGGCACTAGAGAGATGGGTGAAAATGCTGACCAACACTGTCTATCCTATTCTTAGCTAATCCGATTCACGGCCCATTCACTCTAACAAATAGCACAATCATCACAAGAACCTACTGTTCTCCATTCAATCCAAATATATACCACAATACCACATTTTCGCAAGAAGCCTAATAAAACACTTATGGTTATAAAAATTTCTATGTATTTTTTTTACTTCTTTTAGACAAAAAAATAATTCGCAGTGGGAAATACTGCATAATATCCCCAGCTCAAATTTATAGGCAAAACATACTGATGCATGTCGGGATGTCTTCCTAGCTAATATGACACTTTCTGGTATCATCTGACTTCGTTCTGTACTTTCTTGTCTTGAAGTTAGAACACTACGGTCGCAAGACCTCCCCACAAGACCGTTTTTTAACGTTGGGCGATTCCGAGCCAGTAGGCTCGGGCAAAAATTCCCCATAGACCCCCGTAATAACAGATTCGACTTTGTCTACCTCTCCAGACGAGACTCTACCCTTCAGCATAGCCTCGTCTGGATTCCTCTCCGTCCGGAGGTAGAGAGATCGACAAGTAGAACACCAACAAACCAAAGGCTTATCTCGATCCCCTTTTGTGTGTTAACACTATTCTGAGTTTTAATTACTCTTACTTTGCCTTCTTTTGCCACGCAAATGTTTCCTTAATGTTATTCGTGCCCTGTTATTTTCTTCTTGATTATTGCAAACTTTGTCAATTCTGTTGGGCATTTAGAATTAACAAAGGTCAATTACTCTACACCAACAAATATTAATATTCGTTATCGCAATCGTTCAACAAATTCTCTGACAAAAATATTTTTTTGTGTGTGTAAATCATAATTCTTTTTATTTTTTTTTCAGCCGGTTCTTATATTTATATTGAGTCGTCTTTCCCGACCAAAGCAGGAGATGTAGCTCGGATAATCAGTCCGAAAATCAGTTTGAAAAATCATCAGACGAAATGTTTAACGTTCTGGTACAGTATGTACGGTGAATCGGTTGGCGCGCTGTCTTTGCTGTTGTTGGTCAACGGCCAAAGAAGCGCCCCGATTTGGAAGCGACAAAGATTCCAAGGAAAGAATTGGATGAAAGGAAAAGTCAACTTGAAAGGATATCAATCATTGCAGGTCAGTTTAGTAAGGCTGTTTCTGTCGGAATATGAAGAGAGGCAAATAATTTGATCCTTGAATAAAATGAAATCTCTTGTTATTTTAAGAACCACACTGTACAATGCCGGCTCACTCGAAATTAATGGATGATGAGCCTATCTCTAGATCATTACATTTTTTTTATATGCCATGCCCCTTGAAGACGAGGATAATTACAGCTCTCCACAACTTCCTGTTTTTTATTGTTCGAAGTAAATCGTGACAGTCCTATTTTTATGTCTGTTTTACCATCCGTTCACTCGGTCACCATTTTTTCGAACGATCACTGAAGTTAAGCACCATCGAAAATGGTCAGTATCTAGATGGGTGATCGCTTAGGAATATCAGGTGCTGTAAGGTTGGATGTGCGGGTGGTGTAAAGATAACGGCTCGGAATTAGAAATTGAAGAATAATTCCAGTCGGGTTCATTATATGCACTTACGCGCAAATACTCTTGGGAAAGATATCAGCTCCCTCTTCTACCTACAGCTATGGGTTAATTAGTAAGACGTATCACTAAACCATTATGTAAAAAAATGTCTTACAATCTTAAAATATTTTCTGGCTTTAAATAACGTGAAAAGGTTGATAAACCGTACAAAATTAATGAATCGATCAATAAATCAATCACAAGGCTCAGCTTCGGGGATATTAAAATAGAATAGCATAACACTATTTACATTATTCGAACTATTGTCCTCATCTTTGTCGCCATATTTATTACAACGTTTCGGCCGTTGTACGCTCCGGTCTTCTTCAGGTGGTTGGAATGTTGAACTGAATATAAACAAATACAGAATAGCATAAATAATTATTTCTTGCAAATTGGCTCCGGCACCAATATGGTAACCGGAATGGAAATAAAATAGCAATAAAAATGACTTAGAAATGTGGTTGTTTTTAAGATATTTTTCATCTCCAAATCATTCTCATTATTATCACTGCAGTCACGTAAATCAGTGTTTCCCAACCTGTGATCCACAGAAATTTTATAATTGGACATATACCATGTAAAATGGAAGTCATTTTTATGCTTTAATAATTTCATGGGCAACAGAAATTTGCTGGGTTCAAAGTGGGCCATGAGCTAAAAAAAAAAAAAACTTTGAGAACCACTGATCTAAATAATAATTTCTATGAAAAAGAACAATAAAATTATAATGACAGAATTAATAAAACAGTTAACAAAAGGAAAACAAAATGAATAAACATGAAAAGTCCAATAATTATTTGAAGGAAAACAACCCTATTCACAATAGAAAAACAAAGGGAACTGTTAATAAAATGTATGGTTGCACAGAGGACATTTGAAAAGAGAAAAGAAATAAAGATTATTAGAAAGACCTATAGTTAGACCCAAATAGATAAGACACCATTAAATAGCAAATGTCGGTGATGTGGAGAAAACAAAACGCAATATTAAATCATAAAAGTATGGAACGTAATAAATTAGCAAACGTAGAAAGTAAAATCATATTGACTGATTAGGAGCAGTGAATTAATAGAACTGTGCAAACGATTTAGGTTTGAGCAGAAGTACAGGAAAAAAAGTCATATTAAAAGAAAAAAAGAAACGACTTACACAGAATGACACAAATTAGTAGTAAAATAATAAGAATAGCAACCCCCTCACTTTACGTCCGGAAATATGAAGATGTTAATACTTTCAAACTTCAATATTATTCTTTTAAAAGGTTTTCTTTTCATTTTGCAGGTCGTCTTTGAGGCTAATTCCGGAAGTGGATTTTACGGAGATATTGCTTTGGATGACATCGAGCTGCATGAATATTCGTGTCATAGTACGTATAGGAAAATGTGTTATTACAAGAGACAATCTCATGTTAATGCAGATGCTTACTGTAAACGCTATAACTTAATCCTTTTTTGTGATTAGTCTAACTGGGATTTTTTATTCATTGCATGTTATTTTAAAGTTCCTTCCGTCTTAGAGTCAACTATTTGGCAAAAACACTTGTATGTTAACGTTCTCAAACGTCTAACGTCAAAACAAAAGTTAATAAAAGCAGAGTTACCTTTTTGTTATAATCAACTTCATATAATTTGCTAAGAAATTGTTCTTTCTATTAACGATATACGTAATGCTTTTACTATAAATTTTGATTAACCCAACCACATGAGGGTCGGCTGGAAAGTTTATAGGCTGATCAAGGTACAAATGTAAGTAGACGAAATGACATGCAAGTATAACAGAATACAGCAGTTGCATTCTACTTATATTTATACCTTCCAGCCATCCCTCTAATGTGTTTAAGAATTTAAATATATAGAAAAACTTAATTTAATTATGATTAATATTTTCATCCTTGTTGAATTGATCACAAGATTTTGGTCAAGACAGCCTTTCTCCTATTATCTGAGGGTTTTTTTTTTTTGGTGGGGGGTAGTTTTTTTTGTTTTTGTTTTTTTGAGCGGGGTTATGATACGAGGATAAGTCAAAAATTAGCCACGCTTTCGGCGTAACATATAACAAGAATGCGGATAATTTTGTGAAATCAGTTATAAAATCAACTTCGAATATCTTGTTCGAATTTTGATAAATATATCTTTTATTGTTCAACATGAAGTCGATTTAATTTTGTTTGCCTGGAACATACAGTTACTCACATATTCACATTTTAAATGTTGTCAAATTTTTGGGGGACGCTGTGTATGTGATTATATATATATATATATATATATATATATATAATCAAAGTGATATACTTTTTATTTATTAATCCAACAGATTTTATTACTTAAATGATATTAATAGTGGGTACCCATATTTTAGTAGACGATCCGTTTATTTGTTAAGTAATATATTTATTTTCGTCTACTGGCCTAAATGTTGGGGTAATTTTATTAAAGAAAAATATGCGCTTTCCAGCAGGATACTAGCATACATCTCCCTTGACAGGAAAAACTGTCGTTGGATCTGACGTGCTTTAGAATATGATCAAATAATGTTGATTTTTTTTTCTAGTATTCAGGCCGGTAGACAAAAATAAATTTCCTGTTAAAAAATGAACGGATTGTTGACCCAAATATCGGTATCCAGTAAAAAATAAAATTACGTTTAATACATACACACACACACACACATATATATATATATATATATATATATATATATATATATATATATATAGTCATTTACAGACAGACTGTTTCGCTGTATCACAGCTCATCAGTGTAGCTAGACATCCCATCGCTTCCGACCGGGACAGAATCCCGACTGATTTGGTATCAGTCGGAGATTCTAAGCCCTAGGCCATCGATGGACGACAGAGAGGCGAATCTTTGCCTGTTTATTTTTCATAAGCACACGGAACACTTACAGAACTCAATCGGCTCGCAGTGTCTAGGATTTAACTGCATTAATAGTGACTGTTTGCCATTTAGCTCTTTACTCACTACAGTGCTCATTGGTTTCACAGAGGGCCCATTTGAGTGGAGATATTACAACCATACTACCTCTTTTAGGCTCGAGAGCCATAGACATGATCGAAAATTGGTAAACTGTTGTTGGAGGCTAAAGGAAGTTAATGGTAGACGCCCACACATAGTGGGAAATCACCGAAAAAGTCTGAGGAAACTACTGTAAGCTATGCGAAGAGGAAAAATAGGCGATCGCCACATAGTCAAACAATGACGAAATGAAAGATCGGAGGTGTTATCGGAGTGTAGACGACACCTTAGTAAATATTTGTTGTGTATGTACGAACCTGGATGAAAATATATTGTTGTTGTTATTTTTTTTCTCGCCTTTTCCTTCTTCCTTTTCCCCTTCCCCACTAACTTTCGGCGTTCGCATATAATGATGGTGGAGTCAAGTAAAATCTTTCATCTTGCCTGCCCGAGAAGACCTAACGGTTTCAACCTGAGGAAGCGGGGTAGATTGAATTTTGTTGTTCCTGATTACATTTTGCTCTACAACTCAAATTCTTGGGGATCTTGAGCGCTATTTTTGATTGCACCTTCTTAAACGCGCCCGTTCAACGCCTCCTTTTACAATATACTATCTTATATTTTATATTGTATTTTAAATTGATATATATATATATATATATATATATATGTGTGTGTGTGTGTGTTTTGTGTGTGTGTACAGAAGAAATTGTCACGTTAAAGACATATCCACAATCCTTTTTCCTTTAAAATACAAATCTATGTTCTAAATAAACACAGTAAAAAGTGAGGCTGTTGGAATGAAAGGCAAATACAGTTTAACCCTGATATAAGAGAGTTGTCGGGACCGGAGAAGAAGTCTCTTATATCTGGGTTTCTCTTATATCCGGGCTTGGTCTATTATATATACATTAACACAGGCTCTAATTTGGGACCAGAGAAAATCTCTCTTATATACGGGTCTCTTATATCCGGGTTACAATGTAACTTGTTTTCTGTTTCAGTGGTAGAAGCTTCGCCGTTACCTTCTTGTGATTTCGAAGGTACTTGCAATTATAAAACCGTAAGCAAGAATGGGTTCATTCCATGGATTATATCATCATCCTCCAACCATCCAAAAATAGTAGATCACACCTACAATACAATATCAGGTAACGTAATTTTTTTATTTGATTTTTAACTTCTCTGCTAGGTTATTATCTTGAAACCCAAAATGTTTAATCTTAAATACAATATCAGGTAACGTAATTCTTTTTTATTTGATTTTTAACTTCTCTGCTAGGTTATTATCTTGAAACCCAAAATGTTTAATCTTAAATACAATATCAGGTAACGTAATTTTTTATTTGATTTTTAACTTCTCTGCTTGGTTATTATCTTGAAACCCAAAATGTTTAATCGTTTACGCATAAATAATCAGAAAAAATAATGCTAAAAACTATGCATCTGATTCGAATTATTTATTTACTTGCTATTCGCTTTTGGTTCTCGGTGTTTTCACTGGGTTTTACATCTTGTAACAAGCACTGGATTTTTCATTTCGTTTAAAATACATAAACATATTAGAAACTCGCTTTAAGTAGCAATGCTCCGAAACAATCTCGCACTACAGCGTTGCTAAATGTTTGCTAACAGAAAGGCCCAGCATCGCATACATGACGCATAGGAGACTAAGTAACTACTACAATGTTCTAAGCTGAATTTCACTCTGTCAGCTTTAAATATTTGATTAAATGAAGGTTACGCCCGCATATAGTCAATTCTTTAAATAAGTCACTTTTCTGACAAATCGATCATCTGAGGAAAAATGCTGTGATAAGTGAGAATCATAAATCAAATTTCATTTATGATTCCAATTTCCTTCTAAACTGAGGAAGCCAAAGAGAAGAGTATACCCTCTTGTCAAAACGCGTCGTTAATAAATTTTCCACTTTATCTCCTATTCTTCACTTTTGTTTCGGATATTATTATTCCTCCCCCATACATACATACATTATATATATATATATATATATATATATATATATATATATATATATATATATATATAGTGTATAGGGGCGGCAGATCATTATTCAAACATATATCGTTAAATATAACAGACAACGAATGTCTATTATGTTTGATCTCGAGTTGTTCCAAACATCGTATTATGACCTTAGTTTCAAGAAAAAATAAAGACAAAAAAATGTCCAACATTTGGATGTTTCTTTATTGTATTGGTCGTCGTTGATGTTATGTCCAGAAAGCCACACTGATGATGGCTCATGTCAGCCAAAAACCTTAGATCCGTCCCAGCGCTAGTAGTATCACGGGTATGGCTTGCTTGGACCGGCTATGACAAGCCAAGATCAGCTGACACCAGCTTGGACAAGCTAAGACGAGCGGCCCGAGTGAAGACACTTGGATTCCCACGTTAAAAACCGACATTGTCACAATCTGATTCAATGGGTGAGGGTCAAGCAAATACAAACTCTCACCGAGAGTGAACAAGTTACCGGGCGGTTTTTAATTCAATCTTAGATATTTCTCTTTTGCTGTATTTCTTCGCCAAATAGTTCTCATTATTTTATGATATATATTATACCAATTGGTGTGTTTATGCAAATATTTACGTATGTTTGAGATGAGGTCTTTTTGCAATTCTTTTTTTTTTTAATTTACAAAAGCAAAGTTTATTTTCATATCTCATTCTCTTTTTCTCAGGTGAATTTATGTTCGCCAATATCACAGGTATTTCTCAGAATAAGGTAGCCCGGATGGTGACACCGGTCTTAAAGTCCGGCCGATATTGCCTGGAATTTTTCTATCGCACTATCAACAATTTCAATGGCTTCTTCAGGGTATTTATTTCCAGCAATGGCGTTTCAAGGAACCAGTTTTTTAGAAGTGGAATCATTATTAAAAACCAATGGACAATTGCTGAATTGTGGTTAAAAGAATCTGCAAACTTCGCGGTAATTTTGATAGTTTTTTTTTTCATTATTTTATGATGCAGATAACAACGAAATTATGATTTGTGTTAATTTCAAGTCATTTTTTACTCGTCGATTATTCTTTCCGATTAAAATATGTTTTTACTTAGTGTTTCGGCCGATATGCTCGACGTCATTCCAGATATATCTGTTGTATTCGTTTCTCCTTCAGAGGCTTAGTGTCGTCCTGTGTATGACGATAAACTACATCCGGCAGCAAGGCCTCTGATCGGGAGGTTTTGCTGAGTGTGGAACCACTTGTTTATTGCTGTTGTTCCCAGGTCCACTCTGACCTGGGGTGGTACCACCTGTTAGAGTCCCAGCTATGGAAAAATAGTGAACTTGTGTCAAAATATAAGAAAAATTACCAGCAATAAATTTTCAAAGTAATAATAATAATAATAATAATTTACCAGCAATACATTTTTTGAGAAAAATTACCAAAGCTTACAAGAAAATAAAACTTCGGCATTAAATGACCCGTAATGTGTTGATATGCCGTTAAACAAACAAACCAAACCATCTCCTTCACAAAACAGTCTTCTGTTCAATACACACTGGAGATTTCCAGATGTGAAATTGTTATGGTGAAAGACACCTAGTCTATAGATAATAGACTCTCCCATCTATTATAAGCAGGAGTCAGTAGGAGTCGAAGACGGAAAAAGTAGTCAGCGACCACAACTCGATTACTCTGCGTAATACTGATTATTACAAGTTCCTAACGTTTTTGTACGTTGAACCTATTTCGGTACAGTACAGTTTCCACTGAGGAAATAACTCTACAACAGAAATACATTTGAGAAAGTAGTGTTAGGAAAGTCTTACTCCACGCTATCCTTGTATATAGAGATTTTCCAAGCGTACCTTAGATATGGCACAAGGCCGAAAGAAGGGGGCACACAGTGAGGATCGAACTCGCTACTCAGTCGTAATCGTTCTAGCGAGACAAGCTTGCTAACCATTACACCACCTCTAGGTGCCCCATCCTTGTTTATAGAACACTGAGAAGACTCGTTGGTTCTACTATATGATATCTATTATTCTTTTTCTACTCTGGTAGGATATTTACCAACTGTTTGAAGTATTAAATGTTTATAAAATCCCAACCCTAACTCTTAAAAGGACACCGCTTCGTCTTCAATTGAAATTATGTTGTAAAAGTCTCTGGCAAGTATGGTGCTAGTGTAGTCAACTAAATGGACTAGAATTATTTTGTCTGGCATTAGCTTGTTCATTTTGTAATGGAATTACATAAATACCACCTTTATTAATACAAATTAGATAAATACCCACTCTTTAGTTTAAAATAACACTAGTTTGAGGAATTTCATTGCTGTAGGCCGGAAGTGGGTTGTTTGGTTGAGCGCATCGTTATTTACGATTGGTCGCAAAGAGCGCATCGTTATTTACGGTAGGTCGCAAATAGCGCATCTTTATTTACGGTAGGTCGCAAATAGCGCATCGTTATTTAAGGTAGGTCGGAAATAGCTCATCTTTATTTACGGTAGGTCGCAAATAGCGCATCTTTATTTACGATTGGTCGCAAATAGCGCATCGTTATTTAAGGTAGGTCGCAAATAGCGCATCGTTATTTACGGTAGGTCGCAAATAGCGCATCGTATTTTAAGGTAGGTCGCAAATAGCGCATCGTTATTTACGGTAGGTCGCAAATAGCGCATCTTTATTTACGGTAGGTCGCAAATAGCGCATCGTTATTTACGATAGGTTGCAAATAGCGCATCGTTATTTACGGTAGGCCACAAATAGCCCATCGTTATTTACGGTAGGTCGCAAATAGCGCATCGTTATTTAAGGTAGGTCGCAAATAGCGCATCTTTATTTACGGTAGG
Organism: Acanthosepion esculentum; assembly: GCA_964036315.1. Taxonomy (NCBI): domain Eukaryota; kingdom Metazoa; phylum Mollusca; class Cephalopoda; order Sepiida; family Sepiidae; genus Acanthosepion; species Acanthosepion esculentum. Next base: position 103,241,494 of record OZ038484.1, read on the forward strand.
TCGCAAATAGCGCATCGTATTTTAAGGTAGGTCGCAAATAGCGCATCGTTATTTACGGTAGGCCACAAATAGCCCATCGTTATTTAAGGTAGGTCGCAAATAGCGCATCTTTATTTACGGTAGGTCGCAAATAGCGCATTGTTATTCACGGCAGGTCGGAAATGCCTCGATAGATATCATATTCTAGTAGCACCGAATCGTTTAATCAATCAGTTTTGTGAATCGAACTTTTATTGACGAAATTTGTATTTTATTAAGTTTAGCTTTTCTGAATGTTTACTGATGAATGTAGATACTTACCTACTTTAAGAAATGCGTTATCTTCACATATTACAATTCTTGGACACCAAAATCAAATTTAAATATATTGAAGTGTTTTAACAGAGGACGGAAATAGCGACATTGAAATCTGAATGAGCATTGGGATAGAGAAAGATGTATTCCAAAAGTTAAGCAAAGTATTAAGAAACTGAAAAAAAAACTTCGCTAGAATCAAAGAAAAGTGTACTGAACTGTTACGTGATATGTCCTCCTATGGCAGTGAATGATGGACAATTTCCTCAAAGATGAAGAGACTTGAAGCAACGGAGATGTGGTTCTACAGAAGGATGCTGAAGATACTATGGACCGGATATGTGAGTATCGACAAACTTTTAGAGAAAATGGAAACAAAAAGGAAACTTATAATTAACGTCAGGAACAGACAGTTGAAATTTCTAGGGCATATGAGAAAAGAAGGCTTGGAAAATTTGATACTCACAGTGCATGTTGACGACAGCAGTCATAGAGAAAAACAAAACATAACATACTTAGTGAACTTGAGTAATGGATAGCGGAACAACGTTTAGAAATAAAGGAAAGACAGACTTTATTAAGATCTTCAAGGGACAGGAAATTGTGGAGAGCCATGATCACTTACGTCCTGATGGAACACGGCACATAAAGAAGATACAAGCTCATTTAATTTAGCGGTGGTTTGAGACGAATTTTACTCCACGACGGTGCTAAATATTTGTTAATAGAAAAGAGCTTACTCTCGCGTATAAGGCTTATAAACATATCACGTTGAAACACCAGTTTCCGTACGATCAGTGAAGTTCAACAACGTGGAGCCTGGTCAATATCTAGATGGGTGACCGCATGGAAGTACCGGGTGCTGTAAGCTTGAATTTTCAGGTAGTTTAATGGATAATGGCACGGATTTTTTAATCGGAGAGCAGATCCAGTTGTGTTCACAATATTCACTGACGCGTATTAGGAAAGGTATGAATACACCGCTTCTCTCCCCATCTATGGGTTAATTAGTGAATTTTTTGTCACTAAATCCTTATCTTCAAAATTAAAATTCTTACCATCTAAATAGCATTTTCTGGTTTTAAATTAGCTGCAGTGTTTATAAACCGTAAAAAAAAAACAAATCTACAAGGTAACCAAAAAAATTCCGTCAGTTTTTAAAGGGAAAAAAAGAAAACGCTTCACAGTATGTGTAACTTATATTTAGTCTTCGAAGTAATCGCCATCGGCATCCAGCACCTTCTGCCAACGTGTCTCCAGGTGTTCAATGCCCTTGCGGTAGAACTCGGGGGGGGGGGTGACGCAAAGAAGTCCGTGAGGGCTTTGCGCAAGTCTGCTTCATTGGTGAAGGATTTCCCACGAAGATGATTATCCAAGGAGTGGAAGAGGTGGTAATCGGATGGCACAAGGTCAGGTGAATAAGGTGGATGGCACAAAGTCTCCCATCAAAGTTGCTGTATGGTATCCCTGACCACTCGCGCGACATGCGGCCTGGCGTTATCATGGAGGAAAATCACACCTTTGCGATTCACCAGTGCTGGCTCTTTCTGGCGCAATGCTTGTTGCACACATTTCAATTGCTGCGAGTATAGGTCTCCAGTGACCGTTTGGCCCATTGGTAGCAGTTCATAATGAACCACTTGACGACCTGTCCACCAGACACAAAGCATAATCTTGCGTGGGTGCATAGGCGGTCTTGCGGTGTGAGGGACAGCATCCTAGGGAGACAACAAATGTCTGGAACGCTTCGGAGTTTCGAACAGAACCCACTTTTCATCACTGGTAAGCACTCGATTGAATAAGGATGCGGTACGGTGACGAGAAAGCAGCGATACGCAGGCTGCCACCCGTTGTCCCTTGTGGATCTCCAACAGCGTTTGCGGGACCCACTTGCTCAGTTTGTACATCTTACCTAGGCGGTGCAGGTGAAGTATGTTTCATCGGAAATGTTGAACTGTCTTGCAAGTTCACCACACGTTAGACTACTGTCTTCTTCAATGGCCGCCTTCAGGACTCCGTCATTCAAGACCTGTGGTCGTCCACTGCGAGGCTCATCATGGAGAGACAAATCTCCCGACTTGAATTTTCGAAACCAACGCCTTGCAGTACGTTCATCCACAGCACTATCCCCAAACGCTTGACATATGCGGCGACTTGATGCAGCTGCTGATAAGCCCACTTTGAAGTCGTAAAGCAAACAGTCCAGAACGAGATCTCTAGACACTTCCATCCTTCTCACAGCTATCCGGCTTATAACTGATAACCTGCACGGTGTGCGTGTTTTTTATAACGTCTGATGTTCCTACTTCCGGCTGTCCGAATTTGAAAACAATTGCTACACGCATTTCGTATATATTTCAACTTCATTCAATGACTAATCAAAAAACGGACAGAACTTTTTTGGTTACCTTGTATATCGCATATAGGATATATAAGAATGTAGTTTATTGTAGATTTTTATATAAGAACTATTATCAATCGACCAAAATAGAGTGAAAGAAACCGAAACCAAAAATAATGTAGACATTGTATAGAAAATTAGCTCACAGCATGATCCTTTGACTTTAGTTCAGAAAACGGGTCTAGATGCTAGAATGCAAATAGAAGTTAATGAAAAAGTCAAAAGCCGATCTAACCGCCAGAGGACGGTACACGGAAGTCAAAATAAATGTTCCATCTTCCACTGTTATTAGTTACAGTAATGATGCCGTTTCCGTTATTTTATTCGCTATGTTTGATGTGCTTGAATCTATCATGCCCAGCCATCACGGTCTTTCATCAAGGTCGTTAGAATGGCATTCTGTGTCATAACATAGCTAGTCAATGTAAATGGCTGCTGGGCGACCAGCTCGTCTTTCGCTATGGCTAGGTGTTCACAGCAGGAGATCATTGGCAAGTTCTTGTTTTGCCCGCCAGCAAAAGGACATTATGTATTCTTACGTTGATCTGTAAATGAAGCAAATACAACCAAGGCTGCAGATTGACCAAAACCCCGAGAAGTAAATCCTCTCATGTGCATGACATGAACATAAAAATGTTTGCCAATCAACAAAGATGAAACTATTGAGGGAAATGTTCAAAATATTCACCCGGGATAATCGAATTTGTCAGAGAGAAAGTATTCAGTATTCTTAACGAAGAAAGGGAAAGAAACAACAGAAGGAATTGAACTACCCAATCGGGATTCTCTATGGGAATAAAAGCGACAAGTACCTGGGCATTTTGAAAACAAGAACCGTTAAGTAAAATGAGATAAAAGAAAAAGCCAGTAAAGTATACACCAGAAAAAAAAACAGAAAATTATTAGCGTCTAAACGTTGCAGCAGAAATTTAAAATATTTTATAAATATCCGTTTTGAGGTTCTCTGGATATTTCCTGAACTGGAAACCAGAGGAACTCAAAGGTTTAGACCACCAAATAGTAAACCACATAACGAAGGCAACATAAAGTTGGAAAATGGATCTAACCGCAAGAGGATAGTGCTTTGCAGAGGTAATTTTTTAAAAAAAAGGCTGTCTTCCAAGTAGATACACTGTCCCCAATACTATTTGCCATAGATATTATACCGTCGTTAAACTAGATATTAATACAGTGACGGTCATAGATCGACTAAGTCGCGAGAATTGTGTATCTTCTCATGCACTCGGAATTATCTTAAAATATTCGCGAAAGAATAGGGAACTGAAAACTTTCATATTTTTCAAGCAGTATATTGGAATGGAATTTGAAAAAAAAAATGTTAAGCGTCGGTCACGAACAATAGAAAAAACGGCGAAACAGTTGAATCACCCAACCAGTAAAACATCCGGATTATCAACGAATATACAGCTACACCTCGTTCGACATTCTGACAGGAGATACTGTCAAGCAAAAACGAAGGATAAATAACAAAGAAGGCATGATAAGACGAAATATATCAAACTTTAAAATGCGAATTTAAATCAATAAATACTGGATCAGTTTTCATAGTGACGTACTATTTATCTTTTTTCGTGAAAGAACGAGAGAGTAACTAAGAAATATGGGCCACAAAACAAGAAAATTTAAATATATCCGAGATGCGATGTCGACTGGATGTATAATAAAAAAAAGTATTAAAATGAGTTTCCAACATGAAAGTGTGCATTGACTGCGCAACCATATATTGCCTCACGCTTAAGGAGGGAAGCGTTAAATAGATTTACAAAATCAAAAGAAAATCGTTTCAACTTTTGGCTATTTTTCCAAATAATTATCAAAATTCGGATGCATAATTTTCTCAAGACTATTCTGCTCTATTCTAAAGTAAGATCCTCTTTAAAAACAGTAAAAACATATTTGGGTCATTTTCTTCTTATTGGTTGACTGAAAAAGCTATTTATGTGAAGTTACGGACATTTTGATTAGCGTCAATGAATATGCCTGAAAATGTTTCTATGAACAACGAGAATAATAGCAAATAATAAACAAAATCACAAATATACGATGAATGATGCGATGTTAAGGTCGCTAATTCTATTTGTTTTGTACCAAAGAAAGAACTGTCGATAAAACTGGTTTGAAATTCAATTACAATTTATTGATTCTGCTACATTGGGCAAAGACTCAGTGATCAGCCAGTTGTAAAATTTTCTTACAAGCAGAATATCGACCAATTCTAATTGGGACGGAAAAATCCATTTCAGCTTGACGATGAAATCAGAAACCCCAAATCGCATTGAAATTGTGGGCATATACCCGAAAAATAACGATGGTGACTTTTGTTTAATTAAGCTGGGATGGACATTCGTTTATATAAGGTATTGCAGAAGGGAATGGGATATATAAAAAAATGTATAAAACTTACATATTTAGTAAACTCTGCCGCTTTCATTCTTTTGATAGTTACTGAACTTTCATGACACGTTCCCAGATATTTTTTCTGTCTGTGTTTTTCATTGCAGATTCTTTAAAGCAATTTCACTTAAACAGAGACATGTGAGAGAGAAATGAGTGCTGACAACTAACGAAATTGGAATATACATTCATTTAAGGAAACATAGATGAAATATTTTAATGCGATTCATGCTACGAACATAAAAAATCCAGAAGAGACGATAAATGATATTTTTCAAAGTTGCTGAAATCTATTTTTAATTTCAACGCCTTTTGGAAACCATCCCCCACTAGGAGTATAACCCGTCTTTGTCTGGGTTTTTCATTACTGGGAAATTTTGCCGTTCAATTGCGGCAGTTTAATTTTAAAGTCATGCTACCCGAAAATAAATATTAATAACATTTGGGTGCAACTGAGGCACATCCCCAAATGGTAGTGTTAACAATTTGAATGGGGCGGCCTGAAAATGAATACTATTATTGTAATACAGTGTAACCCGGATATAAGAGAGTTGTCGGGACCGGAGAAGAAGTATCTTATATCCTGGTTTCTCTTATATCCGGGTTTGGTCTATTTTGTTTAGGTAAGTATGGCTCTAATTTGGGACCAGAAAAAATCGCTCTTATATCCGGGTTTCTCTTATAACAGGGTATCTTATATCCGGGTTACACTGTAATTTAAACTATTTATTTTTATTAAAGTTTTTATGAAAGATAGATATCCAAGAACAGATAGTAAATAGTAAAACGTTGGTGAGAGTTATAATGGACATGAAGTAGTGGAGAGCCATTGTCGCCAACAATTTGGACTCGAAACCGGCACTGAAGAATTATCTATCAAACAAAACGTAATCGGATGAAAACTGTGGAAACGCATAAACAACATTCGATCACACACATATATACACACACACATTTTGAGAATTATAGATATAGATATGTGTCTTTTACGAATTTTTGCAGATATTCTCTCATATTCTCTCAACATTTAAATGACAGATTTGTGTATCGTAAATGCCGGTCTCATTTTCTGCTGCCATTCATGAAAACATTTGCTCAGTTTTGTGCTTATTTTCTCTTAAAGGTTAATTTTGAGACGATTTCATTTAAAACATCTCATGGAACATTAGCTGTGGATGATATTGCCTTTTTAAAAGGAGGCTGCCCCAGGGCAGGTGAGTATTGCCATAAAATATCTCAATAAATACAATTGCTCTCATTCCCGTCGACTCCCAGAAGAGTATTGCAGCTGTAGTTTTCTGTAGCAACCCATGCTCAACCGGTTTTTAAATTCAGTTGTCTTTCT